>JAOSBP010000004.1:24463899-24505090 GCA_027563825.1 Erythroxylum mucronatum | reverse complement strand
TCATACTTAAACAAGCATTGGCAAAACACAATAAAAGGTTCTTACAAAGCTTTAGTGGGCATCTCTAGCCCCAATAAGTCGAAGTCTCATATATTGAAATTTCAAAGGAGTTACATAAATAGTAACTATACAAATTCACTTTTTCAATTATAAAGATGTTACCCATTATTCATATACACTGAAAACACTCATTTCATACATTAACCTCCAACATCATTAGCAATGTTACCCAAATGCAACACTAATTTCCTTATTTACCAATTCTGACGTCCAATCAAAGTTCGGGGTCCAACATAAAATGTATGAAATTAAATGTTTATGCAGTATTATGAAGATAAAGAAGAGGAATTGAAGGAAAGAGAGAAAGAGAGAGAAGGAATAAGGATTTGTTAGTGAAATTGAAGTTGATGGAAGCTTAATTTGGAGAATTTGACATCAATTTGGTACGTGTTCATGTAATTCTATTTTTTCCTAAAAATTGTGTTTTATGTAATTTACGGTTCTTGAGATAAAATTGGGAGTTTATGAAATTGTTGTTAAAAATATTTAATTGGATACTAAATGAAATAATATATGTGATTAATTGAGATTTTGGACTTAAAATTTGCATGTTATCTCTAATCCACCACAATAGACAAAAAGGATCCACAATTATCTCCTACACTTACCTATATAAACAGATATCTTACTAAATTAAAATTAAAACAATAATATAAAACAAATTGTAGACATTGTGAGAGATGGAGAAGTTGCACTGCACTATGAAACAAGGAGAAGTCACATTGTACCAAGCACCAAGAAATGCCCACACTATGAAACAAAGAAACATGACACATCCCAAATAGAGAAATGTAAGCAAGATGGATTAGGAATTGGGGATTTTAACACACCTATAATAGAGAAACATGAGAAAGGAGGTAGGTCTTTGAATTATTTTCATGCCCTATTCTAAACAACAACTTTTGGGTTATTCCTAAATGTTGTCGATTGGCGATGAAGCCAAACGACATACAAAATTTTATAACAAGCTTTGTTTAATTATGTAACATTTGGGAGAAACCTAGAAGATAACATTTGTTTAGTTGTTTTAGGCTCACTTGCCACAACTAATATACATATACAATGTGCCCACACAAAAATAATACAAAATATCATAGATGTTTTTTTATAATAAAAGGTTGATGAAAATGTTAAGTGAAATTTTTGCATATGCTTATTCAATTTTGTTAATTAAATAATTGATTATTATAATATGACAAAAAATTAATAATTTAATATTTTGTTGAGTTTAGTAAAAATTATATATTTTTAAAATTTCATGAAAAATAAAAATGAACTCTAGGCTTTACCATTCTTTTGCAAGAAAGAAAACAGAAGAAAAGAATGGGTTCACGTAGACACACTTGGACCCCAATACAAACTGAAAGCGAAACATGGTGGGCCTCTGTACGATGTATGAAAAAGATGAACTTTAAAATTAAATGCAAAGAAGGACCCAAACTAAGTTTTTCGTTCGATGTATACAGTATACGACAGCAAATTAATACCTTTTTGTGGAAAAAAATGGTTTTTGACCTTTGAAAAGTAACGAAGGATCCGAGATAAGATTTTGTTTAATGGATGGAGAATTCCTTAAAAGGACCAACTTGACTTGAATGACCTCTTCCAACAACTCATCGAAGACTCCAAGACTTTTCCTCGTTGCTTCTATGGCGCATTTTCAAAGGTCACATTCACACCACTACATAAAGTGAGGAATTGATGTATCTGGGATTCTGCAGACCAAAGGTTTTCTGGGTTTAGGTACTTTTGTTAAGCTGACTTCTACCTCCACTTGCCGTGCGTGGACTTTCAGCTGTTAATGCAAAGCTGGTCTTTCTCTTTCTTTTTGTATCGGATGACCAGTCTTGCTTGACGTTCAAGTGTTGCATATTTTCCCTTGAGAAACTAAGTTGCAGGAAAACCGAAAACGAAAATTGAAGGTGAGCTTGCTAATTTCATCGTGATCTTCACTTGTTTGTGATTTTCACTTGTTTCTCTCTTTAGCTGTAGAAATATTAGTTATGTACTTGTGACGCAGAATTTCTGGAAAGAAAGACACTTTTGTGTGATTGCAGATAAATTTGGAATCTTTGCTTTTGTTTCTTGATTTGGAGCTAAAGAAGCAAAATCTGGGAACTGGGTTCCCAGAAAACATTTTTAGGGAAATTATTGGATGGCTTTCTGTGTTTCTTCCTCGTTGTGGTATTGTTTCCTGTTGAGTCAAATTGCATAATTTAGGAGAACTGAATCTGGTTAAAACAAGATTTGATAGGTTCCGTTAAGTTCGTCTTGACTCCTACGTTACTTTCTAATTTTTGCTTAGTAATTTCTATGTTACTTCCACGAGACCTGACAAATTCTTATAGAATCACTTTTGGCTTTATAGTTTCTTATGTAATATGTACAGTTTAGTTTATCAAATATGCGTCTAGGGAGCTTACAATCTGCTCTTGGTAACAAATTGTAAGCTCATTGAAATTGGCACTGTTTTCAGGCCCTGGATCTACAGCAATCGAATTATTGTGGCTATGATGTGTTTCTTATTCTATGGTTGTGACAAGAAGGAAGAATCAAAGATCGTGAAGTCCGTCTCAGCTCATTCCTCGAATTCTAAACGCGCTGATCATGATGTAGGGAGATCTGGTTCTGAAGTGAATTCTCAAAATGTCTCGGGGTCTAGCGCAGAATCCGTGAGGAGGCCTTTGTTTCCCGTTAAGTCATCCCGTAAGAGCAATCTCAGAGTTTTTACTATTGCTGAGCTCAAGTTAGCCACTAAGAATTTTAGCCGCTCCTTCGTGGTTGGAGAGGGTGGATTTGGCCATGTCTATAAAGGGTCCATAAAGAGTAGAGATGATCCAAGTATAAAGATTGATGTTGCTGTGAAACAGCTTGGTAAGAGAGGAATGCAGGCAAGTCTTCTTCCTTATGGCTGTTTTTCACATCTCTTTTTATCCATTAGGAGCAACTGTTTTCTGTTATTTTGCATCTCAATTTGTTAGAAATTATTTCGTTATCATTTCCAGTGGAAGAGAATTTGGCTTATGTGTTTCTTAAGATTTGGGATTTGGAAGTATCACGTCTCCAATATATTGTGTAGTTATAAACCAATATTCAGGGAGGCTTGGCTGATTATGTTGTTGGACTTGTAAATACATGAATTGATTTTGGATATAAGATATGAAACAAAGGTTATTGAAAAGTAGCAGTTTAGAGTGATTCTAAATGCCTTAAAAGCCTTGAGCTTTATAGCCTACTCATTGGGTAGGTTTGATAAAATCTTATTTTAGTTGTGACCACCCACTCATATTATGCTGCATTACTCACTAGTTGTGATACATTATGAAAATCTGGTTTATCTGTTAACTTTTGTTCTATATTTTTCTTTTTCAATCATGCAAACTATGTTAATGAACATTACACATGAACAATACCAGATTGTTTTCTCCTCTGTTCTCCTTTTTTTTAAACTGCTTAATGTTAGATATCACCTTGGGTTTGGCAGGGGCACAAAGAGTGGATCACTGAAGTAAATCTCCTTGGCGTGGTTGAGCATCCTAACCTGGTTAAGTTGGTTGGTTATTGTGCCGAAGATGATGAAAGGGGGATTCAGCGGCTCCTCATATATGAATTTATGCCAAATCGAAGCGTGGAGGACCATTTGCATACTCAATTAGAGACACCTCTGTCATGGGCTAGGAGATTGAAAATAGCCCAAGATACTGCTCGTGGCTTGACATACTTACATGAAGAAATGGATGTTCAGGTATGTAATTATGCCCCTTCACATTTTCTATGGTTCATATTTGGCAAAACATCTTACAGTCCAGGTATTGATGTTTCCTTCTCCTTTTCTGTGCTTACTATTTGATGTAGATCATATTCAGAGATTTCAAGTCCTCGAACATCCTTCTAGATGAGCAGTGGAATGCAAAGCTATCAGACTTTGGATTGGCTAGATTGGGTCCTGAAGATGGTTTAACTCATGTCTCAACTGCGGTATGTTCATAGAATACATCAAATAAAATCCCACTTTAGACACCTTACATGAAATGATTAGCATAGAAACAGAACTGCTTGTGACACTTGTTATCAATGAATTCATGATAGATTATATAGAACTTGAATTGGATACAAATATTTTCCTCCATGATTTTCTGAAAGTTTCCTCAGCTGATTGGTTTTTGAGAATCTCTATTCTGTAATTTTGTATATCAACATATTGGGAGCATTTAATTGAAACGTTGAGTGAAAATATGTCAAAAAGAAGGATTCCCACTTTCCGTTTGTAGATGCTCCCAACTCCCATCCCTTCTTTCCCTTCTACCTAATTATCATAGTGATGCAGGACATGGGCAATATAGTTTCGAGTATCTTGCTCTCCACCTAATTAGCATAGTGACAGGATGAACCTATTTTAGAACTTTCAATGGACATGATAATCATCCCAGCATATCTAAACATGTAAATATTGTAAGCCCAAGAACTTTTGGACTAACCATATGTCTTATGGCATTCTGGACCTGCAAGGGGGGATTGAGGTGAGTGTGTCCTTGTTTGTGTTTTTGGTATCAAACTATATGGAATTATTGTATTTTCTTGATCTTTGAATTATGATGAGTTGGAATACTGTATTTTTATTTAACAAAATGTGAAAGACATAAAATTTGTCACTTCGCCATTGGTTTGCCCTTCTAATATGCTGTTTATGCTCTCCAAAGGACTACAAAAACTGGCATAACCAATCCATGTATGATCAAAGTTGTTAATGTTCATGCAACTGGTATCTTATTTCAGGTTGTGGGAACCTGGGGATATGCGGCTCCTGAATATATCCAAACTGGACGTCTAACTTCAAAGATTGATGTATGGAGCTATGGGGTATTCCTGTATGAACTAATCACTGGTAGGCGCCCTTTAGATCGGAACCAACCAAGAAATGAACAAAAGATGTTGGAGTGGGTGAGGCCATATCTATCGGATGTCAAGAAATTCCGTCTGATATTAGACCCTAGGCTTCAGGGGAAATATCATCTAAAGTCAGCCCAAAAGCTTGCAAATATAGCCAACAAGTGCTTGGCCAAGAACCCAAAATCACGCCCGAAGATGAGTGAGGTGTTAGAGATGGTAAATAAGGTTTTAGATACATCAACTGAGACAGGAAATCCATTTAGAAGTTTAGCATCAGTGGAAACTTCACGGGATTCAACAACTAAAAATAAAAGAAGGAATCTGGATCCGAAAACTGGGGAGAGTGGCTGGTCTGCTCGGACGTTGACAACAAAACTTATAAGAACAAGCTGACAGCAGTAAGCCTCACAAAACTGGGATCTTGGACTGCTTTGGATGAATTTTATGAGTGAGGTCCGGAGTTGACACCAAAATTGTCTAGTTGTTAATCCACCAAAAGAAGCGTGGAAGAGGATAGATTTTCGAGTTGTCAGGAAGTGCCTAGTCAGTTTTATATCACTGCAGGTTACGTAGTACTGTTAGCGAAGTTTGGCGCCGCGGATTGGCCTTCACCGGAAGACGTGTAGAAGATTTGTAAGTTGTAACTGAACCTGTGCAGGCAGTTTAGAGTTGTTTATCATGAAAGATAACGTCCTGACTGTAATGTAATTGACTCGTCAACCATTTTCTAAAGTTCCTTGAACATGATAATATTAATGTCAGTAGACACGCCAGTGTTTGTCGTATATGTCGACGGTAATGGAAATTTACTTCCATAAGAAGTTACTTCCTTGGAGTTTGTGACTACTTGGGCTGTCCTAGGGTTACACGTAACTTGTTACCCAGTTTAGGAGTTAAAAGCAATGAAATTGATTGTAAAGAAACAAACTTGTGGAAGAAGTTGTGATGACAGTGTTCATGGCCAAAATACCATTTCTTCCAACCTAAGACACAAATCCATGGTTCGCCAGTCATTTGGACAAGAGTATTATCCAACTCAGAAGCTACAAAAGTTGAGTAACGCTTTGCTTGGAGCAACAAATACGTGTTGTACAAGTTGGATCTTTTCCAGTATGGAGAAAAGCCATATTGTCCTGTGACTGATTTCCAGGTTTCAATCTTCGTTAGGACGGGGTACGTCTAGTGGCCAACATTGACTTCACATACACTATCAACAGCTAAAAAGAAGATGAACTGAAGCAAGCAAGCTTGGTGATTCTTCACAAGTAGAAAAACAGGGTCTTTTACCCAAAAACATGGACAAAGTTGAGGAGAAGAAAGATGCCGCACATGTCGCCGCCCTTAAAGTGCGGTCTCAAAAAGGTTAATGCTTGTTTCTGCAACAGTGTCTAGCTGTTCTAATTGGAGCTTGTGAGTGTTTTGGTGGACATGTAGGGTAAGATCAAAAGAAAAAGTGCATCTTCTCATCAACCAGAAGAACTGAAAGGGAACAGGTTTATTGCACCAAGCGACAATAACATGGGAATGACCATAGTAATGGTGCCAAATTCCAATGGCGTGGTGATGGAGTGATAGCCGCATAACCTTTTGTTTTGTTCCGAGTGTATACGAATGCAAGAAATGTCCTTATTAGGTGATTTCTTTAATTCTTTAATTGATTTGTTTAAAATATTATAATTTGTATATTAAATTTTAAAATATAGTCATAATTTACCAAAAAAAGTCTTTAAATTGTTTTATCCTTTACTCAGGCAAACTCTTGCAAAATCATTAAAACCTTCCAAATTAAACCCTCCAGACATTTTGTCAACCTCTAAACCTCCGCATACGCCACCACTTTCTCCACCAAAAGAAAGGTTTTCCTCTTCATACTAAAAAAACCTACACCGAATCAAGAATTCATAGCTATCCTTCAACTAATAGCAAATAGCTCTGAAAACCAAATTGATAACCAAGATTTTGACTCTTTTACAGAAAACTCCAAACAGCTTGTAGATTTTTCTTAGATGTCTCAAATGATGATAGTTGTTTCACACTCTTCACATACAGAAGTCGAACCTGATACCACTCAGGAGGGTAACAGGGATAACAGCAATCCAACGAGCACATGATAGAGTAGACCTCTATGAGAATTTTAAGATACACAATGAAGACTATAGCTAAGACCCCGAGTATGCTTGCCGAGACACAAGCTCTTTTTTCTCAACGGATGTCAACTCTCAAGGTCTGCCTATTAGGGATCTAAGCAAATTAATCTTCCCCTTATAACTTAAAACACAAACAAGATCAAAAGTTTGATACTTTCTAATGCATAAAGTCCTTATAAAAAGGCAAGTATAGAGTATACTTGTATCTTTGTGTGACAGAAGTAAACTTATTGAAGACTTAAGCTTTCAGGGGAGAGAGAGATATTTAGACATAAGCTGTATGGAACACACAACTGTTATCAATAGTAATATCTTGTGGTTACAATGAAAGAGATCCCTTACTTATATAGACAAAGGAGATCACAATAAAAACAAACATTTATAGATAAGAACAAAGTGTTATTACTCTAAACAAATAAGAATAACATAACAGCAACTATTTTAAATAAGAACAATGTCTTATCAACTATTCTAGATAAGAACAATGTCACGCCACATAGTAAACTGATAAGAACCATATCACATCTCAAAAGACACTTAAACATAAAAACAAACAATTTTAAATAAAGGGTCCCACAATAAAAAGTGAAATTTTAATCATCATCTTTGTCAGATAGGTTCTTACCACAGCCACAATTGCAGATTTGACGGGAAAGCCACTCTACTCGTGCTATCAATATTATCACTGGTTGTTCTTCATCATTTACTAGGACTCGCTTTCTATGCATAAAGTCTTCAAAAATTTGCTTAGCTCCTCTTTGTCATGGGAATGTCGTCAACGAGATTTTGGGCATCTTGGAAAGAGGAAACTTGAGTTGAAGATAGTCCCACAGTGTTGATCTCCAAGTTTATTGGGCTATCTAGAATGTTAAAGTCTGGCATTTCAGATTCTCCAGAAACAGATTCTCCCAAGTAAGGTCCAATAGACGTGCAGGGCAGCTGGTAGCGCATACTTAGGAAAATGGTTTCGATCCTTAAGGAAAAGCTGAAGAGTTTTAAAGACATATTCCTTGTATCTTGGCCATTGGTCGGAGGTATGCCAAAAGTACACTTGATCCTCAAAGTAGATGGATCCATTATGTGTTATACTATATGGATGATGAAGAACAAAGAAGCATTGGGTGGATTGCTTCTCTAATGGAGTCTCCCATAATCTAAAATCCTCATTAACCTGTTAGAGTTGCATTCTCTATTACACCAATGGTTGGTACCACTTAAGGAAAGTCCATATGAGGGAACTTTCATTCTCTCTATCACAAATGCTGATATACTTGTAAGAGAGGAAGGGAGATAATATATGCATAGAATGTAAAGAGTGTCCATAGGTACCAACATGCATTTTTTAAGAACGGCTCATTGATGAAAAACATAGTGAGATATGGAGCTTGTATATTGAACAAAGACGGTCAACAATGTAGTTTGGATTGGTTAAGGAAAAGGTGGAGATAATAGAATAAGCTTAGCCAAGCAAGAGAGGCTATCTCATCAACAGTAGTAGGTGTAGTTGTGATAGGAAGTAAGAACTTCTTTGATTTTGCCATGATAGGCAGGTCATCCATTAAGAGGAGGAGAGAGATATTTCTAGAGGGATATATAAGACTGATATGCTTTTGAGGTCGAGAGAGGAAATTAGCTAGGATGTTCTAGTGGCCTTTAATGTGGTGGGTTATGAATTTATAGCGGGATAACTAGTCTTTCCAATGAAGCAATTAGCTCTCTAATAGCAGTTTTTTGTTTTGATCTGGTATCTTTGGAAATGACATATTGTCCATTTATATTGTAAAGAGAAAAGGGCTAAGGTGGAAGTTAAACTTTTCTATTCCTCTTTTGAGTGTCAGAATCTCTTTTTAGATTACGTGATAATGTCTTTCCAAGTGTTTAAATTGTCTGTTAGCATGTCAACAGTAGAATGTTTTCCCTTCTAACCGCTAGCATGTTAACAGTAGAACGTTTTCCCTTCTATCTCCTCTATTAAAATTTCTCCCTAAAAATCTTCACTAGCATCAATCTGCAAGATTCATTTTCCTTTGCTAGGAATCTTTAGTGGAAGTGGATGCTAACTGATCTTCTTTAATTGCTTGACTGCTTTGTCTAGTCTAGGCCCTACAAAGGTGGTTTTTTCTTCACTAGTTTTGATAATTGGTTGACATGTTCTAACACATGAGGGATAAAATCCCCAATATAATTCATGATTCCTATAAATTGTTGGATCTGTTTAACAGTGAGGTTCATATCTAAGAAGTTTAGCAGTTCAATTTGGCTTTTGCAGGCTGAGAGCATAATCTCATATTTTCTTGTAAGATCCAAAAATTATCACAATAGGGTTTGGTGCTCTTGTTAGGTCTAAAGGTAAAGTAGGATGTCATTAATATAAATTAGAGCGCTTGATAAGATACTATCACAGATTCTTTCATAGCTCTTTTAAACAATAATGAGACTTTTAACCCAAAAGACATGCCTGTCCACTAGTAATAGGCATTAGGAATACAAAATGATGGCTTATGTTGATCTTTTAGGTTTAGTATCCAATTGCCAAAATCAAACTTTTAAGTAAAACTTTTAAAATATATTGGCTTATTTCAGAAATAGTACCAATGTATTGATATTGGGTAGCGGAAACTTGTCATTTTGAAGAAAATGATTTAGAGGCTTGTATTCAATAACTAACATGTTTTTCCCTTTGTTCTTTTATCAACATAAAAAGCTTGACATGGCTCAATCAATCCTTTTTTTTAGAAGTATTGAACATTCTTCTTGTGCCAATTTTAGGTCATCTGGATTCATCCTCGGATATGTAGCCTTTGTTGGATTAATGTCCTTATTCTTCTTGAATGGTAAATGGACATATAATTATAAATTTTTCCATAATGGATTTGGATGATTGAATTGATCATGACTTTCTAGGCAATATTGTAGGAGTTCGTCTTTAATATCTTCATACCCAGAAGGAACATCTTGTAGTTCAAACATGTTGCGATCTTCAGTGTACTCACAAAAATCTTATTTGCAACGAATCTCTTTTGGCAAGTTTTGTAACTTTTCTGCTTGGTAATAAACATCCATCTCAATAAGTATGTCAGGACCAAGAAGAGTACCTCCTAATATTTTTGTCGAGATAATAAATCTTAGAAAGAACTTTATTACAATCCTTCTCTTCGTGATAAGATCAATCTTGAAGGATTTTTTGTCAACTGCAATAAAGTATTCTTCATAGGGTTTCCATTCTTCTGTAGAAAGAATATATGGTTTCGTTACACTTCCACAATAGCCTATATCCATGTAACCAATAAATGGGATTGGTTTGTGATACTTTTCCAGAAGCAACTGAAGCTTGACATAAGGTCGTGTGATTATTGACTTCTTAGGCTCTAGCTTGAAATAAGACTGTTTCATCATGTATGGCTCTTCATCTTCTTCTTTAATGGAAGAGACGTCGTCATCAGAAGATTCACCATTAGGAATTGGAAATAGTCTCTTCATCTTCACTAGATTGTTCTTCAAAAAAATACTCGATGTCCTTATAATCTCTAATAAGCATTATGTCCTCCATGGACTATACGATTTTCATATCCTTTTTGGACTTTTTTGGGCAACTTTTTACATCATGACCTGGTTTTCCATAAAAATAACACTGGTATGACTTTTTAGCATCAAAAACACGTTGTTTAAAGAATCTTATCCTCTTTTTCTTCCTTTTATTAAAAGGATGAACTCTTAACGTCTTTCTTTTAAAGTGTTTCTCCTTCTTTGTATTGCATGCACATTTCTCTGTGTCTTTGTATTTGATCTTTAAGTACGACTTCTTGCATTCTTGTTTGAGTTCAAGTCCACCTTTGAGCATCGCTTTGAAAAAGTGTCACCAAAGCTAATTGGTAGATTTCTCTAAGAGAGATTTCATATATGTCTTTGTAAAGAGAATCGATTGTTCTTTTTTAGTTTAGGTTGTAACTCATCAGGTAGAGAAGCAATGAATATGTACCGAAGATTGACATCATTGAAGTCATTAAGCATGTAATACTTTTAAGAAATCCTTTGGAAATGCTTCTGTAAATCGTTTTAGTTTACAGAGCAACATTTCATTTCAAAATACTCATATCTGTTTTATCGATCAATAAGTTGGAAATCAACAATAAACTCTTTATGGATCATTCCTAATAAGGAGCTGGCTTCAGTTAATTGTAAGATTTGCATGCGCCTGTATTCGCCAAGGCTTTGGAACCATTCTCTTAAAGTTCTTGTCATTCTTGAGATTTTGCTAAGATGTCTTTAAGAGACATATCTAACCTTATCATTTGAAGATCTATCCAGGAACTGAATTCACATAGTAGATCTCTCCATTTTGTCATCATCAAAAGTTAACCATAAACCTGAAGTAGGTTTGTAGAAAGGAGTTATAGGAAGTTTGACTGGTTCAATCATCAATCTTAAGTTCGACTTCTATGTGTGAAGTGTGTGGAATGACCATCATCATTTGAGATATCTGACTGATATCTGCAAGTTGTTTTGAGATTTTTGAGTTTTCTATAAAAGAGTCAAAATCTTGGCTATCAATTTGGCTATTAGAGATATCTAGTATTGGTTGAAGGGTAGTTATAAATTCTTGATTAGGTATTGGTTTTTTTTGGTGTGACAAGACCTTTCTTTTGGTGGAGAAGGTGGCAGTGTATGTGGGGGGTTTAAAGGCTAATAGAATGTCTCGTGCTAGAGGTTTTGCTTTGGAAGGTTTTAGTGGTTTTGCAAGAATTTGTCTGAATAAAGAATAAGATATTTTAAAGATTTTTCCATAGTCAGTAGCATCGGGATATGATGGGGTGTTATAAGTGGGTCGTGTGGTTGAAAATATTAATGGATACGGATCATATATAACTCTATAATGCTCTTTATCCACATCTCACTCAATTAGTTTATGCTCTTCTAGAACTTTTTGAAGTTCTCTTTCTTTCTTAGAGAACTCTGTTCCACAATAATGCTAGTTAGTATATCTTCTTAGTTTCGAATCAAGTCGGGCAGCTTGATTAAGTATTTCTTGATGTAATTGTTGTACTTGAAGAGATATAACATTAACTTTTGAATTTAGTCCTTATGTTTGTTGAGACAGACCATCGAGCTTTGAGTCGATTCTTCGAAGGACATTGTTTTAAGCCACAACATTTTGTGTTTGCCAATTGAGAACTTCTTTTACTGGAGAAACAAGTACATGATTACTATGTGGACTAATACCTATGGATCTCAAATACGACCTTACAGATATTTCAGTGGTTTTATTAGTCTAAGCTTCCAAAGGTGAAAAATCTTCCTCGTATGATCCCATCATTATACAAGGTACTAGTTTAGGGCTTTCTTTGGGAATTAAAGGCAAAGAGCATCTTGGTTGGATCAAATACTTTTTTACAACTACTCTCAGTAGTTCAGAGAGATCCTTTAGTCTAGACTTAGGATTCCTAAGACCAATCCAAGGCCTCGATTCATCATCTTCATCATGTCTGAGTTGGGTCTTCCTTGGCGGTTGGCATGAAGATTTTGACTTTCTACTAGGCTCTTAAGTATTGATAAACTTGTAAGGGAGGAAGGGCGATAACACATGCACAGAGGGTAGAGAGCGTTCATAGATACCATAATGCATTGTCTAAAAGCGGACCATTGATGAAAAACATAGTGAGATATGGAGCTTATATATTGAACAAGGATGGACAACAATGTAGTTTTGATTAGTTAAGGGAAGAGGTGGAGACAATACAGCAAGCTTAGCCGAGCAAGAGAGACTTTCTCATCAACAGTAGTGAGTGTGCTTGTGACAGAAGGGAAGAACTTCTTTGTGGTAGGCTATTGAGAGGAGGAGAGGGATTTTTTTGGAGGAAGTGATAAGGTTGATACGCTTTTGAGTTTGGGAGAGGAAATCAACTATGATGTTTTGGTGGCCTTTGATGTGGTAGACTATGAATTTATAGCGGGAGAACCAGTCTTTCCATCGAAGCAATTGGCTCTCTGGTAGCAGTTTTATCAATCAGCATCCACCTCTACTAAAGATTCCTGACAAAGGAAAACGAATCTTACAGGCTGATGTTAGTGAAGATTTCTAAGGAGCAATTTTAATAGAAGAGATATAAGGGAAAATGTCCTTTTGTGGAAATGCTAGCAGACAATTTAAACCCTCGGAAAGACATTATTAAGCAATCTACAAAGAGATTTATAGAAAAGTTTAACTTCCACCTTAGTCCTTATCTCTTTACAGTAGAATTGAACAATACGTCCTTTCCAAAGATACTAGATCAAAATAAAAAAGAATTCTAACAACAACTAGAATTTCTCTCCTCGCTATAACGTACACATCCTACTAGATTGTCTTGATTGACACCTCTTAACAACGCTCAACAATAGAAGTGTCATTATAACCATTGTTCCAGATTTTAACATCAAACTTAATAATCTGACACTAACCACAAGACTAAAAGTTCACATCCAAATTGTTGGAATAGAGCAAGACACTACCGCCATCATAGCCACACTCCACCATCAAATCATCTATAGATTGCAAAATTATGCTTTAGATCTAAACTTTTCAAACTCCACACGAGATTGTCTTTATATGGTAGTTAATAGGTCTTAAAATGAGACCATTATTGTACAAATTCCACAATAATTGTCATTGTACCATAAAATAATACCTTGAAGTTAAATATAATATTTTAAATATTGTATGTCAATTTTAAAATATATTGAAACAAAAGAAAATTGATACATTTAATTATTAAATATATAAAATTTGATAAAAATATATGTATTCATATTTATTATGGAGATAATATCAAGTATTTAAAGAAGTACGTGGTACATACCACCGTCATAAAAATAATAAATTAGCACCATGAGTGCACTACACGTGCTAGTGTTTTGATTTTTCTTGTTTAATATTCCTCTTCATGCTTAGCAACAGTGTAATTGAATTTGACACCTAGGCCTAGGTGGGGCCCTTTAGTCGTTAATTGAATCTTAAGCTTAACTAAATGAAATCAGGAACAGATCTAATTTTTCAATCAATACATGATATTCAACTACGAAGCGTTCGTTGGTAGCAGCCAATTTATACCAATCAGACCCGTTGAAATCCCCAACCCTCTTAATCACAGAGCAATTACGACCGTCCGATCTAAAACTCTCGCAGAAATCTGAAATCTCCCTACTGCCACGGGAACCTCGCGTCCACATCAACGGTCCCTAGGCAAAAGACCCCGCTCCAGACGGCTTAAATCGACGCCAGCTCGCCGCCTCTGGAAGCTAATCGGGACCGTCCAAACGCGTTCGACCTTTAACGCCGCGGGGAGCACAGATTACTATATAAGATGCTCCGAAATGGTGTTCCCTCTT
Source organism: Erythroxylum mucronatum (assembly GCA_027563825.1). NCBI lineage: Eukaryota > Viridiplantae > Streptophyta > Magnoliopsida > Malpighiales > Erythroxylaceae > Erythroxylum > Erythroxylum mucronatum. The sequence goes on along the minus strand of JAOSBP010000004.1, from coordinate 24,490,628 downwards.
GCCTTCTGTTTCTTTTTCACACCCAAAAATTTCATAATTTATTTTCTAGTGCTTAAATGTCTAAAAAGTGTTCACCGTTCTCTGTTTCAATTTTTAGCTTCTTTCTAGTAAGTTTTGGTTAAAGTTGGAAGCAAATTTTGGGTGAGTTGTTAATCTAGTGCTGTTATTCATTGTTTTTGTTTATGTTCGATTGTATTTGGTGTTCGCTGCGAAAGGTTCGCTGTTTGTTTGGGCTGTCTGAGTTTGTGTGCTTTTAGTTTGATGATTTCTACGATGTTTTATGGTCCGATTAGGATTGTCTGTTCCGAAGTTCATTGCTTTGTTGATTCTTTTTGTTTTAGACACGATGTGGAAAAAGAGGCTGAGGAAATGAATTAGACAGATTGCGTTCATATTCTTAAAACACCCATTAGTCGTACGTTAACAGTTGTTATTTGGTGAGATAGTATGATCTAAGCAACTTATCCCTTCCGAAACTTAAGCTTCTATAGATTAAAGTGGTAGTTCTCGATTGTAGAGAAATGTTGAGTTATGATGGAGGTCTAAGGCTGTTGATGCAGTCAAGATTATGAACTTGGAAAGTAAAGAAACTGATTATTCAATGGTTAACTCAGTGATTCAGGTTTTTAGGTGGAGAAAAGGGTGAAAGGGAATGGCTATTTACGAGCAAGATTCAGATGTTATTCAGTGGGGTCTTCGTATTCTAGACGGGGACCCGCCGTTCTATCCTGGGTATTATGATGAGGCAATACAAAACGGTAACAGCTACCTTGAACAACAGTATGTTGAAGATCAGTATGACATCACCGACTGTAATCATGTAGAGAATGATGAAATAATTGCTCGTACTCTGCAAGAAGATTTCTCACAGCTAGCAGTTTCTGAAGCCTCTGGATACTCGGTGGCAGCTGAAGAATATATGCAGCCATCGGTTCCACTACATGATTGGCATTGCCCACCGACTATGAACCACTACTCAGGTAGTAGAGAACTGCTGGCTGTATCTGATTTGTTTTTGTGGTAGTGAATTTTTTGACGTTTTAGTGTTTTAATGTGTAGACCATGAGTATAGCGTCGAAGAATCAGATGACACAGTCCCCTCCACTTCATGCTCTAGTCCAGGAATTTCAGAAGAATATCTCTATTCTCCAGAATATTCTGATGACAATGAACTGGATGAAGAAGTAGGCAAGACGCTGAATCAAATGATTCCTATTCCTGTAAGTTTATCTGTTTTAAATTGTTATGCTGGTTTGATCATGGATATCTAGGAGTTGATTGATCACCTGCATCTTGACTTCATTTTGTTTCGCTTTTAATAATTAATACTGCATAAAATGTTCAAAATATTGTATGTGCAATGTATACATAAACCAGGTTGGATCAGTCTAGAGGTATCATAAAATCGAATGCAGATACTTATAATTAAATCTTATGATATTGGGCTGGGCTAGAAATTTATGGATTTCATTTATGACACTTACAAGTTCAGGATAGTAACAATTTAGCAGTTACAGATTGACTCCATGCATGGATAGCATTGCTTCCAAGTTCAGTTTGCCTTAAGTTGTGTTGAAGCACTCAAGTCTAGGATAGTTCTCTCTGGATTTCCTGTTCATTCAAATGGATTCGAATGCTGTTGATTTCTGTGGCAACTCGAATCTTGTCTAACATTGAATTTCCTTTGTTTGTCAATTGAGATGCTTATGGCCTAAAGTTATTCTTTACTGGATATCTCCTTTATCTACTTTAACTTGAAGATTTTGATGGATAGATTGTTGTCACGTGTGCCTGTCTAGACAAGCATATATGTCATGCAGTCTTGTATTACAGTCTTGTTGAGCCAATTGTTTGGATTATATCATTTAAGTGCCATTTGTTGAGTGCAAGTCGGAGTGCATGTTTATCAACATGCATGTGGATATTTACATTAACTCCTCAATCCATTATCTTTCTGTTTTCGTGCATAAATTTATTGTCTGTATTCTGCAGCATGTTCCCAGAATAAATGGAGAAATACCTTCCATCGATGAAGCAACCTCGGATCATGATAGGCTTTTAAACAGGTATTGAATATTTGACACTTTCGTCACAATCGTGATTATCCTAAGGGAGTTCTCCTGGAGGAGCTGTGTCTTTGTGTCTCATTTATGTTGTGCTATCTTTGCTGATTTCCTCAGACAGATTGTCGTTATAGACCAAGTCCAATAATTTGGAAAGTATATATTTACCCTATCTCCGTTTTAAAAAAGATTTGGTTGTAGTTGAGTTAAAAATGTCTCCTTTAGGCATATCATGCTGTATGACAACTACTAAGTAGCATAGACCAAGTCCAATAATTTGGAAAGTATATATTTACCCTATCTCCGTTTTTTTAAAGATTTGGTTCTAGTTGAATTAAATGTCTGCACTAGGTATTTCACTGTTGTATCTTAATTTTAGATTGCAGTTATATGGCTTTGTGGAGCTCAAGGTTGAAGGGGATGGCAATTGTCAGGTTAGAACAAATTTCATCTCTCCTTTCTACAACCAGTCATTTTTTGTTGTCGTTGTTGTTTGGAAGCCTTGATTAAGAAAAGAACAACCTAGCTTCTTTCTTGGTATTTGATAATCAACTTCCTTTCTTTTTTCAGTTTCGTGCTTTGTCAGATCAAATATTTCACACCCCTGATCGTCATAAAACTGTCAGACGGCATGTTGTTAATCAGGTTTTTTGGTTGATCCTTTTCTGTTAATGTTGGTTAGTTATTTGCAGTTTATATTTTATGAGACCTGATGCATTTTCCATATTAATGGTTTGCATAATCAGCTTAGATCTCACCCGGATATCTACGTGGGATATGTGCCCATGGAGTATGGTGACTATTTGAAGAAGATGTCAAAGTGTGAACAGATTCTTTCCTTTTTCCCAGTTCGGTAACATTTTTATTGGGAAAATTATGTTGATTTCATGCCTTTTTATCCAGGAGTGGCGAGTGGGGTGATCATGTTACATTGCAAGCAGCTGCTGACTTGGTATATAGTTCACAACTCCTTCACTGCCACTAGTAGCTCTATTTTTTCCTTGTTTAAATTAATTTGTCAAGCTAAAAATTACTGCTTGTTCCTGCACTTGCTGGTTAATTTCATGGGGTTCTCTAAATTTCAATTTCTAAAAATTGAGAAATGTTCTTGTATTATTTGTTACTATGTCACCATCCTCTTAACATCATTTTGTGAGATTAAGAGAGAGGTGGCATGGTATTTTACATTATTATCTCAGCACTTTGTTCAGCTTTATATTTAACAAAGTTTATTGTTGGCGAGTGTTGCACTTCAATGCGACAACTTGATTGTTGGAAATTAAATCCAGCCATCCATTTGATTTATAAGTGAAATTATTAATTAATGGTATGATATGCATCTCCGTTTCTGACCAATGGACTTTCTCATAGATCTCATGCATGTTTACGTTTATCATTTGCTTACAAAACCTTCTAAAAGTTGCATTTTGTCCATTTTTAATACAACTTAATAAGTTACTGCAGTATGGCGCAAAAATACTCGTTATGACTTCCTTTAAGGACACCTGCTACATAGAGATTCTTCCTGAAAACCAGAAGACTAAAGAAGGTGATAGCTTCAACTTACAGTTTTTCTTCTAGTTAGAATTTACTAGTTATTGCAAGACTTTTTCCTTTAGATTTGCTTGCTGGTCAATCTATTTTGTTTTTATGTCAGAAATGCTCAAGTTTTAGATTTTTTTTTTGATAATTAGTTTTAGATTTTTTGGCATATCTTTTATTTTTCACTTTCAAATAGCATTATTTCATAGTAGTTTTAGAATTACAAAATTGGAAATAGCTCCTCTACCAGTTAGGGATAATTACAAAATTGGAAATAGCTCCTCTACCAGTTAGGGATAAAGTTACTTAAGTACTTCTGGACCTTCCTAGACTTCGCAACTGAGCGGGACTTGTACCAGGATGTTGATGTTGACGATTGATTTTATAACTACAAAACTATTGATGTTATGCTACCATTGAATTTATTATGGTATTCCATGTAATCCAAACTGGCATATCGTCTCATCAGTAATTGTAGAAAAGCATGTGTCTTGTCTATTTTGTCAAGAATCTCATATTGAGCAAGTAAAGAATGTTAAAATGATTTATAAATGTATGGCAAATTTCCCCTTATAAGATGCCTTTTGAGGTGGAGTTAGGCTTAAATTTATCATGATATCAGAGCTTAAAACTTGTCTCAATGGTTTGAGGCGGTGCCTGACCTGTTGTAGCTCTTTGTCCAATATGCCCATTGGATTTCTAGCCTTGCTCTGGACTAAGGGGGTTGTGCTAGGAATCTCACATTGAGCAAGTAAAGAATGTTAAAATGGTTTATAAATGTATGATAAATCTCCTCTTATAAGGTGCCTTTTAGGGTGAAGTTAGGCACAAATTTATCACATTTTTTGGTTACAACCATCATCTTATTTTGCTTCCAACTCATGCCATTCAGGTACTTTGTAGCTTGTCTCTTGTTTCATCACTATTTTTATCTTATTTCTACATTATTTGATGGACTTGTGTCTCTCGTGCAGTCATTTTCTTGAGTTTTTGGGCAGAAGTTCATTACAATTCAATCTATTTTCAAGGAGGTACTGTTGTTTTCTTTGCTTTGATTTGCTTTTGCTATTTGACTATAAGGGCAAGTTAGGGACTGCTTAGACCAGATGATTGCCTGGTCTTGACTACTGACAATAAAACTTCTATATAATATATTGCAAGTCCATCAATGCGCCAGGGTCTTTAGCTTTTGATAAACTTTACATTAGTTTCTGTTCCACTTGTTTTGGAGAAACTTTCTTGAAGGTAAATTACGTAATTGAGGAAATTTTCTAAATTATAATTCCTGATCTCTATTAGGTTTCCTTTTATACAGATACGTCATCTGGTGAGATTAGAAGGAAGAAAAAATGGTGGAATTTTGGGAACAAGCACTAGACAAGTTGGCTATATTGGAATGAAGTTCCCCATATTCTTTTGTAGCCGAGCCTGCTGTGTGACACACACGCAGTCCCTCCGGTGCTGGACATTCTTACCGTTCTTTATCTTTCCATGAATTTGAGTCCTAGTGGCTACATCTTGTCTAGATCAGTTGTTTCATATGTACGTTGTTATCATTCATGTCATAATTTTTGGCAAGCGCACAGTATGGAATTGCATACAGATCTTTTAAGACGAAAGTGAAATCGAATCTTAAGCGCAATTTTATTAAATCGTGTCTCATATTAATTTTATGAGATGGATAATTTTCCTGAGACTTGCCTGTTCCTGACAAGCCAAACCGTAGGTTAGGAATGCTTGAACTCCCTGGAAAGAAGCATAAATCATGAGAAGGAAATCATGCTTTACTTTTTCAGGTAGGTAACTGTTAAAACTATCTATGTTATTATGTTATGTAGAAGTTATATATTTCAATTTAGGTACCTTCCTCAGCTAAAGGCAGCGATGAATCCAGTATTTTAGTCTTGGAAGGCTGGCGCTTATATATATGTATATATTCTAAAAAAATTTTAGTCTGGAGGACTGGCGCCTATATATATATGTATATATTCTGAAAACTTTTAGTCTTGGGGGGCTATAGCCCCTGTCAGCCCCCTGGATCCGTGCCTGGCTAAAGGAACCGTGTCCATTTGTATATGTTTCAGTTTGTTCCTTTTTTTTCATAAAGGGAAAGTGCCGAAGCAATTTACAATACAAGTTTGAGAAAACAGATCCTCGACCTATCCTCAAATAAGATGCGTTGGCATCCGATAGGTGCCCTATCAAAATAGGTTACACCAACTTCAAAATGCTCAGCATAAGTGGCTAGTTTGTTCCTGTTTTCATAGAAGAAAAGCAACAGCAAGACCTGCCGTCTTGTTCTATTTCTGGAAATCATTAGTTTCTTTAAATACAATATGCCGATTGCGTTCATTGAAATGGCTTCTGGAACATTGCGTACATGTTGCATGTATGGAGAGGCAGCGAGAAGGAACTGAAAGATAATTACAAGTTCGAAAAAACATCCTCTGTTGGTGGTCCAAGGTTTATTCTTCCGACAGCTTGTAATGCCCCACAAACTCCATATTTCTAACATTTTCTTAATATGTTATGTCTCCCTCTCCATTCCATTGCTAAAAGGAACAGTCAACAATCTACACACACCTGAACACTTCAACACTCTTCGACCTAAAATAGTCAAAACCTTACTTGAACACGAGCAGAAGAAGAACACTAAAAATGACAAGCAAAACAGGCCCCGCTCTCCAAGTCTCTGAACCCACAAAAGACATAATCGTCTATATCAGCTTAAACCCTCCAATGTATATATCCTATACGCTATTTTGCCCATTCTGCTGTTCTGAATCTACACCTCCGTTCCGTTGCTGCGGCTCCTCCCCCACCGCCGCCGCAGCTGCCGCCGTAGGCTGTAGCAACAAAGCCGTAAAGGGCATGTGACGGTAGTCCAAATCCAGCCGACAACTTGGTGGCGCTGTGAGAGAAAAACTCGCTGGACCGGTGGTTGACACCATACACGGCATTGACGGCGGAGAAGCGGAGATAGGAATGGACCCGGAAGCGGTGGATATGGGGCCGGTGGGGACGGTGCCAGTCCCGGTGGCGGCGATGATGGCGGGCTCTGCCTGAGTGAGAAGCCATTCAATCGTTTCTCCGTCGGAGCGCAGGCCCAGTTCTCGGGTCAGCTGAAAGATCCGGGCAGCGCACATAGCCGGCATCCGTACCCTCCGGCCTCTGCCGTTAACCTTTGTATGACGGTCTTTGGACATGGAAGAGCTGGGTCTTCGAGTACGTTTGGTTGGGTCGAGTTGGGATTGAGCCAACAAGCTGAGGTTAGGCTTATCAGTATCTTGTTGTTGACCTGAAGTGGAGAAGCCAGGGAGTGTCAATTCAGAGCCCATTCCTGAGGCAAAAGGAGGATCTTTTAGGGTTTGGAAAGGTGATAGTAAGCGAAGGAGAGGAGGAGACAAAGAAGAGAACTGGGTTTGGAGGGATTCTATTGACCCCACCAAAAGGTTGATGTAACAGTCCTAGGAATCTGTGCAAAGAGAGAAAGTAGTTTTGTTTTGTTAGGTATGTAGATTGTGGCTTGTTGATTGTAGTTTGATTCCTAACATGGGTTTTTCACTTAAGGTGTGTGTACGATGTTAGGTCATAGGTGTGGTTTTTGGTGACGTGGCTTGCAGGGTCCCAGATGTTTCTACGTGAGTGATCCCGCTAAGAGTTTCTCACGTGAAAATTCATAGATGTTGGATTATAATTTGGGACCACTAAAATCTGGGGAAATTACTAGTTTTGGTAAGGTGGTTACGTGTATAAATATATGTATATGTATTTTCTTTTTGGATTAGAGAAAATTTGTAGGCGTGTCAAGCGGGTATACCTCTCTGAGGATTCAACTAGTGCACCACCTCACAGGCAAGCTAAGTGGCACACCTCTATATTCAAATGTTTTCAACTGAGTCTCAATTTGGCTCAAAATTTAACTATTTTAAATAAAATAATATCATTTTAATTAAAAGAATTAGGGTGTCGAATAAATCTAACTAATTTAAGTCTAAACTTAATTTAAAAATATTATTTTATATTTTTAATTATTTAAAAAATTAGCAGAGTTAGTCATGAGCCACCTATTGACATCCTTATTCACTTGTAGGTTGTGATAGAATGTGCTTAAGATTATAATATTAAGTTGTATGTATCATTGATTAAATCAATTACATGTATTAATCTTTATTTCCACCAATTTAATGAACTTCAAGATTTTCTTTGTTCTAATCTTAATATAATGATCTTATTTTTTAATTTGAAATCATATTTTATATATTTAAATTCAAAAAAGTGCTTGCAATTAGAAGAAATTAACTCTCATTCTTAAAACCATTTATAGATATATTTATTATCTCACGTTCCGATAAATGTCATCATTATCACACCCAATCCAAAGTTCCGCAATAAAACAAAATCTAGGAAAATCTAATGGTACACAACCTTATCTTTATACAATAGAGAGATTATTTCCGATTGACCTATATACAGATATGACGACAAAAAAATGTGATAATTGAAATTTTGCTATTCTTATATTATACATATGTTAAGAATATATGACATCTCAACTATTGAATCAATCCTCAAGTAGATTTAGTATACTATATCATAGATCAATTATTGTATTAAATGAGTAAGATGATAATAAATTTAACTTTGCATCAAAATATATTCAAAGCAGTCATATAAGAACTGGGAAGAAAGACACAACGCAAATCGAGCTGATAAAGGAAATGTTAAGCCAGTGATAAATAGTTGCAAGTCAACAGACTCTAGTTCAGACTTTGAAGTTGTACACTCTAACCTCCAAAATAACAGAACGAGTGTCATGATTGGGGAGGGGGCCAGCCAAAGGCATAAGCCAACTTGGAAAATACATAAAACTACGCAAATACACGTATAAGGCCAGCATAAACGACACTCATCTACCGTAATCTAACTATAAAGGTCGTCTTCATCAGCCCCGCCTGCAGTAGTAAAGGGATCAGACCCAGTAGCTCCACCACTCGTTTCAGCAAACCTGAAATCAGATCCAAATCCCCTCGACTGCTGCAGCGTTTGAGCAAATGCCTGGTATTTGCGAATATCAGCATCACTCACACTTCTTCGAGCGTACTTCATTGATTCTTCAAAATGTGCCGGCTTGATCTCTGCCACATCATCATCAGCATCTTCCTCCATTGCCTCAGGGTTCTCACTCCGTTTCCTCTCCCTCTCAATATCCTGCAAGAAAAACAAATAACTCCTTAAGCATAATGCTATAACGAGAATAACTTGGAATAACAGTAAGTATGGAACACACTTTCTCTATGTTTTCCCTTATGGCGTATTTGCAAGCTCGCTGACATATTTCTGTGATATCAGCACCACTGAAACCCTGGGTATACTTGGCAAGTGCTCTGAGATCAACATCTTTGGACAGCGGTGATTTCCTCAAGCAGGCCTTGAAGATTTGGTGGCGAGAATCCTCATCAGGAAGAGGAATATAGATCAACTGATCCAAACGACCAGGTCGCAGAAGGGCAGGATCTATGATATCAGGCCTGTTAGTAGCCCCAATTATGAAAACTGTTTTCTTAGCAGACATCCCATCCATTTCAGTTAGAAGTTGGTTAAGAACTCTGTCAGCAGCACCCCCAGCATCGCCAACACTGCTTCCTCTCTGCAATATAAGCCATTAGAAAGTATAAAGAATACAAGTATAATAAGTTGCCACCAATTTCTCAACAGATTGATATTTCAGAAGGGGGACTTCAGATAATCCAGATGATTCCAATATAGCGAAAAAGATGTCTGAGAACTAAACAAACCTGAGTAGCAATTGAGTCTAATTCATCAAAAAATAAAACGCAAGGAGCAGACTGGCGAGCCTTGTCAAAAATTTCTCGTACATTGGCCTCACTCTCACCGAACCACATTGTAAGCAATTCTGGACCCTTCACACTGATGAAGTTTGCTTGGCACTCATTGGCGATGGCTTTAGCCAAGAGGGTTTTTCCACATCCAGGAGGTCCATAGAAAAGAACTCCTTTAGAGGGTGACATTCCAAACTTCTCAAATTTTTCAGGATGCTCCACTGGGTATTGAACAGTCTGCCGCACAAAAACATCCAAACAAGTTAATTAAAGGGCAGAAAGGCACACATCCAAATCACAATCAGGTAAGAAATCGTGCACAGTAGTACAACAATAACTACCTCCTGAAGCTCCCTCTTAACATTCTCAAGACCTCCAATATCATCCCAGCTAACGTTAGGCACTTCAACAACCTGATCCACAATTTTTAGTTAGAATCCGAAAGACAACAAGATAAAGTCGCTCAATTATCACAGACAATTATCCATACTAACCGTCTCACGCAGAGCAGATGGGTTGCTTGTTCCAAGAGCAGTTTTGAAGTGTTCGTTAGTCACTGCCATGGAGTTGAGAATTTCAGCATCTATTGTCTCATCTTCCAAGTCAATGACATCCATCTTCTCTCTAATGCACTGAAGCGCGGCTTCAGTGCAAAGTGCAGCTAAGTCAGCACCAACATAACCATGAGTGTCCTTTGCAATCCTTTCCAAATCAACCTACGGAAACCACATGACAATTCAACAGGTTACATTGGCTAGGCTGTTAACTAAATAAGATTAGATAACTATAAAATTCTCCAACATACAGAGCCAGGAAAAACCTTCCTGCTACTCACATCCTCAGCGAGCTTCATATTCTTTGTGTGGATACGAAGAACTTCAAGACGCCCAACTTCATCAGGAACCCCAATATCAATTTCCCTATCAAATCTTCCAAACCTTCTGAGAGCTGGATCAATGCTGTTGGGACGATTTGTAGCTCCAATCACGATAACATGTGCCCGAGATTTCAGTCCATCCATTAGGGTCAATAGCTGGGAGACAATCCTCCTCTCAACTTCTCCATGTGTCTTCTCTCGCTTCGGAGCAATTGAGTCAAGCTCATCAATGAAGATGATAGATGGTGCATTCTTTTCTGCTTCCTCAAATGCTTTTCTGAGATTGCTTTCGCTCTCCCCAGCCAATTTTGACATGATCTCTGGTCCATTTATACAGAAGAAGAAAGCACCAGTTTCATTAGCAACAGCACGAGCAATAAGAGTCTTTCCAGAACCAGGAGGTCCGTAAAGCAGAATTCCTTTTGGTGGTTTCACTCCAATCGATTTGAACAACTGTGGATGTCTCAAGGGAAGCTCCACCAACTCACGAATCTGAGCCATCTGTTTTCTAACACCACCAACATCATCATAGCCAACTTCATCCAATCTATTTTCATCTTCCCTCTTTACAGGTTCTCCCTCGCAGAAAATCTCTGTGTCTGGGGCAACCACACAGTACTCTGGTGGGTCAGTCTCAATAACCTTGAATTCTACGCTTCTCATGCCACCTCTTACAAGAAAGAGATCACCCTTCCTAACTGGGCGATATGCTTCCAGGAAATAAGCTGTAAATTACAACCAGTATAAAGATTAATCATGAGATTAATCAAGAGAGATATATGAGAGAGTTAGGTATCTAATTCATCAAAAGATTACTAACGGTGGCCCTATCAGCTGTATCAACCAAAAACTGTCAGAACATTACATATTTTCCATGTATTAAGATCAAAAAATCAATTCAACATCAAATAATCAATGAGCTTCTCATGCATAACTGTTTTAAGCAATTCAAAAAATGCAGAAAAATAAATATCATGGCAAGTAAGATTCAATATTTCCAGAGTCAGTAACACAGATGTCCATAGTAATATTGTCAAAGAAGAAGGCTTTGTTAAAACAATCTTACAAATCAAGGCATGTGATTCCAGATGCTTTTCATAGCATAAGCAGTGCGATACAATTCCAAATTGGTTCAAAACCCATCAGACTTAAAACACCAGTATCATGTAAAAGAATTCACTCACGTTTCAAGTATGCATCAAAAAGATTTCCTGTGACTCCCTCTATTGTATCATCTATGGGCAGTATGTGAACACGCTTTCCATACTTGACATCGGGACATTGGTGCACAGAAACAACGTCTCCAAGCCTAACCCTGAGGTTGGACCTGACAACCTTATTCATCCTGATTTTTGGTTCATCGCAAGTATCATCAGCGAGGGCAATGCAGATTGTATCCTTTCTTTTCTTTCCCTAAAGATCGGAAGCATCAAACAGAAAAAAAGGTTTTGATCCCATATGAGTTTGTGTATCTTTACAGGGCAATGAATCACGAGAACGGAAAGATCAGAGCAATAAATTAGAGAAAAGAACATTTGGTTCACTAATTAACCAAGAATCGCAATTGGGAACCCACAAATTCCTCGATTCAAAGGAAAAACACCATCAACATTTCATAAAAAAAGAACACTTGATTCCATGACAGAAACCGATTTATGAAGATCTCGACAAACCCCAACGCAAACCCTGAATTTTAACAAACAATAACCAATTACGGGAAACTTAAATTCCAGGAAAAAGAAAAGCAAACCTTGATCAAGATGGTGTCGCCTCGGAAAAGTTGGAGCTTCTCCATAGTCTCGGGATGGAGCGAGACGACGGAGTTATCATCGTTGATAGCCTCATCAACAATAAGCCGATTCGGCGACTTCTTCCGCTCCAAGATGGCAGTACTGAAGTCCCTCTTCGTACCCTTACTGTAACATCAATCCAAAACCACAAAATCAAACATAACTGCAATCAAAGAGACATAGAAAATGTTAGATCTGAGAAAAAGAAAAGATATTTACGCGTCTGAGGATTCTGCTTGGTTAGTCATGGTCGAGAGATCGAGAATACTACGAGTAAAACAGATGCGAAAACCAGGGTGTGCTGGATTTGGGCAATTTATAGGAGATTGGAAATGAAGTGCAGCTACGTTTCTTGTTTCCAAAGATAAAAGCTTTACATCTGCCCTATAACCGCATGGATTATACGGTGAATTCTAGAATCTTCTGTGACTTGGTGTTACTCTATAGTCTATACTATACCTTCCTTGCCAGAGTAATTCAGTCGTATCTCTTTATTACTATTGTTAGGTAGTTGGGTTGGATTTGGTATGCTTGAAGTTGTGAACAAATTGGTTGAGACCATCTTCGTAGATTTGACCATTCTAGTGAACAGGCCGACAGACCACTGCTGGACCCATGAACCATAAAGAAAAGGAAACCCACAGACTTTTGTCCAACTTGAACCCATCTCTTTGCTTTTGTTGAAGATAGTTTTGTCGGAAATAGACGACCAACCATAATTAGAACATAGTGTGAGTTAAGAATAACACCATAAGATGCGAAATCACCACAATCTAGGTAGAAAATTAAGGATCAGAATGAACCAGGATCTTTGCACGGTGATTAGATGATGGTTTAATTTCTCATCTACATTTCATACGAGAATTCCTTAAAGTGCAGGCTTATTCCTCTTACGAACCTTAATTTGATTCAATACTTCTCAACAATAAAGGACCGGAAGGATTAGCCGGACCCTCTGTCCTTTTATTGGATCACAGTTTGTTATGCAGGAAGTCGAGAGAATAGATTTGTTGTTCCTGAATTGTTATGCTTACTGTGATTGAATAAATTTCAGTCATTTATTACAATAAGTTGGATAGCTAGGATCTTAAAAATACAGCAAAGCACAATAATTCAAGAGCAACAAATCTGCTTGGATGTCAATCCATCGTCTTCCTTTATGGGTATAACAAGAGCTATAGTAAATATTTTTATTTATCAACCAGTTGCATATAAATACGGGACATGATCCTCTGTCTCATTTTTATTATACCAATCCTGTCCCATTTGATCTCAACCATCAATTTTGGTGAGTTCCACATAAATAAATAGTTGAGATCAAATAGAACAGGGTTGATATATGAAAAATGGGACAGAAGATCTGAGGGGTTTAAATATGACAGCTCAAGTGCATCCACAAGACCAATATCAAAGTATATATAGGTAAAGAGGAAAAATATAAGATAAGATAAGTAAATAAATACACAAACAAAAAAGAAGACAAGTACATAAATAAATCAAACAAGTCATTATAAGAAAATATTAGGCTAAGTAAGAAAATGTTTCGGCTAAATAACTAAGGAGAAAGTACTACATGTTAAATTTTAGGCTAAATATAAGAAATAAGACTCGAAGGAAAATGTTTAAAGACCTATAAGAATAGGAAAAACCTCTCTATGTGAGACCATTTATTTAAAAGAAAAGGAGAAATAAAAACTTAGAACTTCATTCAATCAAATATCTGCTCAAATTGCATTAACCCTATTTCTTATCATTGAGATGAGTCTCATCACCATTATCATTCAAACTCATTGTACTAAATGATATATCAATATTCTCATCCAAGATTATCTTCCAAGTCGCTCTTATCTAGCAAACCTTGCTTCTCAAAAACCTAATTCGTCAAAAGATCAATATGGTCAAGGTAAATTGGATTTATAGAATTGCTTGTTCTATTAAGAGTCCTAGTAAACAAATAAACTAAAATAATTAAGAAAATAGAAGAAATTATATTCAACTTAACAATGATAATCACATACGTTTCTTGAAGCTTTGAGTTGTATCAAATAAAGACCAAGTTGCTTAATCTTTTATTTTCCAATCTATACCTCTTCTTAGAATGGGTGAACTCAAATATGTTTTAATTCCTTTTCACACCTTGTTGTACTCACACATTAACTCAAAATTTGAATTGTAAATCTATATAATTCTAAAGCACCAGTCCCACCAAGCAACTGTAAGACAACAAAATTAATATTATAAACTAAAGAAAATGATGATTAATTTCCAGAAAATAACAAAGGTGAAAATTTTATATACATAAATTAAGCATGTCTCTTTGACAAAAAGCAATGAGCATCCTAACATCATTAGGAGCATCCTTATAAACATCCATTTATGAGTTTAAGAAATCTTACATCATCTCACGAGTAACAATTGTTGTAATAGTTATAACATTCCCCTATTAACTTTAGCTTTTTGTACAAAATTTGGTCTCAAATAGACATAAGGATTCAAAAATAAATAATGACGAGCAAAGCTATCTTTCTCATTGCTCATTGATGATTGCAAGATAAGGTGTGTATAAAAAAGACTTATTTTTCATATTGGTGTCGATTATTTCCTTCACCCTCTCCATGGTATCATACAAACAACTCATTATTGTCTTCTCATCACTATTTGCTAGACAAAGTACTCTAACTAAAGGCTCACAAACTTGGATTACAAATTGACACTAGGACCAAAATTTATAATCTTCAAGTATAATTTATGATCTTCAAGTATAATTTTAGAAACTTCAACTCCAACATTAGACCAACATATTGCGATACGACCCACTTATCCCTTTTAATGATTTATCTTAACTCCTTCTTCAGAACAAAACACTAAATTGATAAGAAATTAGTCGTAAACCTTGTTTTAACATGACAACACAAATTCCTACTACTAATCAAATCCTTCCTTATTAAATTTAGGACCCATGCACGATTATAAATAAACTTGATCACTTTCTTTGTTGTTTGCACAGTCTTATCAATGACAGAAAAATATCTAGCATCTCCTATATTTTCTAACATCAGGACAATGCAATGTTCAGCATAAGAAGTCTAATAAAATAAATTATACCTATTTTGCAATTTTCTCCCAGTTGCTTTGTAAGCAAAGTCACTATTAGTAATGAACTGACAAATGTTTTCTGACCCAACTTCACTCGCAACTTCGTCAAATATTTGAAACAGAGTATCAACATTTCTAACAAGGCCAGATGTATCAATATACTTCAAAAATATTGTCCCTTTAGCAGAATAAACGAAAAATTTGATAATAAGTTTATGTCTTCTATTTGTCTAACTATCACTTATGATTAAACATCCATAAGTTGCCCAAGTTATTCTTCTTTCATCCAAATAACTGTTTATTTCATAAATAGAACTACTTAAAATTTTACCTCTATAGTCATCAATTGAAGGATCTTTACATCTTAGAGCGTAAGAGGCAATAACATCCACCATATACTGGTAATAATAAGACTGGACAACATTAAATGATATACCTAAATCATACCACCATCTAGTCATTACCATGTCCACATTCTGAATCGTTTCTTTAGATTGTAAGGCATTACGAATTGAAAATTGAGCTTCAGGAGTTGTTTGTGGTGAGTTAAACACTTCTCTTCTTATTTTCCTTGCATTAGGTGTAACGTTCCCTTCTTGTTGGGTAGGAATACCATGACTTTCAACATCCCCACGATCTTCCTGACCACCTGAAAAAGAACTTCCACAATCAATTTTATTGTATAGCCTTTGTCTTCTATCTTTTTCATACTGATACTCTTCAAGTAAAGTCTTCACTTGCTATTTTATATCATGACTCACCTTTTTACAAGGTTATACTTTACCTTTGATCCCAGCTAAATGCTTCTTTAATCTGGTAATTCCCCCACCTTTCAAATTCTTATTCTAATACACACAAATTGTATGGTTCTTTATTCCAAGAACTAATCTAACATAGAGCCAAACTAGGCCATCAAATCTTCCTGAAACTGCCGAATTATCAAAAGTACTTGAACTCTCCTCTATTTATCTAGAAAATAAATAAAGACATGTGTCAAAATTAAATTAATAAATTCATATTAAAAATATATATATTTAATATAATATCATTACATAACTATAAAAAATTAATCTTCAATTATAAGCGTATCTAGATTCTATATAATCTTTATCTTACATCTTTCTCTATGATAACACACATTGCAAAAATGACTTTTTTTATGATAATATACATCGTAAAAATTATTTAAACACTTACAAATTCACATTATGTTGAGTAATGAGTGTTCTCTTATAAATTCACATACTATTTTCTACTATGTATTTAACTATCCATAAGATAAGATGATGAATGTGAATTTGCTACCAATAAGATAAGATTAATATTTGTAATATTATTTCCTTATGACAATAATGAATAATATAAAATGCAAACATTTAATTTTCTTCACTTAATTACATATATTAAATGATTTAATTATATATTAAATCTTATATTTAAATGATTAATCATATGTTAAATATCTTTTATATACAAACAATAATTAGTAAGTTGTTTCATATAAAAATTAACAAATTAACAATTTGATGACTTAATTTTGATCTCATTTTTAAATTATTAAAATAACAAATAATATGACATGTACTTGAATTATATATAATTCACAATAGCTAAATGTTCTTCATAATTCATATATACATAATATAATTTTGGTCTCATGTCTTCATGAATTCACAATACCTAAATGTTATTGAATGATATATAATTCATACAACTAATTCTAACTTTGAAGCTCAAATTGTCCGATGCATATTTTATAAATCATTCCCAAATCACAATGCACACACGACCTAATCAAAACACAATACAATTGCAATTTTGAGCAAAAACAAGCAACCTAAAACATATAAGAAATCAAACAAATTGCAACCAAGTTAATGAGAGGTGTAGGTTGGGTCAGGTCGATTCAACCAGAAGCAAATGAATTTAGAATTTTGGATTTTGCACTCTGCTGTACCAGGGAGTTGGGGATGGAGTCACTAGACGCATTAGAAAGTAGCGACCAATGAGCAACAACCGATGAGCATGAGCAATGACAGTGGAGACGAGAAACAATGACAGTGACTAGTGAGTAGTCCTCAGCCCTAGCGAGGCAACAATGGCAATGACACTATAGTCCAGCGGTGGAGGAAGAGTGAAGACAGTGAAAAAGACATTCCCAATGAGGCAGGTGTGTGTGTGTCAGTGGGTGACTGGGAGTGGAAAGGGAGCGTAGCGACATACAGGGAAGAAGAATGCGAGTGGGTAAGAGTGAAGTGCATTTTCCCTAATTTGGTCCACAATTTTTTAAAATTGCTATTTGTTCCTTGAAAAATCTTGCAGGTACTAATCAAGATTTAAGATACCATTTTGTACTGACCGGTACGTACCGTATCGAATTAAAATCGGTACAAAACGGAGAGTCAATTATACTGAATTTAAATACCGAAACATTGTCATGCTTAATGCTAAGTTACACGGGAAAAAGAGAAAGCAATAAGTTGGCTTATCTTAGATATTACAATAAAAAAATCACAATATTTGTATCTTTAAACTAAAATTACTCATGATTAATTTAATTATATCTCGTGAGTTATATAATATTACATTCTAACTCCTCTTAATTCTATATTTATATTTACTATCTTGAGTAATGATTTATAGTTTCGCCTTTAAATCCATTTGGGCTGACGGCATTAGGATATTGATTTGAAACGACGTAGCGTATTAGAGTGATCCGGTTAAGTTGAAACTTGAAAACAAAGGCATCCGTTTTAGCTTCGGTGATCAAGTGAGCAGATCTGAGAAACCCTCTCTACGCCCAATAACTACAAACCCTAAAATTTTGCCCGCCAATTAGATGGGTTTTGACTTGGCAATTGGGGTCTTCGGAGTCCTAATTCTCGCGCATGCGGCTTATTCAACCATTCAATGTAATTCCTCATTATAGAGTTTTGTGGTTTATTGACATGATTATTATTGTTTCTAACGTTTTGGGTTTCAATTGCAGATCGAGGTTTGTTGAAAATTATGGAAGAGGAATTTTCAGGACCTCCAATGAATGTGAGTTTTGCTGTGTTTTAGAATTAGGCTTATCCAATTGATAAAGTTTCTTGCGTTTCTATTATGTTTGTTTTTCTGGGAAATTATGCAGGTAGTGTTGGAGTTGGCTCTAGGGTTAGTATTCTGTACGTGGGCAGCGTTGACTGTACCGGGGAAGTTTCTCTCTATTCATCCCCAGTCTGAGGAGAATAGGTAATTTTTTTCTATACCCTTCTCGATACTTGGGGTTTTTTTGCTTTCAGAAATTGAATATTTGAACTAAATTGATTAAATAAGATCAGATTTGAACTTTGATTCACACCGATCAAGCACTATAATATCAATTTTATATCAACAAAGAAGTCTTCTGAACTGGTTCAGCTTGGAAATTAACATTGTACAGAACTAGGTCTGTCTGAAGCTTTTTTTTTATAATTTTTTTTTGGGGCTTATTGGTAAGTTCTATTTTATTTTTAGTTAGTTTTGCTTGTAAGGATCCATTGCGAGCTTATTCTTGTCCTGAAAGAGCTTCTAACAAAAGTCATGATCTGCTCATGCTAGAGCATGTCAACCTGTAAACTTTTATTTTAGTATACCTCATAGTTGGATTAAGGAATATAGTAATACATTGTTGGCTTTAGTGTTATGCTTGATTGATGTACTCAAATCAAATTTCCAGTTTAACACATTTTATCCAGTCAAATTCATGAGAGGGCCGATTACAGTTTCTGTCTCCCATTGGGTTATAATAAAATCGGGACTCAATAAGACAACATACTTGACTGGTAATTAGTGTCTTGTCAGGTCCTAGAAATGTAGGTAACTAACCTGTGCCTTTTCTTTCTGGGAAAGTCCTGGATTATGATATGATGCTGAACATGAACCATGAAAACTTTCACCGGATATCATTCAGTCATTGGGCCTGCATACATTGTTAGATTACAAACACAGAATTCTGAGGGGTTCTGAGTTAGAATATCATAAGAGATTGCGTTTCTTTGAATATAAAACACTCTTCTGTGTCATTTGTCTGCTTTGATATGACACCATTGTCTTTGTTTAGGAGTTCAAATTTGTAAACTGCATTGTGGTGAAATTGCTACTATGTTCCTGTAAAAGTATCATATTCCTATTTGTGAATGCAGGATTGTTTCTTTACCAGACAACGTAGACTTCATGATGTTCAATCACCGTGGCAAATTATTTTCTTCAGAACTTGGCTTGAAACTGAAACGTTGAGGCCGCCTTGATCCAATAGAAGGATGCTTATGTTTAGGACTCATTTGAGGAGATTTCATTAATCCGGGGATCAATTAAAGCTTGACAAGCTAAATGTTTGGTAGCATGTGGCCAGTAATACTACTTTCCATCTATTTTAGATGTCAATCATTGCTCTCTGACATTGATCATATTCTTATATACTTCATCTGATAAGCCCGCATGGTATGTTGCTTCAAACCATGTTTTTGTATTAATCATGAGGGAACGACATCTTGGCCTTGTAGAATCTGGACGGTGAATGAAACCAAAAAGGATTAATCATAGATATGTTGTACTATTTCTCCATAATATCAACTACATCCTCACAAACTTCTCGAGTTCAAACTATTTTGATTTGGGCAGTAAATTGGCGAGTGTTCAGCAATGACAGGGGTCTGCAATCCTTAAAAAGAAAATTTGCATTCTGCTGCTTTCATAGCAGTTTGAAGGTTGACTTGAAGTTAGGTTGCACGGGAAGAATTGGTCAAATATAGATAGGGATTCAACTTCCTGCCGATGCATAGGCATATTTATGTATACATATACGTCTATGTGCATTTGTTATTGTTACTCTCACCCTAAGGCCTAAGCCAAAGCATTTCAAGAGTAGAATAATATGAAATCTCATTAAACAAATGCTCAAGAATTGCCTCGAGTTGTGATTGCTCAGGGAACCTACCATTTGCAGATTGGAATTCCGAAGTGCAAACATGGATTTTTCGATGGCTACATGTCTATCTAAATGATATGTTTTCGAACCAAAAAAAAAAAGTTGTTCCAGTATTCGACGCTAGACTGGTAATAACAAAGCTACTACACTTTAGCCCGAGCAGCCAATTACCTTCATTTACATGATTCAGGGAGCCATGTGAAGCAACAACACTTTGCACTATTCCAAGTTTTATGGCATTGACCGGTGCAGTTCCCCTTGTAAGAAGTATGAACAGTGATTCACAACGAATGAAACTGGAAGGGATGGCTTTGGCAGATTTAATAACAAATAAAGACTGACCAGACATATTGAACATCAAAAATTGTGAATTGACGTGTGCTTACTTCACTGTGATCAGACTCGGTCAAATTTGAGAAGCTTATCAGCTTTGGCAACTTAAGCTTAACTAAAAAATATTGTTCCATGTCTTGCATCTTCCCATAACTACCTTTTATAAGTCCCTGAGGAATGATGGCCCGAGCAGACAACCTATAACAAGGGCTGCAGGATTAAGGATACTGAAAAAGAGTCCCCACGATACAAAGGAATACTATCTGCACGACTATTTTGTAGTGTTATATGTTACTATTGATGGTCTTGCATAGTATGTGCATGGTTCCCTTTTGTTTACATATCACAAAGAAACATAAAACAAGTAAACAAATAACAGAAACAAAATAAAGAACAATCAACAATGGCCTGAATCAGAGAACACTATATAAATCTTCAAGGTTGAGTCGATGTACCATTAAAACATAGAATGGTGGAACAACAAGACGAGACAAGTTGAGGCTTCAACACATAAACAAGCACTGTCATACCTCTATAAATCGTGTTAGAGTGGGACTACATGGGACTCAAACAAGAATCTCGTAATAATTATTCAAGACCTAGATATGAAATGAGCAGCTACAAGATAGAGCACCCTGTGTCCACTGCTACAACCAATTCCAGAATTAGCAAGTCAGTCAATAATGTTACAACAGAGTGAGTTCCTGTGGATTTTCCATAGATTGTTTGAGTATATATTCTGCTCTCCTCTTCTTTTCATCTCTCTCCTCATCCCTCCCTAACCAGCGTCCCATTCTCCCTTCTCCTTTTTTAGTAAGAATCAAATCAAAAGATTCACCTAACAACTTCTTTCTAGTTTTAAAGTTTATGGTAGGCCTCTTCTTAGGTACCAATTTTCTCTCACCATGTCCATTACCACCAAGTCCAATTTCTTTAACTGCTTCAATGGCAGGTGCAAATCCGTCCATGATAGAAACGTGATCTTTGAGCTTGTCCGGCAAAACAAAAGTAGAAACCTCCTTTCCCCCAGATTTCAAAGGGGCAGCAAGAAATGGATCACTCCCAACGACTCCCAATACCTTAACCTCATCATTTCTAGCTGTCTACCATTACTAAGCAACCTCTGCTGCAAACCCAGCAAAGCCCTCTCTGCCTTTCTCCTTTGCCTGGCTTGTTCAATCTTTTCTGCACGAGGATCATAGACCCTCTTATTGCACAGAGGTGTGTGTAAGTAAGTACGAGGATCAGGTAATGCGAACAACCAAGCAGGGATATGCTTCCCAGGTGTGACCTCACCCATGTTTCCAAAAGTAGAAATCAACTTCGCATCTCTATTAACCGGGAACCTAGGCGCTGGTTGTGCAAAGGGAATCTTTTCACTAGAACCCACAAATACAATTATCTCTCTAACTTTCCCCGAATTAATAAGACAACTAATGGAATCTGATGCTCCTGCAAACCCCTGTGAAATGCTTAAGTCTTCCAAAGCTCTAACTATGTCAAAAACATTAGATTGAGTTCTACCTGATAAATTTGCGTAAGATCTTGCACTCCTGCCTAAGTCAGTGAGGTATCTGATTCCAATATCCGTGAGCGAGTCCAAAGCTGATTCTTTAAAGTCTTCAAAGCCAACACCTGTACAAATCTGAGCCACTGCCACTCTCAACAGTGCGCGGCCAAACTCGTCTGATCTGGGTCTTCCCAATGTACTCTTCGCACCTCCATTTCTCATATTTGAACCCACAAGTCATTTTTTTTTTCAAGATTCCCCTGCAATAAATCGTACCAATCCACGATACCAACTTATGACGACAAATAAGGCTGAAGAATCATCCCAGAATTGAATCTTCCCTCGTTTTCCCTCCCAGTTTTCTCTGGAAACGGACACTCAGCAGACAGATTAACCCAACATTTACACAGTAACCTTTTATTTCTAGAGCTCTAAGCTGTTAGAATTGCTTAAACTTGTAATTCTACCTAGCTAAAACCTCGAGTACACAATTCTAGCAGCTCGCCACGTGTTATAAATTGACTTGGCCAATCCGGGTCGGGTTTGAAAAACTCATGAATGGACCAGGTATAGGCCTGTGAAATTTGGCTCGAGGATAAGGTCGTCTGTTGCCTCTGTGTGGGAACTAAGAAGCGGTAGGCGGAGTGAGTGCGAGTGAGGAGAGCAGAAAGACAAACTTTTGGGACAACTATGGAGAAGTACTTTGGGAATGCTTATAGGGGCGACCCGGGAGTGCCTCACGCGGAACCTGACCGGTTCTGGAACATATGGATCGGGTCGGCTGCTTTCTCTGTACTCACCTGGTTCAACCCCTACATGTGGCACCTAACCAATCAGTACAAGTACGGTTTCTTTCTATCTTCCTCCATCAAAATTTTAGTTCTTTGTTCTACTTGGTATTCGGGTTCTTGGTTCTTAGTTCTTAGCCGATCATTGTCAATTCGTGGGCGGTGGGCCTGAAGGTTGTCTTCTGTTTTAAGAATTTTCTTTTTCATTTCGAGTTTTGTTCGTTTCCTTTGGTTTATAGTTGCAGTATTCCTTTTCGTTGGATTGGGAGTTTGAATGGTGCGGTGCTGCATATGAGTGCGATATTGTTTCTGGTTGCTTTAAAGATGGGAACTTAATTGAATCCAAAGATGCGATTGATGGTACTGTTACACCAAATGAGAAACCGGATCGCATAGAACCGATATAATGTTGGTCCCATGTATGGTTTGATGTTCATCGACCTAATTCCTAAGATGTATGTTCTTGCTGTTGTAACCTAACAACATTCAAGAATTAAAAAAGATAGATAGAGAGACAGAACCTGTTTTCTCTTAATTAAGTTGATGTGAGTATGATGATGGGTTTAGATAATCTCCCTTTGATGAATTGATTTCCTACAAATATCATAGAAAACACCCATTTCAGAAAGGAATAGAGTATTGTAGTCATTCCTTTGCTCCTCCCCTAAATATGTTGACAGGTATTTTTGAGGGAAATCAAAGTGATTACCTTGTTATGCACGATTGGTGTTCCATGTGGTTTATGGATTGATTGGGTTGTGGTTTAAGTTTCGCTTTCTTTCTTCCTTAAAGTTGAGCATTTGTCTTATGTAATTGAAACTGAATACTTGAAGATGTTGTCAGCAATTCTCAATGCAATTCAAAAGTGACATTTTTCACACAAGAATTGCATTTGCAGTGAGCTGCTGATATTGGATTAGTACCTGTTCATTGATGCAATTGCAGTTGCAAGCATTACAGCATGACTTTGATTTTTGTTCGTGTTTTATATGACCTGCTTGTTAACTATGCTTTGTTTGAAGTTATTATCTTCTCACAATTTGATACATTTCAATCTGCAGCTGGCATGACAAGGCATTTTTATTTGAACAATACCATTGGAAGAAAGCAATGAAAAAGGGACAACCATATAATTTCAAGGTATTGATTTGACTAACTTCTGAAATCCTAGTTTTAATTTTTACTACTTCACAGTTATACGTACTGTTTGCATTGCAATCAATACTAATACGCATCTGCATGTTGCTTTGTGTTGCAGTGGAATGAGTACATGGACAGAGACCACCGGGACTCGTATTACTACAACTGGCCAGTCTATTTTCCTTAGTTTTTTGTTCTGCATATGCGTTGTTGTTTCCTCAATGCACTGGGACTTGCTGGACATTCAGCTTATGCATTCATTGCGTTCTTGTTTGGCTTGTTATGGACAATTAAAGGCCTTTCAATTATGATCTGGATATTGTGTTATTGTTCCTGAGTAGCAGTGATCCATGATGTTGGCTTCTAATGCATATAATGTTGCCAGCCTTGGGCCAGGCCTTGGACTTGATTTTATGGCTCCAACCAGGCCTTGAATCGGGCTCGGGCTCGGGCTGCCCAGGTGCAGTCCGGCTCAAGGCCTGTCTTTCTAATCAAGAAGATGTTTTGCTAAAAACTAGGTCATTTTGAACCTTTTTTTTTGGTTAAAATATCCATTACTTGAGAAAATGTCCACAAGTTCAATATACAACAAAAAGGAAACCAGCAATACACACAAGAGAACCAAACTCTATAGTATCTCTAGCATATCACTGCAACTCATCAACAATTAAGGAGGAGCTAGTAACCCATCACGGCTCAAAATGTCAACCAAAGAAGATGGAGGTGCTAAGGCCCAATTACCCAAGCACATCTTCTTGCGAGTTTGCCTAGCTAACCAATCAGTTGCTCTATTAGTTTCAGCGAGTTATTAGAACAAAATCAATTCCTTGTAAGTGGTGCAACCTGTATAGTGTATCGGAAATGTATGAAAAAATTCTCCAATGGACATTTCCTTTATTCTTAAGAATTTTAGAATGAAGAATGCGTGAATCTATCTCAATTTGTACATTATGATAGCCTTTTTGCTCTAAGAGTTTCACTCCTTCCCACACAGCTTTAGCTTCAACCTCTAGAGCTGACCCTGCTTTCCAATCTGAAACAAGACCATCAACAAGAAGACCATCTTCATTCCGAAGAACTACTGCCCAACTTGCATCCCCATTTTTGAAAAATCCATCACAATTTAATTTCAAACAACCAACAGTTGGCTTAATCCAATGCTCTCGGTGATGAGGCACCCTATGCATACCAGCCAACAGCTTTGAATATCGACAATCAGCTAACAAAACATAGTTGCTCTCAATGCACCGCTTCGGTTCTGGCTAACCCTAGTAGGCCAAATTCGAACTCATACTCGGACTCAGGCTCACTGTCTCAAGTTTAGTCTGACTCATTGGCGTCTCTATCTATTATATTCCATCATTTTCAGCTTTGCTAATTGATTCCTAGTCTCAAATTTCCCATTCATCTTTGCGGCCAGGCCAATACACCCGTTTCCAAAAATTCGTTATTGATTTTACCCATAAACAGAACAAAAAAAATCATTACTTCACTTTTTTTTTTGACTTAGTAAGAAAAGTACACGAAAACTTAGCTACAATACGGGAAAACACAATCCCTGAGCTATCCTCTAGGAGGATAGAAGAACAACCCTCAGGCGGGTTTGGATACCAATAGATACCAAGAGTAAGATTCTTGGCGTAGTTTGCTAGTCAATTCGCAGCTCGATTAGCTTCACGGTAGATATGCCAAGCTTTTACAGTCCACTCTCGGTTGAGGAGTTGTCGTGTCCCCATGAGTAGAGTGTGGTATGAAACTGGTGATATTTCGGAGGATGATAGTAACGAAACGACTATCTGAGAGTCCACCTCGAGTTCTACCTTTCGAAAACCTAACGTCCATGCAAGTTGCAAACCTGAAAAAACCCCCCACAACTCAGCACATACTGGTTGACAGAAGCCAATATTGTGCGCAAAACCCCCTCACCAACGCCCTGTGCTATCCCGAAGGATTCCTCCTGCTGTGGCTTGCGAAGTGGCCATAGAAAAAGCTCCATCCGTGTTAAGTCGTACCCAATCTTGTGTGGGAAAGCTCCATCCTATAAGGGTGTCCTGTCTTAATCGTGGACCCAGGACAGTTCTTCCTATCAATTCCTTGGCTTGCACAATCGTGCGGACGTATTGGAGGACGATGACTTGAGGATTGGACGGCCATGTAAAATTGGACTCAAATACTGCTTTATTTCGCCACGACCACAGGAACCAGCATGCCGTTCCAAACACTAAGGACCAATTGAAACCAAGGATAGTCTGGTGTGTTTGTAAGTTGACACAGATCCAATGATTTTTGTCCTCTAGGAAAAAAGCATCATTCGTTAAACTATTTTGGAACCCTCGCCAAAAGGAGCGGGCGCGACATCCGTCTCGGACTACATGCAAAATAGATTCGATATCGCCACACCGATGGCAGGCCGGATCTTGTGATTGGTGCCGAATTACTCTTTGTTGATTAGTGGGAAGTTTATCCCAAACTAGCAGCCATAGGAATGTTTGAATTCTCTGTGGCCCGTCCCAGTTCCATACTTTTTCCCATAACGTACTGCCACTGTTTGTAAGTGTAAGTCATGTGCAAGTCGACTTGTACATTGAACAAGTCGCCTTACACATGTCCAGTACCGATAAGTCGACTTGTACATTGGATAAGTCGACTTATGTATGGACGGTACTGTTTATTTGTGCCCTAAAGGCAATCCCCTTTAGCGCGTTTTATTCAAAGTCGTATGCAGACTTTATGAATAAATAAAGAAAGGCATAATTCATTAATTTGATATTCATGAACAGTGTTTATGAATTGATT
>JAOSBP010000004.1:24390977-24424958 GCA_027563825.1 Erythroxylum mucronatum | reverse complement strand
CAACAATTCAATATTAATACAATAATAAATCACAAGCCAATTTCCACCATTCAATAATCAATAAATCACCATTTCAATTTTAATTTCTAATTCACTTCCAAATCCAATTTCCAATTCCAAATTGCAAATT
Organism: Erythroxylum mucronatum; assembly: GCA_027563825.1. Classification (NCBI taxonomy): domain Eukaryota; kingdom Viridiplantae; phylum Streptophyta; class Magnoliopsida; order Malpighiales; family Erythroxylaceae; genus Erythroxylum; species Erythroxylum mucronatum. The sequence goes on along the minus strand of JAOSBP010000004.1, from coordinate 24,424,828 downwards.
CCAATTCAAATTCCAAATCCAATTTTTAATTCCAAATTGCAAATTTTAATTTCTAATTCACTTCCAATTCCAAATTCCAAATCCAATTTCCAATCCCAATTCCAAATTTTATTTCCAATCCAATTCAAAAATTCAATTCCAATTCCAATTCCAATTCCAAATTTAATTTTCAATCCAATTCCAAAATCCAATTCCAATTTCAATTTCAATTCCAAATTTAATTTCCAATCCACTTCCAATTTCCAATTCCAAAATCCAATTTGCTAAAATCCATTTCCAAAATCCAATTTCAAACTTCCAATTTCAGTTTAATTTAATAACTCACAAATCACAAAAATTACAACTCCCAATTTCGACAATAACATCCAAACCCCAACAATTCCAATCCAACCGAAATCCACTTCCCAATTTTTGCCCAACTCCATTCGGATTTGTCATTGTCCACCGAAAGCCACTACCAAACTTTCCCCCAAATCCAACATAATAATACCATTTTTTCACCTCAAATCCACTGGAATCCAATAACCAACACAATCAAACAATCATAAATTTCAAAATGCCATGAAAAATTCAACAAAATTTAAAAATCAATCGGTCTTCACCAATGGACGAAGGAGAAGTCGGACGGTGTGCGGTTGAGAACGTCGGACGGTGAGCACGAGGAGGACAAAGACGGAGAGAAGATGGTGTGTGGTCTGCGGGAGAAGGCCGGACGTTATGCGTGAGGAGGCCGTCGGGCGTGCGGTGTGCGGTGACTAGTGAGGAGAAGACGATGTGCGGTGGACGTCTTCGGGCGTGGACGACAGTTGAAGGCTGGAGGCCAGGCGAAGCAGGCGGCAAGGCAAGCCGGAGACGCCACACGTGGGAGTCAGGACGGCGGAAGGAAGAGACGAAGAGAGAGGGAGAGTCGGCGAGGAGAGAAAAAGACGATGAGAGAGGGAGAGGAGAGTCGGGTAGGTAGAAATTAGGGTTGAAGTTTTTTTAATTGCAAATTGGTCCTTGGTTTTTTTTTTTTTTGCGGAACGACTCGAAAAATTTCGAATTTGACGGTACCGGCCGGTACCGACCGGAATTCATACCCGAAACCTTTAAGCCCGTTCCGGTATCGTTTTTCAACCAGTACGGTACGAAATTCTACACATTGAGTTATATACAGCAAAGTATTTGTGAATAAGAAGGAAACTATCACCGTAACAAGCTCTAGATTATCTCTATCTAGTGTTTGTGAATAAAAAGGAAACTATCATCATAACAATCTCTATAATATCTCTATCTAAATATATACAACGAAAAAGATATACATAAGACATACACATAGATATATATATATATATATATATATACACGTTGCCTAATACTCCCTCTCAAGGTGAAGCTTGCGGATTATAGATGCCCAACTTAGAAAGCACTGAATTGAATTGTTGAGCCTCAAAGGCCTTGGTAAAGATAACAGCAAGCTGGTGAGTGGAACCAATGTGTGAACTAGAAATAACGCTAGCCTAAATATGATCTTTTAGAAAATAACAGTCAATCTCGATATATTTGGTACGATCATGAAAGACAGGATTGGAGGCAATATGAAGAGCAGCTTTGTTGTTGCAATACAGCCGCATAGGCTGGGAATAATGAATACCAAGAGAATGAAGCAAGCTTTTGAGCCAGATAAGTTCGCAAGTAACAATGGCCATAGAACGTTATTCAGCTTCAGCAAACAAGTGGAACACAGTGCCTTGCTCCGTCATTTTCCAGAATATAGGAGACTGACCAAGTTGAACAAAATAGCCAGTAAGAGAACAACTACTTAACGGACAACCAGCCCAATCAGAATCACAATAACCATATAACTGTAAATCAGAATTAGCACATAGGAGAATCCCTTTCCTGGGTTCTCTTTCAAGTAGTGAAGAACCTGAAGAGCAACCTCCTAGTGATCAGCCTGTGGTCGTTGCATAAATTGAGCCAAAACATGAACATAATAACTGAGCTCAGGTCGTGTGATGGTCAGGTAAATCAAGTGACCAATGCAGCGTCAGTAGGGCACGGGGTCAGATAAGAAAGGACCTTCAGCTAAAGCAAGCTAATGACTTTGCTCCATCGAAAAATGAGCTGGTTTGGCAGCAGTCAGACCAGCCTAGGAAAGAATATGAAGCACATATTTCCATTGAAAAAGGAATATACCCTGAAGATTGCGAGCTACTTCAAGACCAAAGAAAATTTTTAGTTGGCCCAGATCCTTCATGGGAAAACAACCACTAAGATAGGGCTTAAGATGCTGGAAGGAGTCCGAATGCATTCCTGCAATGAGAAGATCGTCAACATAGACGAGAACAAAGAGAGAGTAAGAACCCTTATGCAAGGTGAAGAGGGAATAGTCAGCATAGGACTAAGTGAACCCATAGCACTTTAGAGCAGTGCTGAGCTTCGCAAAACCAACAGCAAGGAGCCTAACGTAAGCCATACAATGATTGACGAAGTTTACAAACATTGTTAAGATGCAAAGATGAAAAATCAAGAGGCAAGTACTTGTAAATTTCTTCGGCTAGGTCACCATGAAGAAAGGCATTGTTTACATCCATTTGATGTAAATCCAAATGATGAGCGCAATAGCAACAGAGAGAACAGTGAGAACTACCACCATCTTGGCTACAGGAAAAAAGACTCGGTGTAGTCAACACCCTCAATATGATGATTACCAAAAATGACCAAGTGGGCTTTGTGTCGTTCTATTGTACCATCAGAACGATACTTAATTTTGTAGACCCATTTGCAATTAATGGTGCTCTTACCAAGGGGCAGATCCTTAATAGTCCATGTGTCACTTTGTTTAAGAGCCTCAATTTTTTAACGCATTGCCTCATGTCAACGAGGGTCACGAATAGCTTCACAATAAGTCTTAGGCTCGACATCTACGAAAATGGCTGTAAGGAAGGCACGATATGGAGCAGAAGAATATAATAATTTACATAACAAGCAAGCAGATTCAAGACACTTAAGTTCTCTAATGAAGAGGTGGGAACGGACCATATACCTCAGTGGATTCAGTGGCTGCCAGATAAAGTGTACTGTGAGAACTATCTGATGTCGCCATGGGGAAGTCTTCAAAGGCAGTGGCATCTGCTATAATGCTGTTTGGAGCTACAGTAAATGAGTTTGGATTAGAAATAGTAGGCAGGAGATGAGTGGAAGCACACTCCATGGACTCCATAGGACTAACTCCCCGATTATTATCCATATAGCGACACAACAAGTCAAGTGAAAGGCCTGCAGTAGGCTGTGAAGTAGAAAAGGAAGGAGACGCCAGCTACTTAAAGGGAAACATGTCTCATCAAAGCAAATATCACGCAAGACAAAATGTCGTTCACTTTTGAAATCAAACACCTTCCAACCTTTTGTGTATGTAAGCAACCCAAAAAGACACATTTGCAACTTCGAGTACCATATTTGTCTCATGCTTTATCTTAAATAATGAACATAACACAAACACCCAAAAACTCGAATATGATTGTAGAAAGGAGGTGTGTCATGCAACATTTCATAAGGACTCTTTCCTTGATTAAAAGCAGATGGAGTTCGATTAATTAGATAGCCAACTATAAGAATGCACTCACCCCAAAATTTAAGAGGAAGGTGTACTTGAAAATGTAAAGCTTGAGCTATTTCTAGTATGTGTCTGTGTTTCCTTTCAACCCCGCCCATTTTGTTGTGGTGTATCAATACAAGAGGTTTGAAACAAAATCCTATGTTCAGCAAAGATTGTTCCCAGTGGGTTAAATTCGGTCCCATTGTCACTTCTAACAATTTTCACTCGATTATCAAACTATGTTTGGGTCATTAATCACAAATTTTTAATAAGATGGGGGCCTCACTTTTTTCAACCATCAAATAAATCCACACACCTCGAAAAAAATCATCCACATTAGTTAAAAAATAATGAGCACCACAAGAAGAGGAAATTTTATACGAACCCTAAACATCATAATACACTAATTCAAAAGGTTCAGAAGCACAACCGCTACTCATAAAAAAAGCATCTCTTGTTTGTTTTGCCCACATATAAGTATCACAAAATTTATTGAGTCCATGACTACCACCACAATTAACTAAATTCGGAAGGATGGCCCGTACGCTTACGCCACAACTCAAATGGATCCACTCCTTTAAACTGATGCGCTTAAGCAGTCCTTTCACCATTAACATAGTAGACCCCACCCCATCACTTGTTAGAGTGTCTCATATTGCCTAGACATAAAAATATTAAAGGGTTTATAAGTGGTAAGGGTCAACTATCCAAACAACTAGTTCTAGTTATTTGGACAATAGTTGACCAAAGTCCAATTCTTAATAATGGACTCTACGCTCTACTCATATTAGAAATTCAATAGTATTAAAAAGTGATAGATGTAAAGAGTGAAAACGAAAAAAGGTAGAAACTTTGGTTCATGTTAATGTTATTACTGAAAGTAAGCAACCACTTTATAGTCAACATAGTTGTTAGGATGCCAAGTTACCAACTCGCCAAGCATGTCATGTGGATGCACTAGTAACTACGACCCATAGAATCATCATATCTTGTAAATGAGGACTGCCTAATCCTATTATCTATTGAGATTATAGAATAATACGTACTTGACCACAAGAAAGACAATGGAATGGCATAATGAGTGCCACATGCACCACTTTTAATGAGTGTTCGGTTTGAGTGGGTATTCGAGTATTGGGTGTCATTTCATTATACGTTTCTCCTATTAAGTCATCAACTCTTGGACCAAGACTCGGAGGTATCCCTATAAATTGGACGGGACCACCCCCTAGCCTATTCAACTCCTGCGAACAAACTTAAGCCACTGTTTGTACGTACTTTTCCAACGACCCTACGCGTAAAAGACAAGAAGTTACTAAGGAAAGGAGCCCTTGTTAGGGATTGGATCCATTTCTTATACGATTGGTTAATTTGCCCATTCCGATGATAACGTCCCTTTCTATACTTGCTTTTTGTGTTAGGTCTTTGAATGAGTCACCAAACTATGAGTAGGAAAGTGAAAAATAGTGAGCACAATATCTTTGTTAGGTTACATACTGAGGAATCTTCCAAGTTATACACTAATTGTAATAAAGTCAAAACTGCATAGCCCTAGGCACCACTAGTACCAGCTTCTTAAGGAATATGTCTGATTACCGAACCCCTTAAAATAAGCATCGGAGATGAAGACTATCGACCATCGATTTGGCTGATAATATATAGAACATGAGCTGATTGACTTAGAATAGTACAGTTAAATCTGTATATAATACATTAAATGAGTTAACTTAATTCAAGATTCTACCTACCCCCCATGTTGATAATTAAATAACCTAAAACAAATAAAAAAAATCACAGTGTGCTGTGTATTTGTGAAATAAGGGTAGAAAACAAAGGAGTACAGAGGTTGCCAGCAATTGAATGTTCCGTCAGTCACCGAATGAAGTATCGTAACCAGTAATATCAGGACATCAATAAGCACTAAAAGTCGTGCTCAGGCACTTTAGGTCCAGAGTTCAGGCGTTGCTTTTTCAACTGTTTTTATTTTATTTTATTACATTAGGTATCTCAGCTTAGTCAGACTAATTCTAAGCTCTTACGATTCCACCCAAGAGTCTAGAAGATGTAAATTTGGAACCTCAAGATCCCTCTGGTTTCTACGTAGCCTGTACACTTCTACGCATAAGGAGTCTTCACATACTTGATTGTTCAGCTGATGAATGGTCACTGGCTCCCCCTGCTCAGCATCAGGTTCCCATCAGACCCAGGTTTCCTAGTAGCCCCAACTCCCACACTGCCGCTGGAAACGAGGCGTTCGTAATTGATCCGATCAAAGAGTTGTGCCCAGGGGCTAGAGGATCATCAATAGAAACTTACTTATTTTCCCACCTTTAGCGTGATTCGAACTTAAGACCTCCTTTTTAGAGGAGAGTTTTAAGTGAAGAATCTGAACTAATTGGTCCACCTCTCATAGTCAACACCAACTATTGCCATCCTTACTTTGCACACCAACTATTGACTAGATCTCGCCATGTCGCCACTTGACTTGAGTGTAAAACCTATAAACCTAAGAAAACGACATAACCCTTCTATGAGTCAAGGTAACTTCAGGCAGCAGCATAACTTGTTTAAGTCTCCAAGCACATCTCATGTCAATTTCACATCTTATTCGTTTTCAACAGTTTTCAATAAAATCTTAAATACTCTCATAAATATTCACCAAATATTTTGTCTAGTACTCTGTTCTATTTAAAATAAAAATCGTTTTCGAAAGATTTTAATTATTTAAATTAAGTATTGTTTGTGATTTTCCATGTATGTTTATGATTTTACTTTCAAAATTACCCTTTAATTTCTCTCACATCTTAATTACACAGATTATATTTTCAAGACACTTTAACATATAATTAATAAGAGTATATCAGACATTTCATTAATTTTCTTAATAAGTATGCATTCCTCTAAAATAACGCTTATTTTAAATAAGAGGGAGTATATTATAAAGGAAGAAGAATAAGAAGAAGAAGATCGTAGTTCAAGTATCAGGTTAAGAGTACTTGCATCACAGAGCAGAAGTAGACAAGTGCCCGTGGGTAGAGTGCGAAAGCAGTGAACTTGTAGCAAAGAAAGGGGACTTTCCTCTTTGTAGAGATAAAAACAAAGAGTACGGTAATGCGTGGAAAGAGAGAAAGAAATCAAACAACTTTCTCTTTAAGAAAAAAAAAAAAAAAGGAGAGACAAGATTCATACTTCTCTTATCTCATAAATGAAACCCTTCACAGGTTATGCATAAGTTTGGAGTTCCACACTATCCCACTGGGAAAACGAATCCATCAAGAAAAAGAAATTCCCACTTAAGGGAATTCACGTTCTCAGGTGTCAGTCTTCCTTTATTCTACTTCAAGCTATAGTCCAAATAAAACATTATAAAGAGAAACAAGTGACTCTCGCTGTAATTAAACTTCGACAGCATTGATTAAAGCAACCGATGACGATCACCCTGTTCCTTGAAGTACCAGGCTTTTACTTATCGTTCAAGCTTTTCACAGTTTGATACACACAGTATATTTAGAAGCTCCAACTTTCAGATTCCTCGATCCTGAGTTGCACAACTCCTTGGGCTGCGGGTGTGAAATTTCCGGTAGGGCTGTTTGAAATTTACTAAATAATGACGCAAAAACCATTTTCTTATATTTAAGGTTATGCCCATATCTCCGATATGAGCAACCTCAAATAGGACGAGACAAGGTACATCAGTACGTGCAGTATGGCGAGACTTGACAGAGATGATATACCGTACGATTGACACAGAACATGAACACTTTCGATTCTTGTAAAGGATGGATTGAGCCATACAATAGGTCAATCTCCACTGTATTATACAGTTCATCAATGATAATTGAAATAGTGATTAATGAATTCGTTTACTTGTATTAATGATATATTCAGGTATATTTTATGTACAAAGCAAGTGAATAAATTAAAATAAATATAAAAATTTCTAAATATTTTCTGTAGCTATAAATCTGGTGAATTGATTGTTACAACACATTGGTCAATCCCATGTTCCTGTTTATATCCTAGAGCCACTAAATGAGCTTTATATCGATCAAAAGAACTATTCAATTTGACTTTAATGGTATAAACTCGACATGTCTAGTGAATAAGGAACTAAACCCCAAGTATAATTCACTTCTATGCCTGAACCTCTTCTTCCATTGCTTTTCTCCAACATTCTTGTTCTATTGCCTGGTTATAAGTAGAAGGAATTTGGATAGAGTTTATATTGGTAAAGAAAGAATAAAAGGGGTCATACCTTATAGATGGTTTACCAAAATTGACACAAGTAGATTTTCGCAATTACGGTTGATGTGGTGTGGAATTGACAATGGAGAGGTTGGAGAAAGAACCTTAAGGAACAAGATCATTTGATGGCAATGTGGACATTGTTTCAACAATAGTGTTATCAGGATTGGGAGAGGAATCGGAAGAATCATGCAAAAAGGATCTATACATCACAACCAAGAGAAGAAAATTTTACCAAACAATTTTGATCCGTTAATTGTCCAATAGAAACCAAGTTGGCTATTAGGCGAGGAACATAAAGAGTATTAGGTAGACAAATAGATTTGTTGGATTCAGTGGGTAAGCAAACAATGCCAATTCCTTTAATAGGTAGTTTTCTTTCATTGGCTGTAGTAATTGTCACTAATTGATTTATTTGAGTGACAAGGTTTAAGTTCAGAAAAAGCACGTTTTTGGCCTGTCATATGATTAAAGGTGGTTGAATCGAGGAATCAAGGAACAAATTTATTATTATTATTATTTTGATTACAAGGGAAAAGAAAAACAATCTAACTATCCAGCAGAAGGCATAGAACGGCGGTATAACACGCCGTGAGTGTCTCGGAGGAGACAGTCCAAAATAGGCAGCGAGGGCTCCTGGAGGATGCGCATGCCGGGGGCGAAAAAGATAGCAAGGCTAGCAAGAAGATCCGCGCATTGATTCCCTTTCCGAGGAACATGATGGCACTGGATCTCCCATTCGCGGTCAAGAAGACGCCGAATACCTGTCACCAAAACATAATCATTAGACAAAACAGGATCAGAAGAGGAAAGTAAATTGATAACTTCGAGAGAGTCCACTTCGACAATGACTTGTCTGTAGCCCAAATTCCAGGCGAGGTTAAGCCCCGAGTGGACTCCCCAAAGTTCTGTAGAAAGAGGGGACCCCGTGGGCAGACACTGGGTAAAGCCACCACACCACCGGCCATGGCTATCACGGAGGAGCCCGCCAGTAGAACTGATACGACCGCCCTGCTTCACTGCCCCATCAGTATTCAATTTAACCCAGCCCACAGGGGGCTTACTCCACCCAACCAGGCTTCCCAAAGGTACGCCCGGAGTTGGAAAGACACTGCTTTCCGCCACTCTGGCCCGAGCCATCCATCCTAGGTATTCCAGAATGACTCGATCGCCCACCTCTAGCCAGTCAAATGCCGGTACGAAAATACTTTGATTCCGCCAGTACTAAAGGAACCAGCAGGTGACCCCAAATATGGATGACCATGGGAATGTACACGCTTGCTGGTGGGCCATGAGGTTGAAAGAGAGCCAATCTAAAGCCTCGTGGTGAAAAAACATCGAATCCTGTAAGACCGGGGGAAATCGCTTCCAGAGGTCCCGGGCCCGCGGACAATCCCGGAGAGCATGGAGAATAGTCTCGTCCTGGCCACAATGGTGGCAGCTACCATCAGTGGCGATGTGCCTGATCAAGCGTTGTTGATTGGTCAGCAATTTGCCTTGGGCTAGTAACCAGAGGAAGGCGCGAATCCTCTCGGGTCCGGCCCATTTCCAAATTAAAGCCCAGAGAGGGCGGTGAGAGTCTACAGGACGCCCTTCAAGAAGATCATAGGCCGACGCCACTGTGAAACGCCTAGTGGCCGTATTGCTCCATTGAGGCACATCCTCCTCTTCTGGATCTGCAGTGGGGAGGAGAGCTGCTACGTCCAGGCAGACGACCGAAGGGAGGTACTGCTGGAACAGATGCCACTTCCAGGAGCCGTCGGTGTTGCGGAAATCATCGACTGAGGCCAATAGGTCACAGTCTGGGACTGAGGAAATCGCCACAGATAGAAGGGGCCCCCAGTCGTGAAGCCAATTGTTCGTCCAAGAAAGGATTCGGCGACCATTACCGAGCTGCCAGTATATGCCTTGTCGAATCACGTGCCAAGTCGCTGCCATACCACGCCAAAGACTCGAGGCCCCAGGCCGGGCTAAAGTAGCAGGTAGATGTTGCAGATCCACCCGATACTTAGCCCGTAGAATCTGAACCCAAAGAGCCTGAGGTTTGGTAAGCAACGCCCAACCCAGTTTAGACAGGAGGGCATCATTAGAGGATCGGATGCGCTTAATGCCCAGCCCGCTTGCAGATTTGGGCTGACAAACAGTGTCCCAGTTGGTGAGGTGAACTTTGCGGTGCTCCCCCGTGGAACCCCAAATAAAGTCACGCATGAGACGCTCTAAATCGTCACACAACTGTCTGGGGAGACGGACAGTTTGCATGGTATAGGTGGGGAGGGCTGCAACCACAGACTGAGTGAGAGTAACGCGGCCAGCAAGGGATAGAACCCGTGCCCTCCAACCGGCAAGCTTCTGGCGGGTGTTATCTAAGATATGCTGATACGTGTGACGCGAAGATCGCTCATGGATCAAAGGAACCCCCAGGCATTTCCCAAAGTTGTGCGCTCGGGAAATATGTAGGTCTTGACTGATTTGGTGAGCAAGAGTGGGGGAAACATTTTTAGAGAAGAAGATCCTGGTTTTGTCAATATTCACTTTCTCTCCGAAAGCCTGACAAAACTCGTTCAGGGTCTGGGCAATAACCCTAGCTTGCACGGTCGTGGCCTCAGCGAAAAGGACAAAATCGTCGGCAAAAAAGAGATGCGATAATGGGGGGCCGGTCGGACTAACTTTAATGGGTCGCCACGAGCCCAGGGTCACCTGCTGTGAAATAAGCTGGCCTAATCGCTCCATGCAAAGAACAAAAAGGTAGAGCGAGAGAGGGTCGCCTTGCCGAAGCCCGCGGGAGGGGCAAAACGGGGCCGTCAGGGTGCCTTGCCATGCAACTTGGAAGGTGACCGTGGTTACACACTTCAGAATAAGCGAGATAAGAGGATGGGGAAGCCCTATTTTGGTTAAAGTATCCTGGATGAAGTCCCAGCGAAGTCTATCGTAGGCTTTTTCGAGATCGACCTTGATGACCATCATAGCCCTCTTGCCCGTCTTTTTACGCATCGTGTGGATGACTTCCTGAGCAATGGTAATATTATCCCTTTAACTGATACCCCAGCAATAGAAAAAACGGAAGAAATAGCACCTGGAAGAGTTGCTTGCGCTGAGTCTTGAATCATTTTTTGAATCGCTTGTAATGAAATTGGGGTCTCCTTAGCATTGGATTTTTATTCATCATTGCCTATAGTAACAAATGCTGAATGACCTTGTTTATTCTTTAGAACTCTACAATGTAGAATGATGTCTCCAGATTTTTTGAAATAATTGCACATATTGCGCCTTTTGCAATTACACTACACATGTCCAAGTTCACCGCAGTATCTACATTGAATGTTGTTTTTTATCTCCATTCTTTTGTTGTTCATGAATCTGGACAGATCTGTACGTTGTGAAAGAAGAACAAATCTATCGAAAACAAACCTGAGCTCCAAAGAAGATGGAAAGAAAAAGACAGAGCAATAGTAGCGTGACAGAGAAACTGTAATTTGATGTTGAACAGCTACAATTGAATTTTGGACAGCAATGATATCGTTGTTGGACAACAATAGTTGTTGGAGAGTAATGATATTGTTCTGGTCTGTAGTGTGTTTGATAGAATGACTCAACAATTCTGTAGGTTAGAAATAAAGACGTAGCTCTGATATCATGATAATTGAAATAAAGCTAAATGAATTCGATTACTTGTATTGATATGTACAAGTGTACTTATGTACAAGACTGATGTTTTAACAAGATAAGTGAATAAATCAAAATAAATACAAAGATTTCTAAATATTTTCTTTAGCTACAAATCTCGTGAATTGATTGTTACGTTTCTTGATCTTCTGGCGTGATCTTCTCAATTTATGTAGAAAAAGCTCAGTCCATAATAAACTTTAATAGACTACCACGACATTTAATTGTAACGTTTATAGTATTATAATACAAATAATTAAAAAGATTTTATAATACACAGCTTTATTCGGAGATATATTGTTTTTAAACAAAAATTGTAAATCTTTTTGAGTTTTAACGGAGAAAAGTTAATTAAATAATCTTAGTTTTGCCCTTTTTATGCAATACCTCGGACCACAACATCCAAGGTTGTGAACGCACGGAAGATAAAGAGGAAACTGGAAAAGATGGTTCCATTTTAAAGAAATAGGAGAAATCGCTGTGGTTTTTAGACAAAGAGTCGAGATTTTCCAGGATGTCCTGGCATTTTCCTGGAATCTCATTATAGTTAGTGGAGAAACAAAATATAATTAGTTAGGCAGGTTAAAATAAGGAAATTTGAGTTTTTTTTTTCGAAAAGGAGAAAAAACTAATTACACGACAAGTCTCAGAAAACACACCCCGACATATTTTTTAAAAAGAATATATGACACTCAATAGGTGGACGATCAAAAAAGGTGAATCTGAGCGCAAAATGCGTAACGTAATTCGCTAAACAGTCTGCACAACGGTTACTTTTACAGTAAATATAACGATAGACCACAGTTTAAATGTGCAAAGGAAGCTGGAGTTTTTATTTACACGGGTAAAGATTCCAGGACAAGAGTGGTTAGGATATTATAGGATCATAGCTGTTTGGTCTGACATATATTTCTTTTCTTACATCTTTAAACTAAAATGTTGGAAACTTAACCAGACAACGAACCGAAGTATAGCAGCCTTTCTCGTGGCCACGGGCCACCCTTTGACGATTCTAGCTAGAGTTTACATTGACACTTTTTACCTATACATTAAAAAACTACACCGTCTGAGGATAAATTGGAGTGAACAGCTACAAGTCGGTGCCTGTTGATTTAAATAGAAAAATAAAATAATAACTTAATCAAAGGTGGTTATGTCCGATTCTGGTAGAACTGGACGTCGTTGTTTGGATCCATAATTCTGACTAATCTTAGCAAAAGAATACCTGCAAAACAACACAAGGTAAGCCGGGGGTTGATTACCGGCATGTCTCTCTGACGCTCAAGTTAGTCTTTTGGTAGAGGTTTTTAATAGCTAAGAACAGAGAAAAGTAGGGTTGTAATGTCGTACCTGTATCATGGCAGAGTAGTACCTTATATACCTGAAATAGCTGCTAAGTTTAGATCTTCACACAGGTCTTTACGTATGCATGAGAGGCTACTATCTACGAATAGGCCGTCGACCCCTAGACCTGAACCTAAGCCTAGCATAACCGACCTAACCAAAAAGTTTTAAATTTAATAGTTGATTTATTAGTATTAAATATATATATATTTATATATTTATAGAGGGAGAGAGAAAATATCTTGGATTTTTAATCTTTTAATCGTATGAGATAACTCTTAGATATTAAATTAATTACGATAAGAACATTGACAATGATGGTTATACTATGTATGTAAGACCCGAACATTGACAAATAGTATGCAACCCCTCCTTTTATTAATTTGACAATCTAACTCAGCTCGACCAACAACAACTAACGAAAATTTAGAGTTTGAAGAGGTCTAATAATACGAATTCTTATTCTTACTCAACAGAGATGTTATTTTCGATAGCTCTTAAAACCGAACAAATTAATCTTAACTTAAATTAATAATTTAAGAACGTTATAATAAATTAATAGTTTGTATCAAATTTAATTAGTAATTTAAGAGTTATGTTAAATTATCCCATAAGTAGTACTTAAGAGTTAATTAATAGCTCAGTCGCTATTACTAATGAACATATAATTAAAAGTAAAAAAAAGTGTAGCAAAATTTTGTAGCAAAGGACGGCGGAATTGAAGGGAAGGGACAGAGGTAAGGTATGGACATGCACATTTTCTTCTTTACATCTTCACAGTCTGAAATGGAAGCAGGAAGAGACCAACAACTGTTCTCAAACTTAAACAATACAAGCAAAAGAGGAAAAATTAAAGAAAAAGAAATAGTGAAGTCGTATTGGGTTGCCGCCACCATCAATGGGTTTTGGTCAAAAACTCATCTCCAAGTTTCATACAGTATTCCTTGTCGGGTGGAAAATCTCCCTCTCTTTCTCTCTCACACACTGTATCTGCTAAGCTCATCATCCGTCACTTTCCATGTTTTTTACAATATAAGCAAAACTGAAGCAACCACATAACGCACTAACTCCAGTTCGCAAATAACCTTAAACCAGTAGTTCCACTCTCTCAAGTCTCTCTGTTTTTAATGTTTTATAAATTATTCCCTTGGTTATTTATGATTGGTCTGTTTAACTGTACAAAGCATGGAAACACGTCAGTCAAATGTGCTTGTTTCTAGGGAGTGACATGGATGAAAGATTGAAACTTTGCAAGAAATACCAACGAAGGTAGGGAAAGAGAACAAGTTAACTTCCGAGATGGTAAAAAAAGAAGAAAAACAACCAACTAGAAAGAGAATAAAAAGAAAACAAAAGAAGGAGCGAGCATGAGCTGAAAAGCCAGGTAGAGTGAGACAATAAAGACACAGGAGAGAAGGGTGGTGGTGGTGCGTTTGTTGTTCAATAAAAAGCTAAGCTAAGGCTAAGACTAAGCCAGAGAGAGAGTTTTGCAAATGTCACAAGAGTCTCAAGAGATAAAGACGATTGAGCAATGGAAATGGTCCGAAATGCAAGGCCTTGAACTCGTGTCTGCTCCTCCTTCTGACCCTTATAAAAGCAACCCCTCCACACCACCAACGCCAACTCTAACATTAAACTCATTCTCAAGAGAGCAAGAACACCACCACCAACAAAAAGAATCTAGTTGTCAAGAAGCTGAACTACAGAGAAGAGATATGGAGAGTTCTGAGCCCAGGAAAGATGGCATCAGTAGTAGTGGAAAGAAACCAGGGGATGTAGCTACGGTTGGTTTTTGTGAGCTTTTCAGATTTGCTGATGGGTTGGATTATGTGTTGATGACAATTGGGTCGATTGGTGCATTTGTACATGGGTCTTCTCTACCCATCTTTCTTCGATTTTTCGCCGATCTCGTTAACTCTTTCGGTTCTAATGCTAATAACATGGACAAAATGATGCAAGAAGTTTTAAAGGTGAAACTCAAATTCACAAAGATTCCATCTCTATGTGATCAATCCGCCAAAACATTGAAAAATAAACTACTCTGTTTTGAACTTGCAGTACGCATTTTACTTTCTCGTTGTTGGTGCTGCAATCTGGGCTTCTTCATGGGCAGGTTGTTCTGAAACAGTGTTCTCTCGTTCAATTTTCTCAGGATTTGGTTTTTGGTTGCCATTTTCATAGCTTACGTAAATAAAGTAGATGTTTAAATTTGATGACAGAGATATCTTGTTGGATGTGGACCGGAGAGCGGCAATCAACGAAGATGAGAATCAAATACCTAGAAGCGGCACTTAACCAAGACATTCAGTACTTTGATACAGAGGTCCGAACCTCAGATGTAGTTATCGCCATTAACACCGATGCAGTGCTTGTGCAGGATGCCATCAGTGAGAAGGTGAAACAGAACAATACTTTGTCTCGTACTTGGTTGTTAATTTTAGATTTTGTTGGTTAAAAATGTTTCCTTCTTTGGTTGTTTTGCAGTTGGGTAATTTCATTCACTACATGGCAACTTTTGTTGCTGGGTTTGTGGTGGGTTTCACAGCCGTTTGGCAGTTGGCGCTGGTCACTCTGGCAGTGGTTCCTCTCATAGCCATTATCGGAGCTGTGCACACTACCACATTAGCCAAGCTTACTGGGAAGAGTCAAGACGCACTATCAGAGGCCGGAAACATAGTAGAACAGGCAAGGACGTGTAATCCAAGTTTTTTTCTTTTTTTGTGACAATTTTCCTCTGTTTTAGCACCTGGGCATCGGTAATTTGAAGCAAAATTGCAGACAATAGTTCAAATTCGAGTCGTTATGGCATTTGTTGGGGAATCGAGGGCATTGCAGGCCTATTCATCGGCGCTGAAGGTTGCTCAAAGAATCGGATACAAGAGTGGATTTGCGAAAGGGATGGGATTAGGTGCAACTTATTTTGTTGTCTTCTGTTGCTATGCTCTTCTTCTGTGGTATGGAGGTTACCTCGTTAGGCACCATTACACCAATGGAGGACTAGCCATTGCCACCATGTTCGCCGTCATGGTAGGAGGATTGTAAGTGTCAACGAACTGAGATTTTTGGTTCTTCTTCTCCCTCTTTTTTTTTTTTTTTGGCACTTGAAACTTGTTCACGAAAATTATTGTTAAATTTCCAGGGGTTTAGGGCAATCAGCCCCTAGCATGAGTGCATTGGCAAAGGCAAAAGTTGCAGCTGCTAAAATTTTTCGTATAATTGATCACAAGCCTTCTATAGATCGTAACTGTGAATCTGGGTTAGAATTAGACTCTGTTACTGGGTTAGTAGAGCTCAGAAATGTTGACTTCTCTTACCCATCAAGACTGGAGGTTCGAATTCTTAACAATTTGTCACTTAATGTCCCTGCTGGCAAGACTATTGCTTTGGTTGGTAGCAGTGGCTCTGGAAAAAGTACTGTGGTCTCCCTCATTGAGAGATTCTATGATCCTACCGCTGGTAAATTTTACTACACTTGGGTCTTCACAATTCTCACGGCCTACTAATCCTGCGAAATTGCTGAACTTTTCTTGAAAAAGTTTATATCTTCCAACTGCATAAATATTAGCTTCTTTAACTCCACGGAAATAACACTTGGCTTGAGTTAGTCCTATGTTATATTAATTACTTCTTTCAGGACAAGTTCTTCTTGACGGTCATGACATCAAAACATTGAAGCTGAAATGGTTACGACAGCAAATAGGACTTGTCAGTCAAGAACCTGCTTTGTTTGCTACCACCATTAAAGAAAATATACTCCTGGGAAGGCCTGATGCAGATCAAGTTGAGATTGAAGAGGCTGCAAGAGTTGCAAATGCTCATTCGTTTATTGTCAAGCTACCCGAAGGCTTTGACACACAGGTAAGTTCTTTTGAAGACATGAATTAACTGATATTCTCAGAAAAAAATTTCTTTATTACTTTTTCAGAAGAGTTTGGCACGGTAACCTCCCTTGCTTGTTGGGTTATATTAGCTTATGCTAACATCTTAAAAATCAAAATCTCAAATCAAGTAAGCTTAATTGAGTAGTATATTTCTTTTGATATCTATCCATTTCAGTTGCTTATTTAGCACAGTCATGAACAGGTTAATGTATTGCCTTTAAGGAAGTTGGGGGAAGGTGGGACAGTGGGTTTAAGTTGATTGTTCTGGAAAAATATGAAGTGATGGATCTTGACTAATGGAATCGAAGTTGGTTATATTTTTTATTGACATATAATTGCTACTTACAGCATAAGGGGTGCTCGAGATTGAATGGTTTATTTGGTCAACAACCATAACCTAACATTATTCAATTTGTTTTAGAAGTCAACCTGGGGATGTAGTTTGGCCATGCATACTTTTTAAAGAAGGTAACATGCTCTAGTCAATAATGCATGTGCACGGGAAGGTTTTTATAAATTTATGCAGATAAGTATGGAATAGATAATATTCAAGAGAGGACATGATAGATGCCATGAAGATTATACTAAATTCCGAGGGCATAAAATCTTAACTAGTTGTGATAAAAAATACATTGATAGTCCTTCATTGCATAGTCTTCTTGATGCTGACAATTTTAGACATTTACTTGAACATGCAGAATGGATTTCCTAAGTTGAAATCATTTTTCCTTCTTCTTTTGGATGAACAAAAAGTAATGGTCATCAAATTCCTTTTACAAGTTCTTGAAGTTCTAACATACTATTTAGTATATCCTAATAAGAAAATGAGCTCCTATCTAATAACAAGATTGTTTATGAGTTGGTTATGCCCTCTCAAACATTTAATTTATGAAGCACCAGTAAATTGAAGAAAAAGCTTAAATTCAATCTGAAAATGGCAGGTAGGAGAGAGAGGACTGCAGCTCTCAGGAGGACAGAAGCAGCGAATAGCTATAGCAAGGGCAATGCTGAAAAACCCTGCAATTCTGCTCTTAGATGAGGCGACAAGTGCTTTGGATTCTGAATCAGAAAAATTGGTGCAAGAGGCCCTTGATAGATTCATGATTGGAAGGACAACTCTTGTGATTGCCCATCGGCTATCCACCATTCGCAAAGCTGATCTCGTAGCAGTACTTCAGCAGGGTAGTGTCACTGAAATTGGAACCCATGATGAACTCATCTCCAAGGGTGAAAATGGTGTTTATGCAAAGCTCATAAGAATGCAGGAGATGGCACATGAAACGGCTCTAAACAATGCCCGAAAGAGCAGTGCCAGGTAGCTTCATTAACTTTGGTTCTTCTTGTTCTACTATACATACTATATTTAAGTCTTTACCTATTCTAGTTATCCCTCCAAAACACCCATATTCCTGTTGATTGAGTTCTTGATTCTTAACTTGCATGGTTTTTTTGTGTACAGACCTTCCAGTGCAAGGAACTCAGTAAGCTCACCAATAATTGCACGAAATTCTTCATATGGCAGATCGCCGTATTCACGCAGACTGTCCGATTTTTCAACTTCAGATTTTAGTCTCTCCCTTGATGCCATGCATCCCAGCTACCGCCATGAAAAGCTCGCTTTTAAGGAACAAGCTAGTTCCTTTTGGCGTCTCGCAAAGATGAATTCCCCTGAATGGGTCTATGCATTAGTTGGGTCGATAGGGTCTGTTGTTTGTGGCTCCCTTAGTGCTTTCTTTGCTTATGTTCTCAGTGCTGTTCTCAGTGTCTACTACAATCCAGATCATGGTTATATGATCAGAGAGATTGGAAAATACTGCTATCTGTTAATTGGTCTCTCATCTGCAGCACTTATCTTCAATACACTTCAGCATTTCTTCTGGGATATTGTTGGTGAAAATCTTACAAAAAGAGTGAGGGAGAAAATGCTAACAGTAGTGCTAAAAAATGATATGGCATGGTTTGATCAGGAGGAAAATGAGAGTGCTAGAATTGCAGCAAGATTGGCACTTGATGCAAACAATGTCAGATCAGCAATTGGAGATAGGATTTCAGTTATTGTGCAAAATACTGCTCTCATGCTAGTAGCCTGCACAGCTGGGTTTGTTCTGCAATGGCGTCTTGCGCTTGTCCTTATAGCTGTTTTCCCCTTAGTTGTTGCGGCTACTGTTCTACAGGTATTCATCCCAATCTGCTTCTGAGGTAGCATTTTGTGTTAAATGTTGGAAACATTCAAGTCAAAATTTCGACTGGTGATAAAAATTCAATGATTTCATTGTGGATATTTCTCAATGATTCCACCAAATGTAGATTATTTGAGCTGGAGAATTGCAATGCACTTTGAGGAGTAAATTCACACTTATTAAGTCACCTAATTATGATTTCCAGTCAGATACTTTCTGCATATTGTTGTTCTTCTTGAATTTTGCATCTAGGATACACAATCACTACGGAAATTCACATTAATTTGTGTGTAAAAATACTTGCTGCTAATAATCTTTTGGCCATTTCCTTTTTTCCTTCAACAGAAAATGTTCATGACTGGTTTCTCTGGAGACCTAGAAGCTGCCCATGCCAAAGCCACACAACTGGCAGGAGAAGCCATTGCTAATGTAAGAACAGTGGCTGCCTTCAATTCAGAAGCAAAAATAGTTGGTCTTTTCTCTACCAACCTTGAAATGCCTCTCCGACGTTGCTTTTGGAAGGGACAAATTGCTGGAAGTGGATATGGTGTTGCTCAGTTTTCGCTTTATGCTTCCTACGCTCTTGGTCTTTGGTATGCGTCTTGGCTTGTGAAGCATGAAATCTCTGATTTCTCGAAGACAATTCGAGTTTTTATGGTCCTTATGGTTTCTGCCAATGGTGCAGCCGAAACCTTAACCCTAGCTCCTGAATTCATCAAAGGTGGTCGAGCCATGCGGTCAGTCTTTGATCTACTTGACCGCAAAACTGAGATTGAGCCTGATGATACAGATGCCACCCCAGTTCCTGACCATATTCGTGGAGATGTTGAACTAAAGCATGTAGACTTTTCTTATCCAACTCGTCCAGATGTTCCTATTTTCCGTGACCTTAATCTTCGTGCACGGGCTGGGAAGACGCTTGCTCTTGTTGGTCCTAGTGGCTGTGGTAAGAGCTCAGTCATTTCTCTGATACTGCGATTCTATGATCCATCATCTGGTCGTGTTATGATTGATGGAAAGGACATTCGAAAATACAATCTCAAGTCCCTGAGGAAGCATATGGCATTAGTCCCTCAAGAGCCATGCCTGTTTGCTACTACCATTTATGAAAACATTGCCTATGGGAATGAATCAGCTACTGAGGCTGAAATTATTGAAGCTGCTAATTTGGCCAATGCTCATAAGTTCATATCTGGATTGCCAGACGGGTATAAGACATTTGTAGGGGAGAGGGGAGTTCAGTTATCTGGTGGACAAAAGCAGAGAATTGCCATTGCCCGTGCTTTGTTAAGGAAGGCAGAGCTTATGCTACTTGATGAGGCAACAAGTGCACTTGATGCCGAGTCAGAGAGATCTGTCCAGGAGGCTCTAGATCGTGCCTGCACAGGAAAGACCACAATCGTTGTTGCACATCGGTTATCAACTGTAAGAAATGCCCATGTCATTGCTGTAATTGACGATGGGAAGGTTGTGGAGCAAGGATCACATTCACATCTACTAAAAAACTATCCTGATGGGTGTTATGCTCGAATGATACAGTTGCAAAGATTCACACATAGTCAGGTCATAGGAATGACCACAGGATCTAGTTCCACAGGTAAATCCAAGGATGATGAAGAGAGGGAATCCTAGAGAAAAAGGAAACACGAGTAAGAGTATATTCCATATAAACTCTTGAGATTTTTCATTTTTTTCCTCTTCTTTTTGTTCATCAGCTTTGTGACATAGTATATATGCATGTGTATCATCCCTTTTTTTTTTCCCAATTATATCTTCTAATATGATGAATCACTTCAATATTTCCACGAGGCTTTGCTGATATTTTACACACACTGTTGATATCTCAGTCGTCCTAATGAGTTAACATGGCATGAATCATGCTTCATATATTGCTGGATCTCCTTTCATATATGATA
This sequence comes from Erythroxylum mucronatum, assembly GCA_027563825.1. Classification (NCBI taxonomy): domain Eukaryota; kingdom Viridiplantae; phylum Streptophyta; class Magnoliopsida; order Malpighiales; family Erythroxylaceae; genus Erythroxylum; species Erythroxylum mucronatum. The sequence goes on along the minus strand of JAOSBP010000004.1, from coordinate 24,404,019 downwards.
ATAACATGACGGACGGAAGGTATCTATTGAATGAAAATTACTTAAGGAAGCTTGTCTTGACGACCCTACACATCTCATATAGAACTTGTTTCTTGTACTAATTTGTCCAAGCATCTGTTTAATCTACTTGATCATGCATAGAGTCCCAGCTACATTTTGACCCTCCACATGAACAGCAATCAATGCACGTTAGAGTTCTATCACTTTCAGAGACTAACGTGAAAATAATGGAACCATAAGCCACCGTGAACGTAGACCTTAGAGAAACCATCTTGGGGCAATTGCCTCTGTACATCTTTAATTAAAACATAAAAGCGGAGAGATGCTTGGCAAATAGTGATCGTCTTACTTTGGTTATTAATTTGGCATCTATCCGTATTTAATATGGGGCTGCTTGATGAACCGAAATTATTGAGAGTCAAGCTTTTCACAAGGTGGTTGTACATGTGCATAACATGACATGATGGAAACAAGAAGCACTGATAGAAAAGGAAGAAATAAAGGACAAATGACTTGGAAATCAACAAATTATGAGCCTTCCAGGCAATATCTGGTGGTAGACAGGCGTGAGAGAAAAGTTAGATAGGATAAGGAGTATAGAAACTGACAGAGGGATGATGATGGTGTTGGATTGTGGCCTTATAGGATGCTCCTGTACGTTTGTCAATGTGTGTGGGGCATAGCTAATCTCTTTGTAGTTAAAAGAGACACAAGGGGTGTTAAGTGGTCACAGATGATATGGTCTCGGAACATTTTTCCTTCGCTTTTGTAGTGATATTGGGCGATGACAGTGCTAACTACTGACTAGCTCTTGAGCTCTTGTCTGGAATGGAAGTGGCAAATACTAAAAACAACAGTAGAGACAAGAATACCTCAACGTTTTGATGATCCTTTGTTTTTATCTGAATCACACGTACACGAGTTTTGAATTCACTTGGCGCTTGTATGATGAATTATTTCCATAATTCACCCCTTTCTTTCCCAACATGATGGACCCATGTAGCAGAACTGAAAAGTGGGGGCATGCACCATGCGCATGCTTCGGTTTCTTCTTTAGCTCCAGACATATATTTCTCTAACTTTAGTTAAAGGTTCAAAGAACTTGTAATACTAACGTGAGAGCAAAGTGTAAAGATAGAGGCTGAACTCTTCCGTGAGTATAAGGAAAAAAAAAAAAACTGCAACTTGGGTCGTTGGTTACATTTGACGAGAAAACGTGGGGAAGGTGACCTTGGATCTTCATTGAGTTAATCTCAAACTCGTATCATCCGACTTTTCAGCTAAGTGTGGATTGGTGTCAGCGACGGAGCTATAAATTTAAAATAGGAATATTCAAATATTTAATTTTTTAAAATTTTGAGAGTCCAGTGTACTACTGACCTCAAATAACTCCGTCTTTGTATACATATATATATTAAAAATAAAAAAATATTTAATTTTTTTAAATCTTGGAGGGCTCAATGCACCACTGGCCCCCAAGTACCTCCACCCTGGTTGGTGTCCTGGTACATTCAGCCTAACTTTTGCCAGAGATTCTGCCAAGCTAGCAATGACCAAGCAAGTGTTAATTCTAAAACTGAAAAATTTATAATTAACACTTTTTAAAAATTTTAAAAAGTTTTCTTGAAATAAAAAAGCAAGAGACATGGGGAATTAGATAGCCATCTGAGAAGAGGAGATCAGAGAGCAGTCACAAGGAGTGAATTAAAGCATATTAAGAGAAGAATGAAACTACCTTAGATTTCATTAGGATTCAACTAAGAACTTCAAGATTTCAAGATCCATGAGAGCAGTTTCTTTTATCTTTTTATCCTTCTTGATTGTTGTTGGTTTCTTTTCCTTTAGTATGAATTGAATTCGAATATAGATCTGGAAAGGGCAATCCTAAAGCTAATGTTTTTGAATGATTTCTTAATTTAATGAAAGACATAAGTTTTATTGTGAATTATTCATGTTTATATTGTGTTGAATTGAAATATGCTAGCATTTTGATTCAATTTCATATTACATATATGGGGATCGAGAAATCATATGGATGAGCATGACATGAATAATAAGAGATGCATATAATCTTATAGATAAGGCCATATAAATCTTATAAGTTAAGAGCCAAATCTATAATAGAAATTCAGATAACAAGTTAATACGATCTTAGTGGTTTTCAATAAAAACATATTTTAATAAATCAACTTAAGAATATGAATTATATATGTTAAGGAAATTAGAACTAAGATCTATAGTAATAATCAGAATATGAGTAATTATAACATATTTTTTTTAATTTGGGAAATTATTTGTAATTTACTCGAGAGTACTTACGTAATTACTTGTTTGGTTAATGGTAAGATTTTAAATTTTTCCTAAAAAAATAATTTAAGTGTAGATGCTTTAGTTATTAAAGAGGCTCGGGATCATGCATCACGTGCATGGCAAGGCAGTGGAAGTGTCGGAATCAAAATTCCAACTCTCATGATATCCCCATGAACCCAGAATCCATGTGTATATATAAACAGAATGTAAGAACATGAAATTACAACATATGTACCTTGAAATACTCCTCCTTTCTTGAATCTTCTCTTTGTTTGGGTTGTAGCAAACACCAAACACCTTCAACGGCCAGTGAAGAACATACAAAGATGAAGAAATATAGTATGTAGGGAAGGTTTGAGCACCAAATAAGATGGAAACACAAGTAGGATGCTCAATAAGAAGGATATCACATGCAATAAAGACCAAGCAACCCTTGCTTGACATGCAAAGAAATTCTCCCTCTAACTCTCTCTAAATGTCGAGAATATTTCTAGACTCCCTAGCTATTAATCTCCTTGTTTAAGTGATGAGAAATCACTTATATAGGTTGCTAGAATTAGTAGGTCACGATCATGACTCCACTTTGGACATCCATGCAATAATTGCTTTGTCCATTACTTTTCAATCTCCTATTGCGATATTATCCCGAAACATTCCCTCAATCTCCTAAGTATGTGATCCTTTAGGTTCCTAATTTTTGGCCACTTGAATTATCTTTTAATTCAAGCAATTTATGAATGGTTTATGAAACCAATTTACCGGAAAGTAAGTGAATTGACATATGAACTCTTTGATAGTCAATTATCCAACTTACAACCTTTCCATAGGCAATTAGCGTGCAATTTGATCTCTCATTATTCTATACCCCACTTAGTTCAGAGTATGGACTACGTGTCAACTTCCACTAGGTTGGCTACGTCACTTCTACCAAGTGATATTAGTTCTCATCATGGGGATCTCATTACTCTTTATGTCATTGAAGACTCTCTTTATGACACATTTACTCTGGCCAGAGATTCCTGATTAATGCCCCGATAAGATGCCGTGGGTATCATCTCCTTCTATCAGTAGTGATGAATCCTTTATTAGCTACCCAATTACCTTTGAATACCAATAACTGTACCCAATCACCACCCTATGAGTAACCTTGTCTTGAGGCAACAAGGAATAGTGTCAAAGCACAAGATCAGTATTCAAGATATCCTTGAGTACTTCAAGTCTAAGGATATTTGCATCATTGCTATAATAAGATTAATCACTAACATTTGATAGATCATCCATGTCAATCCACTTACTTTCTGGTAAATTGACATCATGAAATCATTCATAAATTGCTCAAATTAAAGGATTTCAAGTGGCCAAAAATCGGGAACCTAAAGGGTCACATGCTTAGGAGATTAAGGGAATGTTTCTGGATAATATTGCGATATGATCAATGGTAAGACATGTTGGAAAGGAATGGACGAAGCAAATGTTGCATGGATGTCTAAGGTGGAGTCACGATCGTGACCCACTAATTCTAGTAACATATATAAGTGGTTTCTCATCATCACTTAAACAAGGAGGTTAATAGTTAGGGAGTCCACAAACATTTTGAACATTTAGAGGGAGTTAGAGGAAGAACTTCTTTGCATGTCAAGCAAAGGTTGCTTGATCTTTATTGCATGTGATATAATTCTCTTTTATCCTTCCTATTGAGCATCCTAATTGTGTGTCCATCTTGTTTGGTGCTCAAACCTTCCCTGCACACTATATTTCTTCATCTTTGCATGTTCTTCATTGGTTGTTGAAGGTGTTTGGTGTTTGCTACAACCCAAACAAGGAGAAGATTTAAGAAAGGAGGATCATTTGCAAGGTACATATGTTGTAATTTCATATTCCTACATTCTATTTATACATGCACATAGATTATAGGTTCATGGGGATATCCTAGGAGTTAGAATTTTGATTTCGACACTTCTGCTGCCTTTTCATGCACATGATGCATGATTCTTGGCCTCTCCAACAAAGGTATTGAGCCACTTATGCATGTATTAGATGATCTATTGAATATGTGCAAACTGTTTGCTGAGTTATGACTGACATGCATATTGATTTGGAAAAATTCGTATAAATTATAGAAATTGATTTTTTTTATTTTCTTTCACAAAAATGTTTATAAGATGTTATATTACGTTTCTGTCAAAGGAAATTGCAATCGAATGTTATTCTCTATTTTATCGCAAATTAATTTCCAATCTGTTCATATGTTGATTTTTTGGAATTTTTTGAAAACAGAATGCATGTGCTAATTTTGAAATTTTCATAATAATTCTAGAAATTTTGTTTTTCTAATTTTCTTTTACAAAAATGTTTGTAAGGTGTTATATTATGTTATCAAAGGAAATTGCAATTGAATGTTATTTACTATTTTATTACGATTTTAATTTCAACTTGATGCAAGTATAAAGTTTTAGCAAATTTTGAAAAACTGATGAACATACATGCTTGTAAATTCCGAAATAATTTTATAAGCAATTGTTTTTATGAATTTTCTTCATGAACATGCACATATGAAGTTTCCACGTGTATAACTAGAAAAGGTATGTGTATTGCAATTAAAGTGTTTAATTTGGACATCAAAATAATTAAATTTTAGGGTTCTTAATCGAATCAGATTCATAATTTAAATTAGCTGAGACTAACACTAGCACCCGATTAAGTTCAAGAGTTGAATAGAATCACAAACTTTTGATGCATAGTCAAGTCACAACCTAAATTAAACCTCCTTTATGTATTACATGCATAGGGTTGGTTAAAAAGGCATAATAAGGTGATTATGGACATAAGCTCAATTTAATTGAGGCGTCCATAATCATGTCATATAGTTATAGTAACTATCTGAATATATAAGATTGATTCATGAAATGACCTAGCCACCGCCTCCTCTGTGCTTTCTCCGCCCCTTCTTCCGCTGTCACCTCCCACTCCTCCAGCCCTCTCCTTCTCCAGTCCCTTTCCTCTCCAGCTGCTTCCTCTTCTGTCTCGACCCCTTTCCTCCCTACTGCTTCTGACCTGCTCATTTTCCTTCTGCTGGATCCCCTGCTGTTCCGTCCTGCTCTTTTTCCTACTGCTGGCTTCCTTCTCTGTTCTGCCATTCCACTCTCCGTCCCAACTTTCAGCCCTCTTCTGCCCTTGCCTCCTCTCTTCCTTTTCCCGCCCTTCAATCCTGCATTTCAAAAATTTCTCATTTCCGATATGGATTCCGAATTCCCCCCCTTGTCCATTCTACAAAAACCCCCCAAAACCTCCCAAGCTTCCCCTTCTAATTCTGTCCAACTTTCCAACCCTAATCCCAAACCCCTCTCAAAACCCATTAGCTTTCCCCCCTCCCCCTCCCCCTCTACACCTCCCCCTCTCCCGGCCAAGGTGGTTTCCTCCTCACTAGGAGGCCCTAATGCTATGGGGAATACTGCCAATGCAGCAAGGAAAACATGGAAATAGGTTGTGGGCGACCAAGCAGATTCCTCCCTGGTTTACTGCCCCCCTATGGAGAAGGATGGTCACCTAATGGTGGCCCCTAGCCTTGAAGAATTGCAGCAAGGTGCAAAATCTTGGGAAGCTACACTAGTAGGTTTTTTCATGGAAAAGAGGCCAGCTTTTCCGATTATTCAAACTTGGGCTAAGAGAAATTGGCATGGGCGAGGACTTTTAGAGGTAATGCTTTCGGAAGAGGACAACATTATATTCACCTTTGGTTCTAAGTCAGAAGCTCTAAAGGTCATTGAAGAAGGGCCTTGGCATGTGTCCAATCTTCCCCCCTTCCTACAACTGTGGCAACCGGGAATGGAACTAGAGAAACTTCGATTGAAAAATCTTCCTCTATGGATCAACATCCATAATATTCCTTTGGAATATTGGACTACCAAGGGTTTGAGTATGCTTGCAAGCTATTTGGGCACACCAATTTGCATGGACGAAAATACAACTTTGAGGAAACGCATTGGCTTCGCCAGATTATGTGTGAGCATTGACATATCCAAGGAATTGAAGGATAGCATCCCTATTCTCCGCTTGGCTGATGGTAATTCCTTGAGAGAGGATAGGGTGTTGGTAACCTATCAATGGAAACCCTCTCTTAGGTCCCAAGGCAAAGCCTGGAAGCCCACGGGTAAAATCTTCATCAAAGGGGACTATTGGGAATTGATGGGAATAGAGCAAGCTGAGAGAAATGAGTCTGCAACCCTCTTGAATAAGGAGGGGATACTGCTGGAAGTTGAGCACCAGGAAATGCTTCCTAAAGAAACAGCCAACCTTTCCATTTCTAACACCAATCCGACGGAGGAAAAGGCCAGCCCATGCAATTAAAGTGAATCCTCCACATCTGATAGTTTACCTGAAGGGAGGGAAGGAGTGGAGGTAGCAATTCCTATTGCAACTACTCATGATGATGAATGCTCTGGGGACAATATCAATGAATGCAGCTCAGCTCAATCTGAAGAGCTTTCAGCACTGATTCCACAGGATGTTTTTGAGCCTGCTACCTCTAGGAAAAGCACAAGGAGCAGTAGGAAGAGCTCCAAAGGTAAACCCACTTAATTTATGTCAGTAGTTATCTGGAATGTGAGAGGAATAAACAATCCTTCTAAGATTTGTGCCTTAAAGGATTTTGTGAAGGAGGAGAAACCTTGGGTTTTTTGTATGTTGGAGACCAAAGTTAAAGAAGAACATATTAACAAGCTTAGTTGTTTGGGCAGCAATTGGAAACTCATTTCTAATCATCAACATCATGTTTATGGAAGGATTGTGATTGCCTATGATGAGGTATTTGTGAAGCTAGAAGTGTTAGAGGCTAACTCTCAATTTTTGCACACAAAGATTGGGTTTAAATCGGAGAATAAAGAGATTATTGCTACTTTCATTTATGGCTTCAATGCTGCTTTTCAAAGAACAGAAATTTGGAGCTTCTTAAGGAGAATCAAGCCCACAATCACTTCCCCGTGGATGATTGGGGGAGACCTTAACACCACTCTATTCAGATCTGAAGCAGAAGGTAACTGTAATCTCAGGAATTATAACACAGATCTTTTTGATTGCATACAAGATATTGAGCTGATGGATCTCCAGGCTTCAGGCCATAAATATACTTGGTCCAACAAGCAAAGTGCTCATTGGCATATAAGGAAAAAACTGGACAGATTGATGGTTAATGGAGATTGGCTCTCCTCTTTCCCCCTCAGTCATGTTAAATTCCTAGACCCGGGTATTTCGGACCATACTTCCACTAAGCTCATGGATCTTTTCTCTTCCAAGAAATCCTCCCATCCCTTTAGATTCAACAACTTCTTGGCTGAAGTGGAGGGCTTTCAAGATGCCATTCAGAAAGGTATGAATTTTAGTTATTATGGGACCAAGCAATATATATGTGTCCAGAAGCTCAAGGCCATAAAGCATGAACTGAAACTCCTTAATCAGAAGAGAGGGAAGAATTTGACCAAGGAAATTGATCTTTCTAGGGACAACCTTCACTCCTTACAGCAAGCTTTGGCTGAACACCCATTGGATACAAATCTGGCTACAGCTGAAAAAGAGGCCCTTAAGAAATATCTGGAAGTGGCTGCAAATCAACATTATTTGATGAAACAACGGTCTAGGATCTCCTGGATTAAGGAGGGGGACCGATGCTCTAAATTCTTTTTCAATACTGTGCTAGCCCGCAGGCATTCTAATAGAATCAACCACATTACTTCTGATGATGGTAGGGTGGTGTTTGGTCAAGAAGAGATAGCTCAGGATGCCCTTTTATATTACAACAAGCTTCTGGGATCTGATTCTTCCCACACTCTTCTAGACGTTGATCTTAGTCTCTTTGTTAAATCCAAAATTCCTGTCCATGATACTTACAGCTTGACTACCCCTGTTTCGGATCAGGAAATTGATCAGGTGGTGTTTGGTATGAATGGATCCAAAGCACCTGGACCGGATGGTTTAAATGGTTTCTTCTACCAGGAAACTTGGTCGTGCTTAGGTGGAATGGTTAAAGAGGCAGTAAAGGAATTCTTTTTAACAGGCTTTCTTCTCAAGGAAATCAACAAGACTTTCCTCTGTCTTATCCCTAAAAACCAAAATCCGGCTTCTTGGACTGATTATAGGCCTATCTCTTGCACTAACTTCCTTTATAAGATCATTGCCAAGATACTGGCTAACAGAATGAAGGGAGTCTTGCACTTTCTCATTAGTGACAACCAAGGGGCATTCATGGCAGGTAGGGATATTGGAGACAATATCCTCTTGGTTCAAGAACTCCTAAAAGGGTATACGTGCAAGCGGTCAGCCCAAAATTGCACTATAAAGGTAGATCTCCAGAAAGCTTTTGATAGTGTTAATTGAGGTTTCTTATTGAAGGTATTGAAGGTAATGAATTTCCCATCCAAGTTCATTAACTGGATTAGCCAATGTATCTCTACTGCCTCTTATGGAATCTTAGTAAATGGGAGTCCTACAGGATTGTTTAAAGGGAAAAAGGGCCTCAGGCAGGGAGATCCTCTCTCCCCCTATCTTTTCCTCATATGCATGGAGGCCCTAACTCAATTGCTCACGTACAATATTTCCCGGGAGCCACGGTTCAAATTCCATTCCAAATGCAAAAGGATTTCACTAACAAATTTATGTTTTGCAGATGATCTCATCCTCCTTTGTCATGCTAACTTGCAATCGGTTACCCTTCTAATGGAGACTCTTGCTCAGTTTCAAGAGATGTCAGGCTTAGGTACTAATCTCCACAAAAGCTTCATTGTTCTCTCCAAGAGTGCCTCTCATCTCTCAAGTGTCCTAGCCCATGCAACTGGAATGGAAATTAAGCCTCCACCTCTCAACTACTTGGGAATTCCTATCTCTTCTAAGAGGCTTAGATTTTGTGAATGCCTTCCTCTAGTTGAAAAAATTCAGAAGAAATTGGGATTATGGACAAACAAAGCTCTTTCCTATGGAGGTAAGCTCCAGCTCCTCAAATCAGTTATTCTGTCCATGAGCACTTATTGGAGCTCTTATATTTTCCTCTCCAAGGGCCTATCCAAAACTATAGAAAGGCTGATGAAACAATTTTTGTGGGGGAGTAAGCATGGTGAAACAGGAATGGCAAAGGTAGCTTGGCAGTCTATATGCCAACCCAAAGTAGAAGGGGGTTTGGGAATCGAATCCCTAGTTAATAGAAACCGATTTCTCATGTCTAAAAGAATCTGAAGGCTACTCAATGATCGGGAATCTTTGTGGGTCAAATGGATGCACTCTTACATATTGAAGGGAAGGAGTTTATGGGCTCTAACACCTAAATCCAGCTATACTTGGTTCATTAACCAATTGCTAGGGTTGAGGGGAGAGCTATACCAGCACATCACTTGTCAAATAGGGGAGGGGGAGAGATTTCTTTCTGGTTTGATAATTGGACAGGACATGGGCCTTTAATCGCAAACAGTTTGGCCATTACTCTCTTGAACCGCATCCCCAAGCATGCCAATCTTCATGCTATCATTTCTCATGGTGGATGGGCCCTCTCTTTGGAGGAGCAAAGCAGGCTGAACATTCCTCCCCTCAGCCAAGGGGACAGGGATGCATACTTCTGGAGAGGTCTCCCAATTTCTGATATTACCCCTATGACAATTAGGAAATTCAAGGCAAGGCCAGAAAATAGGGTTGAATGGGCCACTTTGGTTTGGAATATAGCTCTCAGACCTAATGTATCTTTTTTCCTATGGCTGGCAATGAGGAATCGGCTGAGTACTATGGATAGGCTCACTTTCCTGACCTCTCCTAAGCAGTGTGTTCTCTGTCACACAGAAGATGAAAGCAGAGACCACCTCTTCTTTGAGTGTGGTTTCTCCAGAACCCTCTGGTTCACAGTGGCTACCCTAAGTGCCCCAGACCTAACCGCCTGGCGCCTCCTGGACATTATTCAGGAGCTTCCTACTCTGCCACAATTGAAACATGACAAGGACATAGCCCTTCTCTCGATGGCAACATGTGCTAAGACAATTTGGTATGAAAGAAACCGTCGAAGATTTCAGAACCAGACTAGTACAATGAACTCTCTCACAGAGCTTATCACTACGACAATTAGAGAGCAACTGATTGTCAATCAGCTATATCTCCACTGCAGTGGGAGAATGGCCCATGTCTGGAGGGTCTAAGTCCTATCCGCAGAAATCAAGCCCGCACTCAAGACTAATCAGAAACTAGAGTATTTTTCACAGTCTACGCAGAAACTAGAGTTCATCTCAGTTCATCTCAGACTCCCGGCTTTTGACTCTCCCTTTTATCGGGAGATCACAACCTGAGCCTTCCCAAGCCAGAGGTTACCTAATAGGATTTAACCATCATTCATGCCCATGGTCGTTGTCGCCTGCAATCTGACCCCTCCTCAGTTGTCTCGCAAGCGACTCACATGGATTCGCTTATGTACCTATAACCCGCAAGGAAAATCTCAGTATTGTCCCCTCCACGGCTCTTAAGAGCTGAAACAGATTTACCTGGTTGCTGCTTCTCGGTGATGTCTCCCCATGGACGTCGCCCTAATCATCTCCTCCGAGTCAGCCGACTCTTTGCCGAATTAGGGAGGTAGTTTCGATCATCGTGAAAGAAAGGGGTAGTTTTACCTTAGACGAAGATGAGTTAGCAAACAATTCTACTTGTTTTGAGAAAGGGGTAGTTTGTCTTGGTTTAATTTTCGTGTCTTTTCTTTGGTCGGCCAAATGTCGAGGCTTTCTGTTTGGTTCCCAAGGTTTTAAAGGCAAGCTTAGATTTGATCTTTTAGCCTTCTCTCCTCATTGTATTTTATCAATTTTTATTAATAAAATTTTTTAATTTCTCAAAAAAAAAACTATCTGAATATATATGTGAGATATATATAAGATCATCCAAGTATTGATGAGAAATCACTTATATATGTTGATGGAATTAGTGGGTCATGATCATGACTTAGTTGGTTACGATTGTGACTCCACCTTGGACATCCATGTAACATTTGCTTCGTCCATTCTTTTTTAACATTTCTTACCACGATCATATCGTGCTATTATCCCAAAAAATTTTCTCAATCTCCTAAGCGAGTGGCCTTTAGATTCCCAAATTTTAGCCTTTAAATTATCTTGTAATTCAAGCAATTCATGAATAGTTTCATGATGTCAATTTACCCAAAAATAAGTCGATTGACATACGAACTCTTTGATAGTCAATTATCTGACTTACGAACCTTTTCATAGGTAATTATTGTACAATTCATCCTTTCATCATTCTATATCTCACTTGGTTCGGAATATGAGTCATGTGTCAACTCCCACTAGATTGACTACGTCACATCTAGTCTAAGTGATATTAGTTCTCGTCCTGAGAATCTCATTACTCTTTATGTCATTGAAGACTCTTTTCATGACACATCTACTCTGGCTAAAGATTCCTGAGGACCCCGACAAGAGGTCATGAGTGTCATCTACTTGTGGTGAATCCTTTATTGGCTACCCAATTACCTTCGAATACCAATAGTTATACCCAATCACCACTCTATGAGCGACCTCATCTTGAGGCAACAAAGAGTGACGTTAAAGCACAGAATCAATATCCAAGATATCCTTGAATACCTCAAGTCTAAAGATGTTTGCACCATTGCTATGATGAAATTAATCACTGACATGTGATATATCATCCATATGATAATCTTTTAGCGGGTCATCCGATATACTTACTAGTCTTAGTAAGCATCAACATGTTTAACTCTAAACATTTCATGCTCACAATTTATGAGATCATGTAACAAAAGTTGACAAGTAACATCAATTTTTCTTTCCAGCTTAGTTACTGAGATAAGAGTATCCTAATTTACTGAGAGCTTCTGAATATTTTCCAAGTACTTCACCCGGTAAAAACACTTGATGAGTTAGTAACTATTTAGCAGCAAACTTGACGTTTGCAGACCTATCATGTCCGATATGTTCTGCAAAAGATGAGACAATAGATCATCTTTTTTCCAGGTGTACTCAAATTAGCCGACTATGGAGAAAATTCCTCTGCATATTTAATCTTCAAGATAGAGGTCTCAGCTGGATGGACCACTTGTTATGGATAAATAGACTGAGCTGGAATAAAGTGTTCAAGGCTGGTTGTGCTATGTAAGTGCATTTTATTCGAAGAATGTGAAACGAAGATCTTTGGAAAATCAGAAGATTATAAGAGATACAACTGGATGGAGTTCTACCTTAAGTTAAGAAGGACAACCATATCAGTTCCGTATCTATCCTGGAGTTCTACCTTAAGTTAAGAATGACAACCATATCAGCTCCTTATCTATCCTTCACTTCTAATCCAATTAGACAACAATTAACTGGATGGAGTTCTTCTACCTTAAGTTAAGAATGACAACTGTATCAGCTCCTTATTTATCCTTCACTTCTAATTAAGGATATAGAAAAGGCTGATGCTGGTTTTAAAGGTTGTGCATTTAGCTAATTTTTTATACTAGCTCTATTTATAAGAGTACAGTAAAACCTCGATAAATGAATATTCGATAAATTAATAATTTCGATTAAATAATAATTTTCTCCGGTCTCGACTTGGGCCAATGAGATAAAATAATAACCTCGCTAAATGCATAAGATAATAGTTTTAAAAAAAATTCCTTGAGGCCTACTGAAAATATAAAATAATAATTCATTAAATAAGTATGAAAATTACATATATAATTCATAAAATAAAGCACTTCCTA
>JAOSBP010000004.1:24377867-24388889 GCA_027563825.1 Erythroxylum mucronatum | reverse complement strand
CTATAAATTAATAAATATTAATTTATCGATAAATTAATAAAATATTCATTTATTGATAAATTAATAACTCCGTATAAGATAATAATTTTTCAGGTCCCAAAAATATTCATTTATAGAGGTTTTACTGTAATCAGTCGCCAATCATTGTACTCTCCATCTTTTGTTTGAATAAATTATTACTTTCTAAATAAAAGAAAAAAAACTTGAAGTTTACTCTCCCTGAGGACTTTCTTAAAATATTTTCATCATTTCACTACCCTAACACTTATGGCAACAAACACCAAGCTCCTTTTGAACCTGAAAATAACTTTATTTAAAGATAAATATTAACACCAACATAATTACACTTTTATTATCGATCATAATTAAATATTAAATAAATAAACAATTTTATTCAAATATCTTATAAATTATTTATTAATGAATATTAATAGACATTATTATTTTATTAAAACAATATTTATTAATACATATTTTAATTTTAATTTTAAAATTTACATATTTTTTAAGTATTTAAAATTTTAATATATTTATTAAATGATTAGTGAAAATATGTTTTAACATAAAATTAATAAATTGAATAATTACAATAGTCATAATTTAAATAGTATTTATTATTAAATAATAAACATTTAATTAATGATAAATTATATTATAATAAGAAAACATAAAACTAATTCTCGTGATTTTAAAAACCAAAAATTCAACTAAACAATTTTTTAATTTAAAAACAAAAATAACACCAAAAACTGCAGTAAAACGAACAGCCCTTAGTTGAGCTAAGTATAAACTTTTACGGGTAAAGAGAAGCAATACCAGAGTTGGGCTGGGACCATTACAATACTCCACAACTGCCTTCGTCTTCCTCGCCAGTAATTCAGTGAACCCCACTTGGCAATAGTAATACCCCCCAGGCAGCTGCTTGGCGATGCTCAACATAGAAACCAGCATCTTCACCAAGGAAAACAAATGAAATAACACCAAAAAAGACAAGCACCAAGGAACCAATAGAACTAATAGAGAACCCAGCTAGTCAGTTGGGAAATCATAATATAGCCAAATTGAACAAACTAAAGCAATAAGCAACAGAATGTTAAGGCCTATCAGACAATAAGGCAATAGGCTTCAAAATCCACTGCACAGATGGCTCACCTTATCCATTCCCTTCAGAGGATTAAAAAGAGGCTACTTTTGCTATTGAACATGAAAAAAAACATAAATGAATTGTTCAATACAAAGATGTCCAATTTCTCAAATTCATCCTATAATTCTGCATGTAACAAGTCTATTCTAATACAAACTACAAAATTAATTCATCTTTACTACATTTAGGAATACAGATGCAAAAAGACAATTTAACGATTACAGATAGATCATCATGGATCCGAAATGAGAACTTGACTGAACCAAACATTACACTGAAGTCTGGAAGCAAGGGGCTGACCTGCTTGTTACCTAAATCCCTCCAGACGATGGCAAAATCATAAAAGGTGAATGCACCCATCTAATGAAATACTTTACAAGATATACAGATGTAGTTAACATTAAATCCTTCACAACTAATTAAGGTGGAGACCAGAATTAGTGCTCATGCTTGATACGTGCTTTTATAATTCCTGGAAGAGGGGGTGAGGTGGGAGGCCTAACAGGTGTGTTCGCATTTTGGGGACAAATTTGGGGTTGGTACATATTGGACATACTAGTACCTTCGCCTACGTCACTAAGGTTCGTAGCCATATCAGGGCTCTTTGGTCTCTCACAAAATTTCATTGCCTTGAGAACATAATTATCGTCATGCAGCTCAAAAGGGGTGCTGCAAGTAGAATAACAGAGAAATGTTAGGTATTTGTGAGGCAATATTTTAACAAGTGGAGAAATAACGTGCATCCAGAAATTTCTCAGTTGCAATATAAATGCAGCATCATTATAGCCATGAAGCCTCCCAACCAATAGCCCACGCACCCTCCCCAGACTAACATTAGATGCTCTTTGCAGATTTCAAACTGGGCTGTATGTGTTATCTCACGGCCGCTAGACCAACAAAGTGTAAAATGCCACATAAAAATAGTTGATATAGCTACTGTGCAGTGGGCAGACAGTCACAGAACATAGAGTAACTCTAACTACATGATTCTTGGTTAAGGGGAAATGAAGTAAAACTAACAAAGTTTGCAGTCGTTACCTATTAAAGTCAAAATGCACAAGCTGCATATCTTCTGATATTTCAACTTCAACAGTTGCATGAGGGCGTGTCTACAATCAGTATCCAGGGAAGAAATGAAAAGGCATCAGACAAATGAAATGCACACCAGAATCAAACGCATATTCAAATATCAAATTTCCATGCTTAGTTCACACAGGGAAAGAAAGTTGATCTAATAAGCACGTATATTACACAGAGAAGACTAAACATGGATTTATATTGGATACATTTCAACTTAGAAAGACAATAGAGCTTTTTCTCTCGGCCTAAATCAAGGTAAAGCTAAAAGGAACTTAGGCCTTACAAGGTCAACTAACTAAGGTTGACCAAAAAATCCTAAGTTTGAGCTCGGATTAATGGTTTGCATATCTTCTGAACTCATGTATGCCTATTGGGAATGGTGCATTTGGCTAATTTCCATATTAATTTTTGGTGCAAACAATCCACATACCAAAATTTGAATCGGAAAAGACAGGCTCAATCTTAATAGTTAGACACAAAGGCCATTTAATTTTCTTGAGCAAACATATATAATCCATACAACTATATCCAGTCAGCCACCAAAACGCTCCATTCCAGAGCAGCCTAGTCAGTTACTCCTTCGGGAATGCAACTGATCAGACTAGTTTTCATAATTACCAAACATGAAACTCTGAAAATAATGATATCCCAACTAAACAACCTTAAATCACAATGAAAAGAAAGTTTTCTCTCTATCTAGTTCTCGAGCTTTTAAGAGCCCATCCAAATTGTTAATATCACTTAATTTCAACTATCACCAAAGATACTAATAATTGTTAAATACCAATGCACAACTTTTTACACACCATTTAAATGTGCAAATTTTTGGCACTTCTCAAATTAGTCACAGTACATGTCCGTCATTGATGACAGAAGTCTAGAAAAAGGTATAACATACACATGACTTTCATCCCACCTACCTTAACAAACACTCTTAGACCTAGAATGTTCATATCAATCAATTGATTGGCTTACAAAATCTAGCTTATCCATAAAAAACATCCAACCCGCAAAGCATCCTACTTGTGGAAGCGCACAAATGAGAATAAATATAATCAAGTGTATACGAAAAAATAAATGATAGATAATGATACAATATCCATACTAAAGGCACTGCCTACTTATTGTCCCACTGAGTAGGACTCTTATTAAGGGAATTGAGGAGCCAGTCCTACCCTTCAGCATTTTTGCATGAAAGGACTGCTCTTCAATCTTGTGTGTACCAATCATTGGTTGAAAGCCAAAAACTTCTCCACTGAATTGGTGAAAATCCATAGCATAAGCAAATTTAGAGAAAGATTTACCTGCACCAGAATAAAAGGTAAGGACACACCCCCATTGGGAGCATTCTCTGATTTGTATAATTGCTCGTTACGTTGAATCAGGTTCTGAAGACCTATGAACTTATTAAAGAAGTAAGAAATTAGTGCACAGATACAGATTAGCTACATATTCCAACATAAGAGTGTCCCAGCCTAAGAGCATGCAACTCATAACTGCATGTTGAAAACATAGAACTAAATCCTTACTTGTTCCTCGAGTTCTTGCAAATAAGCAGCCTTCTTTTCAATTCTGTTTCTCAGACCAAGACGTTCTGCCTGCTAAGTCAAATTCAAGGAATTGGATCATGTCATATGTGATCCACAACAAAGTTAGGAAAACTAATTATGCCAATAGATGATGAAAATTGAAATGCAGGTGCACCTTTAATTCTTCAATATCACTCAGGCTAGTTCGAGGAAGACCTTTCCACTGTATTTCTTTTTTATCCTTGGATATGATATCCAATGCCATGAGTACATTAAGGGCATCATATACCCTTCTCCTTATGTTCTTTTCATCATATTGTTGCTGAAAACATATAATTCAAGGAGAACTACCTATTTAAGTTCCAATTTTTCCTTGAAAATCAATAATGGCAAAAGGTAATAATCATATTTAGTTGAAAAACACGAAACCTGATCCGGGGATGAGATGCTATTGGTAGGATCTGCAAACTCTGCCACAAGTTCATCTGCAACCTAGTAATTGCATGCAACTCTTAGATAAACCATAGTGTAAGCAATTGAAAGTGAAGAGAACGAGAGAGAACAGACTTTGTATAAGTTGAAAAACATGTTGTAGTCATCAAATTTTTGTTTCAGACTGATGGAGGAAGCATGACTATAGAAGTAAACTTTATCAAAATATATAGATCAACCAAAAAGGATCGAACCAGTTGACAGAATACATCCAACTGGTACATTCTATGCTCAACAATGACAGTTCATGTGAACATGATTCCATTAACATTACTACATCTACTATGATGCCAGCAGGGCACAACTCTTCTTTAATGAAATCCTTGTGGAGACAAATTCTTGAACTATCTCAAATGTCAACATGGTGTGTTATAAGAAAAAAACACCTTTAGGCGTTGCAACATAAGTATTGAAATATATGCTTACAAATCCACAGTTCCGATTGAAGCAAAAAAAATGAAACACATATTTCATCCTGTCCATCTATCTTCACTCCAGTTCTCAGACTATAACATTTAAGCCTTTATCCATTTGACCTCTCAACATCCAAATTGGAAGCAAAGTGGATCCACTCTTCACCCACAATTTAAAAAATAGTACCAAAAATGATTGTGTAAATAGTCTTTTTGGCATTACAATTAAACAAGGAAAGTAAAAAATGAGTCATAAAGCAACTTGTGAAAACTCTAAAGAATCATTTCAAGAAACCACCAACCTCATTGTAAGTGGTTGTGCCCTT
Source organism: Erythroxylum mucronatum (assembly GCA_027563825.1). Classification (NCBI taxonomy): domain Eukaryota; kingdom Viridiplantae; phylum Streptophyta; class Magnoliopsida; order Malpighiales; family Erythroxylaceae; genus Erythroxylum; species Erythroxylum mucronatum. The sequence continues at coordinate 24,383,905 of JAOSBP010000004.1, read as the reverse complement.
ACTTTCCACCTTTTCACACACTGAAAGTGCCCAAAACAGTGAAACAATTAAGTCAGCTAAAATGTTCGTCATGGAGAGCAAAGGAGCAAGACATTCTTTTCGCATGATTTATAAAGCTGCGACAGGAAAATGGATACCAGGACCAAACAAATACCTTTCATACTAAATTGACGAAGTCCTCTACCAGTTTTATCAGCTCCAACTGCTCTTTGACCTCTTCGTTTCTTCTTGCTACTGTTAATTATAACAAAAGCAGATACAATGAAATAAGATTACATATATATAATTCAATGAAATAATTAACAAAGGCTTAGTATTCTTCAAAAAAATATAGAATAATTCAGCTCCAGCCAAAAATTTATTGGAAAAGAATGGACATAAGCCCACAGTTACAAAGTAAAAATAAATAAAAGATTTTGAAAAGTTATGAACTTTCGCAAACCTTGCACTTGTAATCAAGCATACTCAATTCAATTAGCAGGAAAAGTTTAACAAAGGCAGAATTACCAGAAAAAAAAAAATCAGCTGTGAATAATTCACAATTGACGAGTAAGTATCAGCTTTCATGGGTATTATAAACATTATAACTTGACATTAGGCAATTTTAAACTCAAAGTAGGCATTGTACAATAAATATCCTAACACAATTGTAAATGACAATAAAAAATTAAAAAAAAAGACCAAGAATTTATAACACAGAGTCGCAGACAAAAGCCAAAAGGCCCTCAAAGGCATAAGATAAGACTGACCCAGCAGCGTCTTGAGTAGTAGCGTCGTCGGCGTGGTTCAACCTCGGAAAAGTGCTGTCACTGGCCGGTGTAGCATTGGGAGAACCGATGCTGCCACTAGTCGAGACCGATTGGCCAGACACTGTGGTGTTACCCCATGACCTGGTGGCTACTACAGCCGCCGATCCTCTAGACCCCGGCCGGTTCCTATCGCCACCATCGTCTCGGTGGGCCCCGCCACCAGTAACCATTTGTAACCCAGAAGGAAAGTCAAAACCACAAAATGGTAGTCAAAGGGCGGGAGAGAGAGAGGTTTTAAGAAAAGGGTAAGAGAGAGTGGGAAGAGAAGGGATTAGTTGGTGTTTGATGAAATGTGAAGGAGAAGATAAAATCAAAAGAGAGGTTGCAACAGGTGATTTGAGAATTGGAAGGGTAAAGACGAGACGGGTGTGCTGAGTCGGGGGTTTCAAAGCTTGGCAGGTAAAATAAAGAGGGAAAATTGGAGGGTTTAGTTTTATCATACAATTGAATGTGCTTGTTTAGTGGGGATAATAAAATACTAATGACCGCCTATGCCTGCTACTCACTCCAATTCTTGATTTGATCTATGTTTTTTTTTGTTGGGCAAGAAATGGTAAGAACTATTATTGACTTTCAAGCCTATAGAGTCATAAATACATATATGCGGTAGTTGGGACCAAACCACCTTGTTTGTCGAGATGGTAACAGCTCGAACAAGTCTATGAGCTATTCCATTCGCATACCGTCTAACAAAGAGTAATTGCACGTTTCTTACTTCAGTGAGAAGGGATTTACAGTCTAAAACTAGTAGTCCGAAAGCAGAATCATCCATATAGTTAAGTTCAAGAATAGCTTGAACATAAGATTGGGCATCGAACTCCAGAACAATAGGTGACCACCCGACATCCTTAATCCAACTCAAGGCTTTGCGAATGACTATAACCTCGACAGTTTTGGCATCAATGTTCGTGATTCCCTTGGATCTTTTGTTAGCGCTATGCAGATAGTTATCCCGGTCACTTTGATTTGATCTAAATTGGTTTTAGCCTTTTAGGCCTTATATCACAATTTGTATTATGTTTCTATCTTTCTCTATGTTCTTTTTTTCAACCCAAAATTATATTATGTTTAGTTGGATCTTTTAATTGTTTTAAAAGCACAAGATTGAAGTGAAAATACCTTTTTATTTGTTAAGGATAAAGCTGCGTATTATTAGACTTCTTGACACTTAACGTTTCAACAGGAATTACTCTGGAATGAATTAAAAATAGTTAAAATGAAAGGACCAAACTAGAAAATCCACCAAATAAAAGAATAAAACTGTTTTCTAGATTGTCCACAAAAGTATCAGAGGAATTGGTTGCAATGTTTCAAGGGTAGAATCTATTATACCACTGGGACTGGGGCATACCATAAATTATAACAGTGGTTGAAGAGCACGAGTTGGATCTCATCCATACCTATACTATTGCTTGGTGACAAAACTAGTTAGCTACCCTCCTCCTCATGCGGAACACAAGCTCTTAACTAACCAGTCAAAATAGTACTGAAGAGAAAAAGAAAAGTTAAAAAAGGAAAGACCAAGAGGACATGTGAGTTCATAGTTGCAGTAACTGGCAAGTCACATTTCTATTCTACCTGTACCTTTCTACAGGTTGTGCTAAATTTGTTAAAATGCTATGGTTTGGGGAGTTCAAAGAATGATAGGATAAATTACCGGCATCCCCGTTTTGTTTACGGGAAGCTTCGACGTCACGAAAAGAAGTTTCCGGTTTCCTGAAAGTTTGGTGCTTTCGCCTTGCGAAATGAATACTCACAATTGAAAGTGGGGCATTGAGCAAGGATTTTTGGACGGTGTAATTTCCAATCTCTGCCAGGTGTAGCAAGCTCGGAGAGCTCATCTCTTTTGTTGGTTTTACAAGTCCAACGCTGCGGCTGGGTTCCACCAACTATGTACTTTCACGATCCTTCAAATTGAACTGTTTACTTTGCAATAAGAGCATGCCTGTCCCGAATTTGGTCATTCCATATGATTACTATTCAACTTTGGTCGTCTAAATTGAGATGCTGATTATTAGATCTTTGTCAGGATTTGTCATTGCGTGGATGTACAAACCAAAACAATGGAATCATGTTACCTGCCGGAGAGAGGGCACTAGATCACAAGTTATTTTGATATTGCAGGATTGTAATGCGCGTGATAGTCTGTGATTCTGCAAGAGTGCGGATAAATTTAGAAAAGGTGAAAGCTTTTGATATTTGAGTGATAAATGTTGCCTATCACCTTTCGATATCTAAATTTCAGTGAAAGCTTCTGCTTTCTTATGCAGAAAACAGTGAAAGTAAGTTGAATGAGTAACTACGCTTGGTATTGGACTGGGCTTGATATAACTTTTTCCTTATCAACTATGGACTCCGGCTATTCATCAGGAATTAGATAGACCCAACAAATTCAAGCTCCTCCACAGTTTGTTCGAATCGCAACCTGTAGCTCGCAAAGATGGTGGGCAAGAACGTGCAGTTATGTTACTTTGGCACAGATTCCATGCCTTCATTTGGTCGACCAACTATAGACATAGTGAAAAGAAAACAAAATGGAGAAAACATTGACGTCAAATTGAAACTCAAAGGATTCTGAATAGAAATCTTATGAAGGGTCTTCCTACATTAGCTTGACATGTTTCCCTCTGACGAAACAATTCTGAAATTCATCTGGATCTTGGAAGATCGAGTGAATACCAATTATATTTTGCGAAATGGAATCACTACATAGTAGATTTGATCTACTTCTGCGTGACTTTGCATCCGTAACCATGTTTCACTCTCAGAATCCGGATTTTCTCTTATTAGTCATATGCTTAAAACTTCAATTAATACTAATTACAAAATCAGAAATGAAATTTAGATCTGTAATCTCCAATAAATGCAGATGAGTCTTTGATGACTCGGCTGCAAAAAATGTCTCCAGGTCAAGAAACTTCTTGGTTTTTCAGATTCAAAGGTATGTATATAGTTACAACTAGGATAACTACGTTCCTTAAGTTAAAAAAAAGCTTGACAGATTGAAATCAGTCCTCATAGTTTTATATGCAGGGACAGATGGTGTCGGGCAAAACTCCAATTGTGGACAAAGCTGGTAGATGGGAAGATTAGAACAACAGTAGGAGGCAGAGTGTGTCAGTGTTCAAGAGTATTTGTATCCTCGTGAGATAGTGTTAAGCATAATACGAATATTACTTATCGGCCTAAGATAAATCATGAATTTGTACAAATAAAATAATATAAAAATATAATTATTTTGTTATTCATCTCTATTTGAGTAATTGAATATTTTAAATACATTAATCAAACTTTGAACAAGTTATTGAAACTCTCACTCATTCTTAATAAATATTGTTTAAAACAATACTAGTAAGATCTTTCTACACCTCTTTTAGAGACTTAAGTCGAAAACAAGAAATTTGTTGAAGAATGATTCCATGTTTGATTCAAGAATATCTTTGTAAATGGTATAACTCACGTTTAGGAGTTATGAGTTAGCACTCTTAATTGGTAATTTTTGATTATTAATGGTCTTAGTTGTGTTAATGAATTAGCTAATTTTATGGTTGTTTTTTTAACCTATTTAAAGGCTGCTTTCAATAAGGAAATTATGTGTGACATTTTGGCAAGGTGTGTTTTGTACGTTAGAGCCCAACAAGTTTGGCATTAGAGCAATTTTGGTTTTGGGCTTATGAGAGAGTACTACAACAACAACAAAAAATTGCTTGCAAAGTTTTTCACTTTGTGTTGTCTCCATCATACTTTTGTACTTTTCTCTCTTATAACTTGTACACGAAAGCAAAAGGGAGTGAGAGTGTAGAGTAAAAAGTAGGAAAGAAAGAATGCACCTACTCAAAGCCTCAACCTTTCTTTATTAATTTTTTTATGCAACGTAAATATATATATTGCACAAAAGAATGAATGTACAAAAATTATTGGCCCATACCCCAAGTCAATGTGCTCTCCAGTGTCGCCTTCCAAATGAAGAACGATCACACTACTATACCCAAAAACCAAAGGTTCACAGAATCCCATTCTACCCTATGAATAAGATGGACTCCATTGTTTAATGAAGCTACAAAAGAAACCACCACCCTAATATAAGCAGTAATCGTAGATAAGAAGAAGGCCATAATTCACAAGCTTCACTAAACCAAGCACCACATCCCATAACAACCAGAGAGAGGCTATACAGGGGTCAAAGACTTAGCCCTACAAAGATAGCATTTATACAAACAATCCAAGCAACAATTGATCACCTAAGCATAATCGAACCATCTCTGTCGTCAACCCTACAACAGTATATCCAATGGAACCAATACCTGCACACAGCACAGGTACTGTGTCTCTAGCATGTCGGACCAAGGGCAAGCCAAGAGGAGCATCATCCAACCTACAAACAAATGTACTAGAATATACATCCCATAGCCCACTCAGTCCCATTACACCCCATCTTCCTACTCCAACAAACCCATGAATAAAAAAAAGAAAAAAATAGCTCTAGCCTTGGCAAGCATAAGCTCGAACTCCATAACATTAATTCTAATTTTTCAAGGAAGAAATTATTAGTTCTCAAGCATTCGAATGAAGACCTTGCTCAAGTCTTAAGGTCTTTTGAATTTTGTAGACAAGGAATATGAAGATATAGATGAAGAAAATCGATTGAGAGAGAATTGAAAGAAGGATTTAAAGGCATTGGTGATAATCTAGCAATTTGTTCATAACAACATTTTTGCTATAATTGTAGCAGCCATTATATCCAAATTAGAAATTTTTAGAGAGGGAATTTCAAAGTGATTCAAAGGAAAATGCTGTAAAATTTCAATCTCTTCATTGAGAAATTGAAACATTGAGTATGAATGGAGGTGAATTAGTGCAAGATTTCCTTTCTTTAGTAGCTATAATTATTAGCAAATTGCGTTCATTTGATGAAAATATTACTAACCAAACCATTTTAGCAAAAGTGTTGAGGAGTTTAACTCGTAAATTTGATCTTGTAGTAGCAATTATTGAGGAGTCTAAAGACTTGAATACATTTTCATTTGATGAACTAGCGGGTTCTTTGTAAGCTCATGAGGCAAGAATAAGCATACTTCTTCTTCAACAGAAACCAAGGGAACCCAGAGAGAGGAGTTCACATCAACCGCTACCTTCTTCTTCAACAAATGCAGATCTAGAACTGTCACCTTTCTATTGTATTGAATAGAGAGATAGAGTCCAAGTCAAGCCAAAAAGGCTACTCTTCGA
>JAOSBP010000004.1:24347169-24359585 GCA_027563825.1 Erythroxylum mucronatum | reverse complement strand
AATTGTTCAAAGCCACGCAACAAGCAAAACAGAAAACAGAGGTTCCAATAAAGCGAAACGAAAACGAACACAGGCCAAAAAGCTAGTCCATGAATTGAGACTTATATATTCTTAAATTTTTTACAGGGTGAATGATCATATTTCATCTCCTACTTCTTTTCATTCCATATTTTTACTAACTAAATTTACCAGTTCTTTTTTATATTAAATTTATATATTTTGAATAATTCTGTCATTATTCTTTTATTATTATAAATTAAAACTTTAAATATTAATAATTTTATCACAAAATTTTAAATTACACAATATTTATTTATTTTGAACTTATTTTGTTTGAGTTTGTATTTAGTTTATATATTTTATACATTTATAACAGACACATTACATTATACATTTCCTTAATTTTTAAATTTTTCATCCCAAATTTTTACTTACTAATTTTATTTATTTATTTATTATATTCTAACTTATATATTTTTAATATAACATATTAAAACCTTTTTAATAAAATATCCATTACATATTTAAAATTTGTAAAATTTCCATATTTATTTATACATTAAATTATTTAATAATATAACTAATTTAAAATTTAAAATATTTATAATTTAATTACAACTTTTTAAATTTTACTTATAATTTAATTACAATTGTTTAACTTTTCCATAATTATTTATATATTAAAATTATATTGTAATATAACGAATTAAATTAGCAGGGCATTGTTACTGCTTATTTGCAGAGTATTAATCTGCTAGTTAATACTATTTGGTTGGAAAGTGTTGTGTGGTTGATGTACAAAAGCATGAAATATTTCACATGTGCTATTTATTTTTGGATAAGTGACTTATCCATGTCTAAAATGAGTCCAATAGCTTTCCAAGGGTTTATGTTAAGATTAATACGCAATGAACTTAGTTTATCGTGTCTTTTTTTCTTTTAATTTTAAAAGCTTGTTTTTGAAAAGCATACTATGTAGCCCAATGTACATCTCTTCTAGATAAGGCTATAATCGAAATTTTACTTTGATAAATTCAAAACATTTTATTTATGTGTAAATTCTGACTCTTAAAATAAATGGAAATATTTGAAGTTTCCGAGAAAATCTTGGAAGTGCCTTTTTCCCACTCACATATTCATGTTGTCCAAGTTGAGTTCTAAAGAGGAAGAAAATTAATGATCACGAAATAAAATATGGGAGTAAAGGAAAAAAATATCTGAACATTCTCAGCAAATCATCCACTACTCATAAACTTCATTATTTTATCCAATGTTAAAAGAACGGGCAAAGTTGAGTTACACGCAAAACTTCCCTAGTTATGCTCGGAAGAGATGATAGGAAACTTATTAATAATATATATTTTTATGATAACTATTAATTTAAAATACAGATGAGTGGTGAAGATTATTCGTAGACAATGCTCCAATATTGAGAAAACTTGCTATTAGGTTATTCAGTCAAACAGCTTCTGCATTAGGTTATGAACGTGATTGGAGTGTTTTTGAACGTATTCATACAAAGAAACGAAATCGTTTGGAACATCAAAGACTTAATGACCTTGTTTACGTTACTTATAATTTGAGAATGAAGAACAAGTATTTTACTATTTTATAGTTTTGTTTTTATTTCAATAATTTTATTTTTATTAATGATTTTATATTTTTTCTATTATGTATTCAGATTGTTTAGTAAAATGAAAACATATGATCCGGTTAATATTGATTGTATCGAACATATTGATTTTTTGATCGAAGAAGAAAAACCATCGCCTGATCTTAATTATAATGAACTTGAAAAGACGATTTATGAAGAAAATGTATTTGTCATAACGAATGAATTAAGAACATCTATTAATGGTCAGTCCATATCTTATTTTGATCATACTTAGTTTAATATTATACTATGTTACAAGTTTACAATTGAGAATAGTTTCATACATTACTATTTTCTAATTTATTTTAATGCAGTAGAAGAAGTTTATGCAAATACTTTAGATAAAAGCGTAGTTTATGAATCTTTAAATAACGTTGAAGAATTTGGAGCTTTTAACGATGATGAGATACAACTTCCTTCAGAAATACAATTTTGATTTTTATTGTTATTTTAACACTTATATTAGACTCATATTTATTTATTATTAATTCATTATATAATAATAGACATTGATGTATTTTTATTTCAATAAAATATTTTATTGAAACTTATTCTTATAAGTTGTACATCTTATTTATTAATTATTATATACCGATTTTATAGAGATTTATTATTGGTTGAACTTCTAAACCTTAAACCTTTTTTTTGATCGGTTCGATGTCTGACCCAATTTTTAAAAAATTAAAATATACTAAGTGTAATTTAATTTAATTCAAATACTATTATTTGTATTACGTTCGAGAATGATGGAAGTTGGTGCGGCGATGCGAGGGTGTTTCGCCTCATTTATTTTTTCCTTTTTTTTTGGGTGAAAAGGAGACGGAGACAAAGGACTCCTGGCTAATGCCTTAAAAAGGCAATCGAACACTGATCATTATGCAAGAGAAGCCTTATCCCTGGGATCGGATTATCCCAAATAAGTAGATGTTGAGAAGTCGACGACCCTAGTCTAATCAACAAATCAGCACACTGATTACCTTCGCGAAACACATTCGATAGCGAGCACTGTAAGATGCAAGCAAATAATTGTTGGATATCCCTGATCAAACCAAGGCAAGGATGAGAGGAAGGCAAGGCCGAGCCTCGTTTATTTTTCCAAAATTAAAATTTTGTCTTTATTTCACTAATCAGATCACCCGTATGGGCTTCATTTCACTCGTCAGATCAATTTCCGTTTGGGCTTTGTTTCGAGGAGGAGTTGTTAACACTAAAACAAGTTTTTAAGGTCTCTTGCAAGAACTAGCTTGTGTTCATAATTCCACCGACTTTCAACTCCCAACTGAAGCACACCTTACCAACATAGCTGGAGTTGAAGCAGACACTAATTTTATAATTCTTTTGCAAATCCATATATATTTAATTATTTATCATCAGTATTCATTTCCTGCTAATTTCGCCCGGTTCAAATTTCCTAGAACCTCAAAGTCCCTTTTTTTGTCACTCAAAACTATTTAGATAAAAAGACTTTAAAACTTAAATAATTCAACAAATCGTAAAATTGATTAAAGATTACATAAAATTTTAAAAATTAAAATGTGATCGAAAGAGTTTGTCTTTATTCATTAACAAATTTAAAATTTAATTGAAAATAAATTATTTATTTATTTTAATTTATAAGAATTCATTAATTTACAAAAATTAACCGTTTAATTAATAAAATGATCAATTTTTAAAAATAAAAATTATTAAGGTAAATAGAACCAGAAAGTTAAAAATCGAATCAAAAAATTAATTAATTTAAAATTTTTATTATTAAACTGGTCAAATTTTTTAATTATTAGTATGCATAATAAAACAATAGTTTATTATCGGGATAGTAATTGCAATTAAGGATATATGCAATCTTTTCCGAATATTTCAGAGAGTAAGAGACCGAATTCAACCAAACAAATCAATACATTTTGAAAACTTTCTGTAATTTATTCGGCAATTAATAAAGTTATATCCGTATAAGATATGTGCTTAAATCCAGCATGTACAATGAGTATCCAGATCCTGATTTTATGAATTTACTTGGCTTAACAGTAACACAAGAAATAAATATTATTAAAGTAAATTAAATTGAAAAATTAAAAATTGAAAAATTAAAAATTTAAGATTTTTATCACTTAATCGAAGAAAAAAATAAATAAATTTTCCATTGATATATTTTAGGCAGAATTGGAATTTGGAACGGAAACAAACAGAAGTATACAATAGTTGCGCTTGATTACGCTATTGGAGTGGCAAAAACGTAAATTCGAACCAGACGATAACGACAAAACAATGAACCATAAGTACACCCTTGCTCTTTTACTATCGCAGCATCACCTTCTCGGAAACCGCAGACTTCCGAAATTGCCCTACAATGATTAACGAATACCAGGAGTGTTTAGGAGGGTAGTCAAGTAGTTTCAAATAAAATGTCAGGGTCAAGTCAAAACCAGACGATGTGTCGTATCTCGACAACAATTTGCCCAACGAGGCGGCAAGCTCACGCCCACACATGCTGACCTCATTATCAACCCATTTATTACGATTCATCTAACACCGTACATCATATCTTCAAACAAGACAATCCATCGTCTATAATACATAGCAGACGCACATTATTGTTTCTCTAAGCCACCTACGTTGCCCGTTTCTTTATATATATTCTGCTTCGTCCCAAAATGTCATTCCCGACTTCAATATTCATTCAAGTCATCCAAAGAACTCCAAGCGCTTCTACAAGCTATCTATATGGGTGCCGAGAAGAAGCCGGCGGATGGTGGAGGGGACAAGAAGGACGATGGAAAGTCTTCGGGGGTCGCCGTGTCGGTTTTCAAGATGGACATGCATTGCGAGGGTTGTGCGAAAAAAATTAAACGCGTCGTTAAACATATGGATGGTAATGGCCTAATTTATTAACTTCCATCGATCAAAATCTTTTAATTTCACACTATCAAACTCAACCCTTTGTTCTCATTGTTGAAGGCGTGGAAGATGCGAAAGTGGACACTGCTGGCAACAAATTAACTGTGACTGGCAAAGTCGACGCCGCGAAAATCAAAGCCAGGCTCGAGGAGAAAACCAAGAAGAAGGTAGACATCGTGTCTCAGCCCAAAAAAGATGGCGGTGGTGGAGGAGATAAGAAAGCCGACGAGAAGTCCGATAAGAAACCTGAGGAGAAAAAGGTTGAAGAGAAGAAACCGCCCAAGGAGGTATTTAAAATTGCTATTAAATATTAACGCCGTCATTATTTTGTCGTAATTAAACTATGATTTGAGCATGTAATTACTTATGATTCAATTTCGTGTTGGCAGAGCGCCGTCGTTTTGAAAATAAGGCTGCACTGTGACGGTTGCATCTCTAAGATAAAGAAGACCATCTCGAAAAGCAAAGGTAATTTAATTGTTAATTAGGAAACTAGCCAACATGTGAAATATAAGAGCGTATGACGGCAGTGTGACGTGGCATAACTCATTTAACGGTTTGTTAACAGGAGTTACTAACGTGGCCGTCGACAAGGCAAAGGAGTTGGTCACTGTGACGGGGACGATGGACGTCAAGGAGCTTATTCCCTATCTTAAGGAAAAGCTGAAGAGAAGCATAGACGTGGTTCCGGCGAAGAAAGAAGACGACAAAAAGGATAAGGGTGGCGGCGATGGCGAGATCAAGAAGGGTGATAAAAAAGAGGGTGATGCAAAGAAGGAGAAGAAAGAAGGTGGCGAGAAGAAAGAAGGAGATGGTGGCAAGAAGGATGGTGGTGGTGATAAGTTGGAGGTGAATAAGATGGAGTATTATGGTCATCCACCACCAGGTCCTTCTTACTGGTTTGACGGTGGTTACGGGCAAAGTTACGCGGTTCAGCCGTACGTTGATGAAGGGTATGCGGTGAATCATCATTATCATCAGCAAGGATACGTGGTGGATAATAATGGGTACGTGATGCACCATCACAGCATGCACGCGCCCCAAATGTTCAGCGACGAGAATCCCGATGCCTGTTCCGTAATGTGAGAATACGAGACGAATAAAAGAGAAACTGTAAATGAAAAAGTGTATCGGTGAGGGAAAGGTAAATACATGAAGCTTTCCCCGGGAAAGTTATCAGGACTTCAGAATTGTTGTTGTAGGGTTAGGGCAGGCTGGCCGGACCGGTTCGATAGTTGGTTCTTTCGTATGTTCTCTTTTACTACGGGTATTACTAATACTAGTACAATTTTAGCAACATTTGTTGGTATTTTTGTATTCTAAATGTTATGACCCAATTGCTCAAGGCCTTGTTTGGTCAGAAAAAGAGGAGATGATGATGGAGTGGTCAAAACAAGGCACTTGGAGTGGCTGTAGCTTATTTTGTTTAAATTAAATGTGAATTTTTGTCTCATTTGATGGTGTTGGTCAGTTAATTTGATAGCTTGGGTCATAGGTGGAACTGCTGGTTTGGTGGGTCTAACTAAAAATGCTTAATTTCTACAACAAACAAGCTGACAGTAGCTTCCCACCAGAAATGGGTAATGGCTATGGCAATGGTGTACTAAACTAGTAGTACAACTAGCCCCACGAGCAAGGGTGAATAGTACTATGTTATGACATATCTGGGGATGTTGGAGTTGGATGGATCAGAAGAAATGCGTGAAAATAATGTGATTCCAAATCCTATTGCAATCGGGACTTTACTTTTGTCTGTATCCATCATAATTATCATTCTGTGCGGATGTCTATTCTCCGCCAAGGTCAGATATGAATTCAATGGTCCTGAAAGTATCTTATCTTCCCCGTGTTTCTGACTTTTTCCTTTCTGGATACTTTATTTTAGATTCACGCTTGCTTACTTCTTTACCCTTACCTTCCCACTTTCTTCTTCTTTCAGTTCACGCCTTCATTCCTATTTCTTCCCTTAAATTTTATTACTAAGGCCTGTAAGTTAGGTATTTCCTATTTCCATTTACCTTAGTTAATCACTATAGCAATGATTTTGGTACGATCATTGTGTTACAAATGTTGTAAACGTGTCAAACCATGTACTATCAAGACGGGGAGCACTGCAGTAGGTTCCTGTTAGCTTGGAAGGTGGAATTAGGTAGTTCAATGTATGCCAACCGGGTTGGGCACGCGTATTGTTTAAGAATATTCCGTTCGCCCAAAGTTCATCCATATTTTTAATTAAAATAATAATAAGAAGATTAGATATTAGTCGCGGGATGGAATTAAATGGTATTAATTGGTGGATGTCGTTTTTAATCTTCAAATTCATGCAAAGCAAAGGACCATAAGATGCTTGCCTCTTCGATCACAATTAAAGCCTACATGTAGATTCTAATAAGTAAAATTTGTCCCACTAACACCATATAGAGCCAATTTAGTATTCTATCACTTTCTTAAATGGAAATTCTTTTTGAACGTCCCATAAGTTAACTTGATTCATTAATCTCCCCATTGAAACTTAGGTGTATTACGTCTTTAAATGAGAAAAAAAATGCATACAAACAAATACGTCTAATGGAAGAAACATTCTTTTTGTTACCGAGTTATCTTTAAAATAACATTTTGATATTAAAAATATTTTAAAGTAAGTATTTTTAAAAAAAGAAATTGATTAAATGAATAAATAGGGGTTACAAATACAAGAGAGGTCTATGATAAGAGCATTGAAACTATACAAACAAGAGAGCCTATCCCATTATATTAGCAGTAAACATTGTAAGGAAGAAGATGCATTATGAAAAGCTGCTGTCCAAAGTAGATCCTTAGATGCGAAGAGAGGAGCGTAGTGTTGGGCTGCATCGTTGTTGTAGTTCTTCGTTAAAATGATCTCCCAAACCTCTGTTAAAATTGAGGAAATGAGGCACTTCTTCGTGGATGATTGATGTTTGAATCTTCAGAGATTTCGCTCTCTCCATAACCTATAGATACAAATGCCCATAACAATGATGTGTATAGGTGATTGTGCAGTAAGACCTTCTGTAATTTCCAAGATAGTTATGCTTGGATTCACCCAAGAACAAGAAGTAGTAACACAATTCCAAATTGACTTGTTGAAAGGATAATAAAAAAAGAGGTGGTTGCAAGATTCACTTTGCATGGAGCATAATGGACAATTAATGTCTATATGAATATAAGGAATTCGATCCGTTGTAGAGAGCTTGTTCTGGATAGCTAACCAGTATATGAAAGATATCCGAGGCATTAAAAACTTATTCCATACCTTTGAGGCTCAAGGGATTGCAAGTTGATGTTTGCGTAAGTTATCAAAAAGGACACTGTTAGTGAGCTTCTCAATAGGAATACCTTTCCAGAAAAAGATATCTGTTTCAGATGGGGTGGGAAGATAGCTAGGCTGAAATTACATTAGACTTCTGGGAAAATTTCAACCATTACCTTCAATGAATGAGTTCATTCGGGTTTTGAGGGGGAAGGCTGAAGATGTCCTTGGGAAAGGCAAAAATAAGTATTTTTATGGAGTTCAATTTATTTTAACATAAATTATTAATCTAACCAAAATTTAATAAGGAATTTTGTTTAAATATTAAAAACAAACTAAATCTCTTTTAATATTTTAAAGTAATTTTCAAAATTGAAATAATTTTTAGAATGAATAAAAACATACCAGAAATTATATCATTTACATAAAGAAAAAACAGTTCTTCATAAACAATATCTTTATTTCACATGATTGAGTATTAATAAGGAAGGCCATCATTACTGACTGTGCATTAGAGAACTTTATGCCCATATGTTTCCTTGTTTTCAAAGTTTTGTGCATAGGTTTTCGTAAGTAGGGTTGATACATTCTATCTTGAAAAAAGTCCACTCCCAACTAACACGTACTGGCGTCTAATAAGTTTTGCTTTCACGTCCACATTCTACTCTTTCCTGGCTCATAGACGAAGATGCCACCAAATTAGACCACCAGAGAGTAGTTTGAGGCCCCCCCTACATCATCATAAAGTAAAGGCATTCGAATGAATAAGAACAGATACATTTAATTTCGAATGAAAGGCCAGATACCAAGGGAAATAGTCAGACGATCAAGCCAATAAAATACGCACATCATTATCCCAATAAATATTGTAAACACTGGCTTGTGCTGGAAGCGTGCAAGTCTCGGTGTCTTAAATCCATTCACATGGACATGGTGTAGGCATTATCCTGGATAGGTCGTCATTCATTCATGACTATGTCCCAAGTTGGTAGGACAACCACGATAGAAGCTGAGTGAGTAAGTTGGTATCTTTACTAAGGAGAATTTGATGACGAAAGTGTGTTATAAGTAAACAAACATCAATCAACCATTTGAAAAGAAACTTAGCAAAAGAGTAATATGCTTGCATCTGTTCAGATCTTGAAAGAAATGATATTTTTCAGAGCAATCTTATCAAAATTTTCTATCATCAAACCATCCGGGTCAAAAGTTATTATGATGGCTTTACGGCTTTGTTGACATTATTTTGGCAAAATATGTACAATCATAAAATTTCAACTCAGAAGAACAAAACCGAAGAAAGTTTTCTCTTCGGTTCAAGTTGAGAGTTACTAGCACTCACTCTCGTGTCAAATGAACACAAGTAATCAGACGACGATCGCCACATAAAGCCATATATTTTGTGGAATTTGACGTGTGAATTACGTCAATGCGGCATATAATCTTGTAAAGCTCGAAACAAGACAATCATGGGGGGAGAGTGGAGTATATACGCATTTGCTTGCATAAACGCCTTTTCTTGCTTAATAGCGACCCCATCGTAACCCATCAATGACCTTGATTAAGATGTGTGATACTGATAGGATAGCCCAAGGTTTGAAATTTTCTACAACCCCACCTTCGTGTTTGTCTTGTTCAACCATTTAACTATCGTCCCCACTTTTCGGATTTGATGTGTGAAAACCTTGTTTGAATGCTATTATATAATTGGTTAAAGGAAATGAGCTTTCTTGAAAGTTTAAAGAACGAGATGAAATTTTCCTTCTTAACATGACACCACAAGGTGGATAGTTTCAGGTCACCCCATTAGGTTTTTCCGGCCTGACTCATGTGACTCGAAAGCAAGAACTGGACATAATGGAACTGTTAGTATTGGATTCCCATGTCAGTGCCTAAGTCATGACTCGTGGGACAACAGGAAGGGTGATTAAAAATGAAAATAAGCACGCCGCCTCTGGTGAGATTTCTTGAAAAAGTGAGGTCACACTACTCCAATCCAAAGCATGACACCTAATTGGAGCCCCATATTCTATTGGCAGCAGTGTGTAAAATATTTCAAGAGTCACAGCAAAAATCCCAAGTATGGGGAGGAACGAAAACAATATTCTTGCATATTAATCTACATTCCACCGTTAGAAATTACCGGCAAATAATCACAGTCTGTCGAGAAAATTTTTATTTTCTGACAAAAAAATATCCGTCGATAAATACAGAGAGAAATACTAATTAAATAAAGTAATTGGTGCAAGTGTCAACAGCTAAGTGTTTGAACTAATCAGAATTATGCTGCAAATTAAGGACAATCAAGCAAAAACAAAGTTCTCGCTTTTGGCATTGGGTGAGGCGTGGCTAAATGTCATTATCTACGAATAAATTCATATATAAGCTTCAAATTTGCTTCACTAATACAACATAATCAATTTGGACCTTTGTCAACATTGTTAATTAGTGCATAATGTTAACATGTAATGGGATACGTCATTCACTAATTTAAGTACATAATTATGGATTGCGATTAACAAAAATAATAACACAAATCGCCACATAGGAACAATAAGCTAACTCTGTTTCATTAATTGCACCGACAGTTTATGACTTTGTACGTACCCTTGTGTGAGACAAGTACTTGTACCCGTCCATTTATAAACAAACAAATTAATTAAGAAGCTGGACAAGAACAGGTTTATAATTTAAACGAGTAATCCTCCTCCTCCCACAACGACATTAACTAAACATAAAAAAACGTTGTCAGCGTCAGCCTGCTGAATGTGGTCAATATATATACTTTACCAGGAATGTGGATTTGGTAGCTAAAGAAAATTATCTGAAGCATTTCTTACATCTTTCTTTATATCTTGAATATAGTGCGCGCAATCTTTTTTTTTTTGTTTATTACATTAGTTATCTCGACTTAACCAAACTAATCTTAAGCCCCTACGACTCCACTCCAAGAGCCTAGAGGATGTAAATCTGGAACTCCAAGATCCTTCAGGTTCTTACGTAGCCTGTACACTTCTATGCACAAAGAGTCTTCACATACTTGATTGTTCAGCTGATGATTGATCACTGGCTCCCCCTGCTCAGCATCAGGTTTCCATCAGCTCCCAAGTTCCCTAATAGCTCCAACTCCCACACTGCCGCTAGAAGTGAGGCGTCCGTAATTGATCCGATCAAAGGATTGTGCCCAGGGGCTAGAGGATCATCAATAGGAACTTGCCTATTTCCCCTCCTTTAGCGTGACTCGAACTCAACACCTCCTTTTAGGGGAAAGTCTTAAGTGAGGAACCTGTATCAATTGGTCCACCCCTCGTCGTAGTGCGCGCAATCTTTAAAGTATATGATGTATCCCAAGAGTATGGTTCTTTTATTGATACACTATGCATTACTTTATATAGTGTCATAGTCACACGCGGTATAAATAGGATATATTTTTGTCATGTTCAGAGTACTTGCAATTGGATCTTAGTCAAATTAACCTGATAACTAATAAGACAATCTTCACCTATAAAATTAGATGGTGTATTTAAATCACAGTCGCTATATTGCTATGGTATGATGGTCTCTGGTACTTGATTAGGCTATGGAATCGAAGATCACCATGCTTTGCAACAAGAAGAATATTCGTAGGTAAAAATGGTAACACTATAGTTATTGTAGCAAAATGAATAGTGGAAGATAATGAAATTTAATAAAAGAACGGCATTAGTCAGCATCGGAATTAAAAAGGAGAGAAGAAGAAGAGTGTAGGGAGGGTGAGGTCTCAATTTCTGACTCAGCCATGACTGTGACTCTCCCAATCTGATAAAAATATATGCAATTTCATAATTATGACGGATGGTCCTATTCCTATTCCTATCCTATCACAGTTTATATATGTATTATAATAAGGAAATATACATTCAATATCAATATTTGAGATATTTGTTCTGAAAACTTGACATTTGCTTAAAGGCTTAAACCTCATATCATAGCTTGATGACTTGCGTAAATTCCATGTTTATTAATCTTTTGAAAAGAAATCTGCATTCATTTTAATGATGATTTAACAAAGACCGGTAGTAGTTATATGCAATAACGCTAGCTGTGGCTGAAATTGTTGGAATCCGACTTTAATCAAATCATAGGCCTAGCAGAAAGTAAAATTCTTACGGATTCTGAGCTGATCCTGATAATTGAATAAACTTGAATAAAACAAAAAACGATTTAAAAATCGTACCTTATTCGCTTTTCTGTTAAAAAATCTTTGATTTTTTTTCCGATTGATCAATCACGAGCTGCTCAAGTGTCTAGCCTCTGATGATATCTATAGAGCAATTCTCAAACTAATTTGAGAGGAAGAAGACAAAAAGTGCTAACTTCTAAAAAGCTATTCCCTTTAAATACAAAAAATCTTAATAGTCTTTTATTAAAATTAAATCTCTTTAATTATAATTAAAATCAAAATCAAAATCAAATTAATTTAATTTTAATAAAATCAAATATCTCATATTTGATCCCCAAAGTTTATCAAACTTTATAGTTAAGTCCAACTTAATTAAATTGATTTTTCTTTCACAAATTGCTCTTTGATGTGTGACCCATTAGGTTCCTAATAAA
>JAOSBP010000004.1:24309388-24336087 GCA_027563825.1 Erythroxylum mucronatum | reverse complement strand
ATTTTAGCCAAGTTAGTAAAAGGAAGATAGTAAATCTAAGTGTTGGATTGGGCTTAGATCCAAGTGTTGGATTGGGCTTTCATGTTAGGATCCATAAGATGTCATAATCAAAATGATATGTTTACATATATGTATTAGAGAATGCATGGTTAGGAGAATGTGTGGGCTTGCATGATGGATGGTTGATATATATTTAATTGTTGATATATTTAATCATTTACACTTATCGATTAATGATACAAAAATGCTTAGGATACTCACTTTGATTCATATATGCTTTAATGTATAATTTGGAAGTAAAAAAATTAAAGTGAGTCGAAAGCACGATATATGGGCTATTTTCTAAAATTCAATTTTTACTTGCCTTCATGGAGCAAGAAGAAGAAAATTAAAAGATAAGAAAAATGGAACACAAAGAAGAAGAAAAATTTTAAAGCAAGCAGTTGGAAAAAGAGACAACAACGAAGTGCAAGATGAAGAAAACACAGCGCAGGAGGACAAGCAGGAGATGAAACGTAGCGTAAAGCAAAACGTCTGCATTTCATGCAGACATTCTACGTGACGCAGACAACATTTGCGTTAAACGCAGTGCTTAATAGAGCAGAAAAGGGAGAAGTGTGAACAAGGAGCAAAAGACAAGAGGCGTGAATAGACTTTTCGGTCAATTGGGGTTCATAACGTGTTGCTGGATACCGCTCTTGACTTACTTGAATTAAGTGTTAATTCAAGTGGTCAACATAATCGGGAACCTAATGGGTCACACACAAAGGAGATTCGAAGGATGAGTAAAATGGTCTTGAATGGTGATTGAAGATATAAGAGAGTATTTTGGGATTGTATCGCGATGTGATCGTGATAGAAATCGTTGCATGGAATGGATTAAAAACAAATGTTGTTGGTTTCTATTGATGCTTGCTATTTATAGTCGTTAACTTCCCATAACTACCATTAATGCATAATATTCATGATCATTAACTTCTCATAACCTCCATTAATGCATGCTATTTATGACCATTAACTTTTCATAACTTTCCATTAGAAGGCCAAATGGTACAGAAAATTGAGATGACTTTCGTGCATCTTGTGTAAGACATAAAAAAGAGAAAAAGAAAGGTTCTTTTTTTTACACACACACTTTTTCTCTCAAAAGTTCTTGTCTTTGCTAACATAAAGAAAGAATTCTAGCCATCTCCTAGTGAGATTTCATCCTTTTATCTTCGTGTGGACTTTATTAGAGACGATCTATGTTGATCGTTATGGTTTACAACAACCCATCGCGAAGAAGATTAAAGAACAAAGGGGATCGTCAGAAAGGTGTGTAAACATCTTACATTTCATATTTTTGCTTTTCTATATTTATATGCATGAGTAAATCTGGTTTTTGAAGTTCCGTTTTATTTCTACTGCGTATATTTAATATATATTATGTATGAGATGCATAATCGAAACCTGACACTTTAAAAGCACAATTTTAATTATTACATTAATTTAATTATTATATCATATTCAAATTTAGTTAGAATCATTAGATTTATTATTAATTAATTAATTATACATTTGGCTTTTGCAAGGTTCTTAAGTTTGGGCCTGCACCTGCTACAGGAGCCACCGGAGGTCATACAGAAGCTTATTCACCGCGATGTGCAAGGAGTGATATATCCCTGACATCTGCGCTAGTTTTGTTTTTCTATCTCCCTTGTAATAAAAAAATGATACATTAATAGACAATGATATTTTATTTTGATTTTAATAAAATATTTTATAATTTGTACTTCTTATTCACTGTATACCAATTTTACGCGTTTTATGACAATTTTGGCTAAACTTTTAAAACTAAAACCATTATTTTTATTAATTTGATTTTTGGGCTAATTTTTAAAATTATTGAAATTTATTATTATAAAGTATCTATTAAACATATTTTTGTTCATCACAGTGAAAACCTGCATTTGTTAAAGTCTTGGGGGATGATTCACAGCCAGTAGCTTTTACCGTTGAAGCTGTTTGTTGCGTTGGCACAAAATAGGTAGTGAAAATTGCAGCTGCTGTGCGTGTCGAGCAAGGGTTACCAGGGACAAGACGAGAGGAGCGGTTGGTGCATTGGTCGACACCGTCGGCAGGAGTTTTCAAGCTGAATATCGACGCCTCGCTAGCGGCTGATGGCATGGCAGCGTTTGGCGGAGGGGTCGTGCGCGACAACCATGGTAATTTGGTAGGCAGCTTTGTAGTTAACATCGGTCGATGTCCGATTATGAATGCGGAAGTGTGGTCTGTCCTCCATGGCCTTGAATATGCTGCGAGTTTAAATTTGAGGCATATTCAAGTTGAATGTGATAATTTGTTAGCCGTTAACTTGATTAATGGAGAGTATGAGGTTAATGCTTTAATTGCCGCTTTGATTTCCCGAATTCGCAAGCGAATGGAGTTTTCGAGAGGATTTCGGTTACAAATATACATCGGGAGGAAAATTTCGTCACAGATGCTTTATCCCATTATGCTTATGACTTTAGTCAGGGTTTTCATCCCTTAGCTAGCCCACCAGAAGCGGTGAACTCGTGGCTTTTTCATGATGTTATTGGTGTTACTTATGTTCGTTAGTTAGAGACTTCTTTTCAGGGTTCGCCCGCTTTATCTACAAAATAGGAAGAAGCTGTTTTTAATTTTATGCTTAAAAATGCAGGTTTTTAGCGGACAATCATCACAGCCGCATCCATATTCGGTTTATATCAAAATGCTGTCCAGCCTCTTGTCTATGAGCCCCTTTTCTTTGAGCCCAAGAGAGTTGAATAGTCTGAGGAACACGTACGTCCACTTTGACATCAGTTGCTCACTTTTGATAATAGATTTGCAGCCTTACTTCAATTTAAGGTCCATTTTCAAATGTCCAATTAATCAGTAATTTAATAATTTTGAAATCAGTAAATCAATATTTTCAAAACTGTTAAATCCAAATAAATGACGTCAAGATGAAAAATTAGGGACAGAGAAAACAAAAAGGACAAGGGAAAGACAAAAAACGACTACTGAAATTGCTATCCATTCCCGAGATGTAAACCGCCTATTTAACTAAAGCACACACACCAAGTTCATTCCAGATCTTGTGCTGGAGCGTACTTATTCTCTCCGACAAATAAAACTTTCGGCTTCCTGAATACAATGCCAATCCAAATCCACGGCCTCAAGCTTTGGGCTTGAGAACCTTCACAGTCTCCCAAGTAAAATCTGCATCTTCACGACCAAAATGACCATATGCAGCAGTTTTCTGATACCTGAAGTTCCCTCCCCTTTTCAGGTCAAGATTGATAGCAATCATCCCGGGCCTAAAGTCGAAGTTCTCCTTAATCAATGCTAAGATATCCTTGTCTGGAATTTTTCCAGTCTTATAAGAGTCCACAAAAACTGACAATGGCTCTGGTACACCAATTGCATATGAAATCTGCACAATGCAACGCCGCGCAAGTCCAGAAGCCACCACACTCTTTGCGGCCTGCCTAGCAATATATGCACCACTTCTGTCCACCTTTGTAGGATCCTTCCCTGAGAATGCACCTCCTCCATGAGCCCCCCATCCGCCATAGGTATCTATAATAATCTTTCTGCCAGTAAGTCCTGCATCTCCATGTGGTCCACCAATGACAAACCGACCTGAAGGGTTGAGATGGAAGATGGTGTTATCGTCAAGATATTTTGCTGGGATGACAGGCTTAATCACATGTTGTTTCAAGTCTGCTGCAATTTGCTCGTTGGTAACAGTCTCGTCATGTTGAGTTGAGATAAGAATGGTGTGAACCCGAGTTGGAACCATCGCTCCACCTTCATTATTGTATTCAACAGTAACTTGGGTCTTACCATCAGGCCTCAACCACGGGCAAGTCTTGTTCTTTCTAACCTCAGTCAGCTTGGCACCAAGCTTAGTGGCGAGGACATGAGTTAGGGGCATGAGCTCAGGTGTTTCATCAGTGGCATAGCCAAACATATGGCCCTGGTCGCCAGCTCCAATGTCCTCGGGTTTCTTGGTGAGATGGCCATGAACTCCTTGGGCAATGTCAGGACTCTGTTGCTCAACATTAACAAGTACCTTGCAATTGTCAGCATCAAGGCCAACATCTGCGGATGTGAATCCAATGCCTCTGCAAGTGTCACGAACGATCTTCTCGTAATCTACTTTAGCCTTGGTAGTGATCTCACCAAAAACCATAACCATGTTGGTCTTAGTACATGTCTCACAAGCAACTTTGCTCTCCGGATCTTGCTCTAGGCAGGCATCAAGGATTGCGTCTGACACTTGGTCGCAGATCTTGTCCGGGTGGCCTTCGTTGACGGACTCAGAAGTGAACAAGAAGGTGTCCATGCCTATAGAAGTACAAAATGTATTAGAATCCAAATCAATCAACTCAACACATATAAAACAATATTCGTTCATGAACAATAAAAATCTAAATAGAATCATCAGAAACAAGGATCTAAATAGAGTTTATAACAAACCAAATAAATCAAAATAGCTGTGGTGCTAATCCCAAACATCACAAACACTGCGGTTACAATCATAGTCATAGTTTAAAGCATTGAACAGAAATAACTAAAAAAAGCGACAATTTCCGAACAATCTGTAGTTTGAAGTCACGAAAACCATGTTCATTCTTCAGGTTATGAACAATTAAAGAATCCCAAACACATAATCTGAAACGGAAATGACGCAAACATATGTTGAAAGGAAAGTCTTCTTTAACGCAAGATAAAATTAACACAAAAGTACAAATGGAGTAAAGTTAATGATTCTATAACAAGATACGAAACATGAAAACAAGAAAATGAGGCAAATCAAACACAGGTACAGAAACTCAAAATGATGCAAATTACCTTTAAACAATGCAGTTACAAAGAAGACGCAGCTGAAGCTCTAGAGAGAAAACCGTGTAGACTAGCAACCGTAGGAGAACAAAACGTGCTTGTTGGTTTATGGTAACTATATATGTATTATATATAACTGTCTAAATGCGCGGCGTCATTTGACTCGCTCCGGCTCGTTTCACCTTCTCTCTCTTAATAACCGCGCTTGTCGGTAGAAACGGTGATTGTTCTTGGTTGGTGATGAAGAGAGGGGTTGTAGTGGTTGTGGTTGTTGGTGATATGGATCTCTCAATCTTCTGGGCCCCACTTGCACTTAACAGTGACGCAGGTCTTGCACTGTACACTAAACCTGGATCGGATCTCATCTCACAGTAGACTCTGATGGGCCACCACATGGTAGGACCCATCTGCCTCCTCTCTCATCTTATCTCCATCTCTACCTCTCTCGTCTCAAGCTCTGTGCCTTTGTGCCTCCATCACCCTAATCATTGTCTGCGCCTTGTTACGTGTTATTTTTATTTTTTCAATAAAAAATAGAGACTAAGAAAAAAAAAACTAAAAATCATTACACAGAAGTAACTAATGGGCGCTCTTGTTATGTGTTAGTTCATGTCCTGTCTCTCCTGACATTTTAAAAAAGCTCAGAGCTATGGTAAAATTGTGTCTGTTCTTCTTGCTCGTTTGTTTCATGGCAGTTATGTTATCGACTCAAAGTTACGCTGCAGAGACATGGGTGACAAGAGTTGTCTCTAGAAAAGACACGCCACACAATCTTCAATTCTACTTCCACGACACACTCAGCGGCAACAACCCATCCGTCGTTAAAGTGATGCAGTCAACCAGAACAACCAAATCTCCGACCTTTTTCGGGCAGATAATGATGACTGTTGACCCATTCATAGAGACTGTTGATCCGACCTCTAAGTTGGTGGGTCAAGCACAAGGAATCTACGGGTCAGCTAGTCAAAATGACGTGTCATTGATCATGGCAATGAGTCTTGCTTTCACAGATGGTGTCCACACTGGCAGTTCTATTTGTTTGTTTGGTGAAAATTCGGTGATGAGTTCCCCCAGAGAGATGCCAATAGTAGGTCGCATCGGCGTTTTTGGGCTAGCAAGAGGGTATGCCATTGCATACACAGTGTTAAAGGTCTGGGTTTATTTGTGTTAGAAGGCCGGGTCGGTTCCTTTATTGATGGGGTTATTTTATGGACTAAATGGGCCACTAGACCAACAGTTGAACCCATCCACTAAACACACTCGGTCCTTGCCTCTACACATGAGTAGCATGTCCCACGCCCAGCTCAGAGACATGCCAACGTTTTCACTCAGCTCAGAGGCACGCCACCCGCCAGCGCCTGTGCAGTGTCCTCTGTGCATTGCGCCGTCTGTTCCCTGCCATAATTGTAAATATAGTTACGGGTACAGCAGTCCAACAGCCAATAGACATAGAGTTTTGTTTTTCCTTGTTTCCTTCGTCCTAGTATATAAGTAGGCAACTTGTACATATTATTTTGCGAGGTGAATGAAATAGCAGAAGAGTTTCACCCTTCTTTTCACATAGTTTATAAAGCCCACAAGTAAATGAAATAAAACAACCCAGCCCAACCCATAAGTAATATGTTGTATAAAAGACAACATCCGGAAAATAAGAACACCAATGAGACAAACATCTTCTTCATCATTTTCTCGACTTTTGTAGTTGGTATGTGTCTTAATGTCCCATTTTTCTCCTACATGTAACACTCTCCTTATAGGTTCCCACATTTTGTTTGTTTTGCAGCAAATTTAGAAGAAGTTGTGGTAATTAACAACATCAAAAGTCTTCACACTTAGGTAAAATTCCAGCAACCATTTTTTTAATGTCTTTTTGTGTGATTTTGATCATCCTATACTAGGTTATAGTTCGATTACATGTTGTGGTTGTTTGAGACAATATATGAAGTTGCACGAAAGGGATAAAAGTGGAGAAAATGAGGCTGGAAAATGATGAAAGAAGAGAAGAGAGAAGATATCTTTTTGTGTGATTTTGATCATCCTACACTAGCTTATAGTTGGATTGCATGTTGTGATTGTTTGGGACAATATATATAGTTGCATGAAGGGATAAAAGTGGAAAAAATGGGGTTGAAAATGATGAAATAATAGAAGAGAGAAGAAGAGGAGAGGGCGAAGATGATTACATTGTTTTGAAAATTTAAGTTGCATGTAGGGCAGAATAGGGGATGCAAAAAGTGAAGGGTAAATTTGGAATTTTGTTTTAAGAAGGGCATTTTTGGTATTAATGAAATGAGTGAGGGTAAGATATGACTTTTATTTAGTTAAGGGTATTTTAGTAATTATAAGGGTTAGGTTAGCAAAGCTATTAATTTTTGTACTTAGGAATAAATTAGAAGAGAGAATAATGTTGGATCATTAAGAGTAATTGGGTCAGAAATTTTTTTGTAAATTAGTCTAATAGAATTTTGTAAATTTTAGGTTTAAAGGTTCGATTAAGGAGTAATTTAGACTGTCAATTAGTTGAGTCTGAAATAGGTAAGGATAACCTTAGACTTTACTCTTAAAATAGAGTACCGTTTTGTTGTTACTAAATTATTTTTACAGTGATTTATGTTTTGAATTAGTCAATAATTTAATTAATGATTAATAGTTACATACATGAATTATGTTTATTTTATTTGTCAAATAATTAACGTTGTATAAGGTGTTTCATTGTTATATTTTGTTACGTTTTCTGAGGTGTATTGCTTGTAAGTTAATGGAAAATGTGTTAATTAATTAGAGACTGGTGGTTAATAAGTTGTGAATAATTGGTCAAAATTGAGAATTAGTAGCTTGCCTAGGATAGGCTACATTTGATGGTCTTAGATGGTTAGGTTGTGACGATATGAGCGAGTGGTAGCTATGTATTAGTCCGTGGAGCAAATATCGGGGCATCTTGAGTCCCAATAATGTCCTGTTCTAATGACTAAGTACTGGAGTGGTACCGGGATAACCTAAGTCTCGGGGATATCCTGTGTCGATGATTAGGTACTGAAGTAGTACCGGGATACCAAGAGAGATTGAGAAATTGAGGTACCCTATGTCAATATTTATACATTTATTTACATTTCCACTTGGTGAGAGTTTATAATGAGTTGAGATAAGCCGACAGACCATTGGATGTAAGCCTATTAGGTTAAGCTAGGCCTAGGCAATTTAGTTAAATATTGGAATAAAATATAAATGACAGTTGAAATTAATATTTGTGTAATAATGCCATTGGTGGAGTTGAGGGCATTGGATGTGAAATTGGAGATTGATTGTTTGAGTGGTTTATTGGTGACGTTACAGGTCTAACCAGATTTGGGAGATAGGATCAAAGAGGCACAAAATTGGGATTCCTATCTGATGTAGGTGAGGGAGAGAGTGCAACAAAATCGGAGAACTAATTTTTCAGTAAAAGCAGATGAAGCGCTGGTGATTGGGAGGCGAGTTTGTGTACCAAATGTAGATGGATTATGAGAGGAGATTTTGAAGGAAGCTCACAATGCACCATATTCTATACATCTTGGTACTACAAAAATGTATTGGAACTTAAAACCTTATTACTAGTGGTCAATAATGAAGAAAGGTATAGCAGAGTTTGTGTCAAGGTGTTTGACCTATCATCAGGTTACGGTAGAGCATCAGGCCCCAACGGGGAAATTAAAACCCTTAGCTATTCCGTTGTGGAAGAGAGAGAAAATTTCGATGGATTTCGTGGTAACATTACTGAGGACTAGACGTAAAGATGATTCAGTTTGGGTGATTGTGCATAGATTAACTAAATCAGCTCATTTCTTAACTATACAATAGACAGACTTATTGGACAAACTTGCCAAGTTGTATGTTGATAAGATTGTGAGGTTACACGGGGTTCAATTTCTATTATATCAGATTGAGATCCACAATTTACTTCTTGATTATGACAGAGTTTACAAACAACTTTGGGGATTAGATTAAATTTGAGTACTACATTTCACCCTCAGTCGAATGGACAGTCGAAGCGTACAATTCAGACATTGGAGGATAATGAGAGCTTGTGTGCTGAACTTTGAGGGTGATTGGGATAGATATTTACCTTTGATGGAGTTTGCATATAACAATAGTATCACTCTAGCATTGGTATGACATCATTTGAGGCATTATTTGGTAGGCGTTGTAGAGATTCGATATGTTAGGATATAGAGGGAGCTAGATTATTAGAGGGGCCAGAGTTAGTTCAAGAGATGATGGAGAAAATAAAGGTGATAAGGCAATACTTGAAGGCAGCTCAGGATCGGTAAAAGAAATTTGTCGATCAACATTGTCAGGAGATGGAGCACAGCATTGGAGATAAGGTACTTATTCGGGTATCACCTTGGAGAGGAATTTTGAGGTTTGGTAAGAGAGGGAAGTTGAGTCCGAGATATATCAAGCTATATGCAATTATACAACGTGTGGGGCTATTAGCTTACAAATTAGCATTACCACTAGAGTTATCACAGATTCATTATGTGTTCCATGTGTCAATGTTAAGATGGTACTGATCGGATCCTAGTCATGTTATATCGAGGCCTGAGATGAAAGTTGCAAATGACATGACTTATAAGGATAAGCCAATGGAGATATTGGATATGAGTCGGGAGATTCCGATGGTGTGAG
Source organism: Erythroxylum mucronatum (assembly GCA_027563825.1). Taxonomy (NCBI): domain Eukaryota; kingdom Viridiplantae; phylum Streptophyta; class Magnoliopsida; order Malpighiales; family Erythroxylaceae; genus Erythroxylum; species Erythroxylum mucronatum. Next base: position 24,326,571 of record JAOSBP010000004.1, on the reverse strand, counting down.
TTTTGTGGAGTCATCATCGTTTTCTAAGAGAGGCAACTTGGGTGGTAGATGATGAAGTTCGACGCCAATATCCTCATTTGTTTGTTTCGGCAGGTGAGTAATTTAATTTCGATGACAAAATTCTTTTAAGAGGGGGTAGAACTTTAAAGCCCACAAGTAAATTAAATAATACAACCTAACCTAACCCATAACTAATTTGTTGTATAAAAGACAATACCTGGAGAATAAGAAGAACACCAACGAGATAAGCATCTTCTTCTTCATTTTCTCTCAACTTTTACAGTTGGTATGTGTCTTAATGTGCCATTTTTCTCCTGCATGTAACACTTTCCTTATAGGTTCCCACATTTTGTTTGTTTTGTAGCAAATTTAGAGGAAATTATGGTGGTTAACAACATCAAAAGTCCTCGCACTTAGGTAAAATTCCAGCAACCATTTTTGTATTATTTTTGTGTGATTTTGATCATCCTACACTAGGTCATAGTTGGATTGCATGTTGTGGTTGTTTGGGACAATATATGAAGTTGCATGAAGGGATAAAAGTGGAGAAAATGGAGCTGAAAAATGATGAAAGAAGAGAAGAGAGAAGATTTCTTTTTACGTGATTTTGATCATCCTACACTAGCTTAGAGTTGGATTTTATGTTGTGGTTGTTTGGGACAATATATGAAGTTGTATTAAAGGATAAAAGTGGAGAAAATGAAGGCTAAAAAGTGATGAAATAAGAGAAGAGAAAAGAAGAGAAGAGGGTGAAGATGATGACATTGTTTTGAAAATTTAAATTGCATGTAGGAGCAAAATAGGGAATGCAGAAAGTGAAGGGTGAATATGGAATTTTGTTATAAGAAGGGCATTTTTGGTATTAATGAAAATGAGTGAGGGTAAGATAGGACTTTTATTTAGTTAAGGGTATTTTAGTAATTATGGGGGTTAGGTTAGCAAGTTTATTAATTTTTATAATTAGGAACACGTTTGAAGAGAGAATAATGTTGGATCATTAAGAGTAATTTGGTTAGAAATTTTTCATAAATTAGTCTAATAGAATTTGTAAATTTTAGGACTAAAGGTCAGATTAAGGAGTAATTGCAACTGTCAAATAGTTGAGTCCGAAATCGAGGTAATGATAACCTTGGACTTTACTCTTAAAATAAAGTATCGTTTTGTTGTTAATAAATTTTTTATAGTAATTTATATTTTGATTTAGTCAATAATTTAATTAATGATTAATAGTTAAATATATGAATTACGTTTATTTTATTTATCAAATAATTAATGTAGTATAAGGTGTTTCATTGCTATATTTTGTTATGTTTTCTGAGGTGTATTGCTCGTAAGTTGACGGGAAATGTGTTAATTAAATAGAGACTGGTGGTTAATAAGTTGTGAATAATTGGTGAAAATCGAGAGTTAGTAGCTTGCCTAGGATAGGCTACATTTGATGGTCTTAGATGGTTAGGTTGTGACGATATGAGCGAGTGGTAGTTAGGTATCTATCCGTGAAGCAGAGACCGAGGCATCCTGAGTCTAGGGGATGTATTATACTGATGACTAGGTACCGGAGTGGTATTGGGATATCCTGTGTCAATGGCTAGGTACTAAAGTTGTACTGGGGTACCAAGAGAGACTGAGTAATAGGGATACCCTGTGTAGATATTTATTCATTTAATTACATTTCCACTTTGTAAGAGTTAACAATGAGTTGAGATGAGCCGACAGATCATTGGATGTAAGCCTACTAAGTTAAGCTAGGCTCAGGCAATTCAGTTAAATATTGGAATAAAACATAAATGGCAGTTGAAATTAATATTTGTGTAATCGTCTTTTGGTGAAATTTTGAGATGTTTGTTACCTGTTTGGATTAGACTGAGGATCGTTGTATATATACGTATTATATGTATGATTTAATCGGTTGACTAAGTGTTATAATTAATTATTAAGTTACTTGGTTTTAAAGGTAAGGTCGGTTATCCTCACTGAGTTGACAGTTCACCCATTGCCATTATTTTTTTAGGAGATCCAGTGATTGTCGATAACCCCAGTATACGTGATTGACATAGTAGAGATTAGGTGAGGTCAGTAGATTACTTTTGTATAGTTGTCAGAGTATATATGTATAGTTTCGAACGTGACAATTGGAGTAGTTGTATTGTATGAAATATTTTTGTGTTTGACAAACAATCATCTCTTTTGGAATTGATGAGGAATTTGATAGTTGATGATTTGTTTTGGAAATTATTTGGTTAATTGTGGTTTAAGAATTTTTGGAGCGTCACACAGTTGCAGTCGATGCTAATGGGACGCCATTGTTGGATATAATGTGACAGCATTAGTTGACAATTCAATTCGGCGGGGAATCAAAATGTAGAAGACAATCCAAGTTCTGTTACAGGAAATAGTAATAGAAACACAAGAACTTCAGACATTAACTTCAGTGATACAGTTAGTTTGTTTCTTAATCACATTTCAATGGATATTTTCTCAGTTTTTATGGTTTGGTCGCGTTTCTGATGGCGAGAATATGGCTTTGTTATGGCCTTTTTTTTTCTAATTCCTTTGAATTAGCTACCAACTTTAGTTTTTATATGACATTTGATTTTCATGTTAATACATATATAAACAACCTCATTCCAAGAAAGTTTACTCAAGCTTCTAATTCTTAGCCATTGAGTTCTACAATAAAATGGAAAGAAAGCAAGTATGTGGGGGCATGAGTATTGTTATCCCATACAAAGCCTGAAAAGCCCTACTTTTATGTTGAAGAAAACACCTCAACTAAGCCAAATTGGGATTAGACTACATTCCACGAATGAGATAAAATCAAAATGAAGTTTTGTGGTAGTCTAAACTAGGAATTGGAGGGTGCGCCAGGCCCTTGCAGCAGTGCAACGCATGGGCTATGCAAGAAGACCACAATAGCAAGCTATTGTGAATGGTCTTCCCCTTACAGAAAGTAATTTAATATCATGTGAGCCAATGGCTCACGTATCAGATATTAAACTGATAAGAACAGATACTACATTTGATCTTAGCCAAAAGGCCGAGAAAGGTATGAGTTGGAATGGGCCTTCTGTTGTCCTTTGTACCCACAATTCTCTGTAGTTAGTCTCGTGTTTTGGCGATACGGGATTCAAATGACGTCTAGTTTTGCGTTCTTCATTATCAAGTTGGTTTTAAGGTGCCCAAAGCAAGCTGTGGGAGGGTATACTCAAGTTTGTGTTTCGTATTATTAGCTAGGATTAGAAGATTTAAGGGTTAAAGTATTAACCTTGTACAATCCACTATAGGAATCTTGATTCTTGAGTCAGATAAAAGTATAGCTACAGAGAAGTTCCCATGTATAATAAGATGTGCACTGCTGAGGAGCCTAGTAGAAGTGGCATGCTATTGCCAAACATATTTAGAAGACAAAGTCACTTTTCCTTAGTTTTTCATCAAAATTATGGAGAAAGAACTACGGCTTGGTTAAGCCACTCTTAAGATACAACAAATGAATAAACTAAACAAAGTTTATAATATAGAAACTAGGTTAGTAGGCTAATTCACATATTTTACAGCCAATAAAAAATAACTGGCTTCAATCACGTCAATTATATTGGTCTGCAATGAAAGAGAACAAGTCATTCACCTTTTTAAAGAATCCAATCTACATATAAACCTTAGACTATAAAAAATATCTCAAATTCATCTCAATTTTACAATACTAACTCAAATTTTAAAAAATGACGTTAAAATATTTGAACTTTCAATTTGTTACAAAAATAGCTCATCGTTAACTTTCTTATTAATGTGACTGATGTGTCTCAGATTTTTATACTTGCTACACGGTTGCTAAGTGTCTATTATTTATCCAATTAATTATTAATTTTTTATTAAAATTTAAAATATAAAACAAAATTTTCTTCTACCTTGGTACATTTTCTGCTTCCTACACCAGACGATTTGGATATTGTACCAGTATTGTTGACATTTTTTGTATGTTTATATAGTTTTTATTTTAGCATTATGTGAGTGTTACAAAAGAATTGGATTCTGAATTCTTACTCGTATTTTTGTGCGTTTGAATGGTTTTTGCTAGGTTGGTGAAGACATTGATCCTTCAAATTTTGCTCACAAGATAAATGAGGCTCTTGCTACATCTTGAATTTTTTGGATTGAGTTAAAGTTTGAAGAATTGTAGACTTAAATTCAATCAATTTATGACTTAGATGCAAATAGCTAAGTACCTGATAAATTAATGACAATGAATAATAATTTTTCCTGGAGTTTCCACCTATTTAATTTAAGAGTGATGAAATCAATTTGTTTAAGATAAGCAAATAATTAAGTACGGGAGAAATTGATAAATACTAATTGGATTATGTTTTAAACATAATTTTGAGAGTAATTTTCTTGTGTTTGGACTATTTCTATAAAATTTGGTACTCAATATGACATATATTTTATTTACAAATCTTGTTTCATCTCACTAATGAAGAAGAAACAAAATTTGTGAAGTTATATCTAAATTGGAGAAGTTTTGGAATGATAACGGAGGAACTCGGGTCTAATATAGGGCACCAACATAACACCTTATTAAAGATGTGTTAGATGCTAAGGAATATGGGTCTAACACAACTTTATGTTCTAGACATATCTTAGAAATGATTTTTTTTTCATAAAATTTAATTTTTTACCAAAGGTACCAACATAGGTTCATGTTTGACCCATGTTAGTCATAGTGTTATAAGATTTCCAAGGTTTTCAAGAGCTTTAAAGAACATGATTTTGTGTTAGCCTTGTGATGACAAGGACACTTTAAAATTTCTGAACTTTATAAGAATAAAAGGTAGCTTTAGGGAATTAGATGGGAACAAATCAAATCACATTATTAGAGAGATGAATTTAAGCCTTTTGGGATAAGAACGAAGCAACTTTGGAAAGAAAAGAAGGGATTTTCATTATGATTCAAGTGAAGACTTTAAGATTTCCATGAGAATGAGTCCTTTTGTTTTATGTTCTTTCTTAATTGTTGTTTCTTTGTTCTTAATATGAACTACAATGAGATAAACATAGACGAGATGAACCTCAAAACTATCTAATTAGATTGATTCTTGAATTTAATGATAATGCTATATTTTATTATCAATTATTTATGATTACTTATTGTATTGAATTCAAATATGATAGTTTCCGTTTAAATTTCAAATTTCATATATAATAATTAAGAAATGATATGCATAAATAAATCTTGACAAAAAAAGAGTTTTATGGAACCCTAAAGATATGACTAGCAAACTCCTTAGTTGATCGTTAAATAATATCCCCACCAGCTGATTGATTTGATTCACCATATTCTGTATACGAGCCTTTGTTTCCTGATGCCTTATATTTGATTCTTTCAGAGAAGTAGTTACCTTCTTGCCTTTTTAAAATGTATGTTTATTCATGAAATCGATTGTTGTCTCCTCTTTACATTGATTCGGTTGGAAGCTTAGATTATACTTATCATATGCAGGTGAAGAAAGTCTCTTATCGAATTCACGTTGACTAGTTACTCTCTTGGCAAGGCATTCCATTAGTTGATCTGTAATACTTTCGTATCATTGTTTTTGTTGTACATATTCAGTTGGAGTATAGTCATTCATCCATATACGTAAGGGTTCCTCCTTTATGAATTATACGTATTCTTGTATGATGGGCCTTGAGGTCTGTTGTACATGTTTGGTTTCTCCCATATATACGTCAGTTGAGTTTATGAAAATATATCAAAAAATGACTTCTTTAAATACAAAGATGTTTCATATTACAAAGACATCCTGGCTCCTATAATAATAGTGTCCACTGCATCTACCCATTGTGAGTTATGCCTATAAAGTTAAATATCAATTCCTAAAATAAACCACCATACACTGCCAGTATAGAGAAATTCAAAAGATAATTAAACGAACAAGCCAAAAATACAAAAAGATAAAATAAAATAAAATAAAATAAAAATAACAATAACAATTTAGTCTAAAACGTGATTAACTTTTTCTAAGCTAGTCAAATTTGTAATAACTACAAGTGCACAACATAGTTGTAGTTAGTACAGACAAATACAGGTCGATCCCACAAAGACGATGAAAACTAATAATTACCCTTCCCATATTATCTAGCCGAAGAATTGATTTTAGATTTTTAATTAAAAGAAACTAAAAATTAGAACAATTAAAGAAATAGGAAACGATAATGAATGCAAAGACAATGTAATTTACTTAGAAAACTATCGTTATCATAAATTAATATCTAGGTTCGAACCCCCTTAATCCCTTAACATATTGACCTTTCATCATGCAATTTTTTATTGATGTATTGGACCTTTGAGACTCCTACGATGTGCTAACAGTTGATCTTGAGTCTACTAACAAGTTATCCTAAGATTTCTAACAAAATTACTTAGGTTAAATCTTATAGGTTTGCATTATCGATTTATAAGTCTCTCTGTTAGGTTTGACCTCAATCTGGAAGATTTATGTCATCCTATCTCTAGAGTTGTAATCAATTCCTTCTAATTACATTAGATCTATTCACAGTAGGGCTTCCTAATCTCTACGTATGAAATCAGATTATGATATAATATTCTCAGGTTATTGGAACATAAATAAAATGTGTAATCAATTCACAATATAGCAAACAAACAATTGAATTAATAAAAGAATCAAATCATATCAAAGTATTAACATAAGGTTCATCTAACCTAAATACTAACTAGAAGTTTAGTTACACATTATTGAACACGAAATCAAAATCAAACATACATAAACAAAAATACAAATTGAAATCAATGGGTTCATAAATCTAAATCTGCCTTATTGTCTTCTATCAAATGTTCTTACGATGTAGAGGCTTGATCTTTTATTCCGATGGATCTTTCAATGATTTCTTAGTGTTTTTCACTTCTTTGGACCAAAATCGCCCCTTGAGAACAACTCCACGAATAAAAATCGCCTCCCAAAATCTCTTTTGCCTGCCCCCTTCAATTTGTCCTAAAAACATCTTTTTATCACAAAATTTAGAGTTTTGAGAAGATGCACAGTCTCTTACACTATCGTGAATCAGACCGTGCATAACCAAAATTGTTTAAAAATCACAAAAGTGCACTAGCAAATGCTTGACAGTGCATTCCTTCAAGTTTTTGACCTTAATATCTTCATATTTAGGTTACCATATCCTATATAAATTGTATCTCCACTTCTCATATTTGTAACGAATCCTCTTTTTCTTAAAACAAAGTCTTGTAGTGAAAGCTATGGGCCAAAAAACCAAGGAAAGGTCAGAGTTCATACCGTGCAGAGATAGACTTCATATCTCATTCTCAGCCTTTTATCCTCTCAAAACATCACTTTTAGGCCTCAATTTGTACATAAAAATTATGGCCCAAGATGTTGGATTGAATTTGAGCTTTTGAATCACCTCATTTGGATCTCATAAGCCTAAGATATGTCCGTGTAAAGCTCCAGTGGTAAGGCTGCCAATTATGCAGAAATAAGTTTTACTTTGAACAAATGGTTGTTGGTCCAAACGATTTTGAAAAGCTAAGAATCTAGGCTTCCTGAAAATCTTGAGATGTCCTCTAATTATTCTCTAAAGATGACATTTAGATTTGGACACTCCATCTACGTTAAAAATCATGCATAGCTTATATGTGTCAAATCTTTGCTTTATGCCTTTGTTTGAATTCTTCTCCTTTAAGTCCATGAAGGCAATTATCACTTATGTAAGAACTTGAAGCTAATTAAGTACCAAGAGTATAACAAAAGTATCAAATATTAAGGAAAAATACATCAAATCCATTATGCATCTATCATTGGCTCTAGTATGTTAACTAGTATTCTTTAAAGGTTTTTCAACTTAAGAGCAACAATATGAGACTTTCTAACTTTAACCAAGGTGGAATCCATTATAGATGGGTATGGATAGAACTAATCTTACCTTATGTCTAGAAGCTTTATCAATATTAGAGACAATCTTCCAAGATATTTTCCTAATAAAGACATTAAAGATAAGGTAATTTGGTTTAGGTACCATTCTCATGAATTCACTAAAAAAATCATGTATAAAAGTCTTTTAAAAGAACTCCTCAAATGTCACATGGTAGAAAATGGTTTGGTTTATGATAAGTTGTTATTTTTGTGCTAACTTTGGATATAAATCTCTTTAATGTATTGAAATTTTATTTAAAATTAATGAATTTGTTTCTTAATTATTCTCAAATAGTTTTCAACACATAGGAAATGAATTTGAATCAAAAAGATGCAAGGAAAGCAAAGATAATTCGAATTCTCAGCTGATAGAAAAGTTTTTGACTAAGTGTGGGTACATGCAAAGGAAAAATTTATCTGCAGAATCTAATTTGAATACAGATTCATGTTGTTGTCTTTTAGGTGGGGATCTGCTACCTGATTATGTGAGGAGAGTATCTGATAAAGATAACTATAAGAGGGAAGAGGGAGGATATCTATACATCATCTTCATTTTTTCTTTTTTTTTCTTTTTTTTGTTTTAAGATAGAGTTTTCGTATTTTTCTAGAAAAGTGCAGATATGGAGACGATATGTTCTGCCATTCTTCTGTTAGGTTTTACCTCTGTTTTGAGTAGCTAAATTCTCCTTGGTTGAAGGAAACCACGTTATCATATAGTATGTGTGAGATTTTCTGTATAAAGTTTATTTCATTGATGAATATTATGTGTCTTTTGAACTGCTTTTTATGATTGAATTGATTGATCTCTAGGGTGCGAAATTAGGAATTGATTGATTTAATTTACAGCCAGATTAGTAGGATTTGATGTTCAGTTTTGCTAATCCAAAGTGACAATTAGGATTATCATCTTTACGTTAGGGATTGGAAATTCTAGCAAATATACTTATCTAGATTAAATACATATCGTAGGTGTATTGTCTTGCTCACTGGTTCTCTTGGTTCTTAAAGCTGTTAATTAATCAAACTTAAGATCGTATCTAAGTTTTAGGTTAATAAGAGTGATTAGAATACATATTTCTATTCATTTAATTTTAAGAGAGAACATCACCCAATGAGTATTTGTTAATGGACTTAATTTTATATCGATGATCCATATTAGTTTGATAACGTAGGTGACCCGAAACCAAGGTTAGTTATTAATTTTCCAGATCTGAATAATTTTTTTTATTTCAAAATTTTGTCATTTTTAATTTCTTTAAATCACATTAATTCAACCCCCAATTTGTTTTAGTTTTCAACTCGTATAATATTTACCAATAGATTCCTCGTGGAAACGATCCCTACTTTTCAGTATTACATTAATTTATGCTGCAAGAAGTTAGTTTCTTTTTATATTTAGTTGCAGGCGACAACATTACTAGTTTCCCAACAATCTCTTGAAAGCATCCTTCATATGTTAGGTGGCTATCAAACATAGATTAAGGACCATAGACCGTATCAAGATTGTCCAACCAATTGATCTGAGTTGTGTACCTTACAATCAAGTTGAAGAATCCTATAATTACCTCTTCTTTAGCTATTAATTCTCTTTTGTTTATGGAACAACCTTCTGGCTTGCTACAACTTACATTAACAACAATCTTAATGGTTAAGTACTAAGGAATAAGCAATAAGAATGTAGATCACTTATGAGGCTGACCTTACTTTGTTTGAGATATCCTTTTGTTATAGCATTTACACTATATGGGAAGAAATAGATCCTAAAATTAAAAAAAGGGAACATTGATAGTTAACCAATGATAGTTCAACTAGATTAGGGAGATCATGTTAAATAAGGTATCATTTTAAATCTAGGTAATGGTATGACTCACATATGGAAACTCCTCTAATTCTAATTAGGATGGATTTTGGTTTCTAATCACACATATTTTGATACTTGTTTCTGGTCCTAAAGGATACTAGTATTTGTTTTTAATTTAGCAAATTGTTATGGCTTTAAAATTGATTTTAAATGCTTGTAATCACCTTTTAAGGTGTTTTCATTAATGCAATTTCTTTCAACTTAAAAAGAACTTTCTAGATATAGTTTAACAAGGATTCCTGACTGCCTTTTTAAATACCCTTTTATATATAGAAAGATTAGGGTTTACCAAATCGTTAACTAATTAAAGTTTAATTCTAAATTATTGGTTAACATCTAACATTAATTATATAATTAGAATCTAATTTTAATAAATTTAAATATCTCACATATTGTCTCTAAAGTTTCCAAACTATATAGTTAAGTTCTACTTAATTAAAATTCATATTTTTCTCTTCAATTGCTCTATATGTGTTAATGACTAAGTTTTTAATATATTATTATGATTATAAAGTATAATTAAAATTCATAATTATGATTAGATAAAATAATATTTTTAATTATCTTTATTTTTGTTAATTAAATAATTATAAATTAATATTGCTTACTATTAACTTTTCATGACCATTCAAATAACAAAGCAATTTGACTTAGCATATCCGTACAAAGTTATAATATATGTTTTTCATCATTTTTCTATGTAATAATTCAGTCAAGCATAGAGTACATGAAATTATTGTTGTCAAAATTTAGTCATGATCATTCTTAACAATTAGTAGCTGATTTATAATTGGTATTTGAAAATAACCTTTTTTATATCTTAATTCATTATATTCAAAGAATTCCTAAATCCTTAGTAATTAATAATAGCTGAATATTCTCACTAATTATTTTAGAGTAAGGAATTCTTTGTTGATTTACTCTAGTATTTTTGTAATTTATAATATATCAAAATAGTAATAATTGAGTATATTAAATAGAATAGGACATAAGTAATATCAAAATATAGTACTTTCTATATAAAATACTTTGGTAATTTAAGTCTAAGGATTACTTATACAACTATCACGATAAAGACATCAATCGATGCACTAATATTGTTCTATTTAAGATTCACATTAGCATTTCATTTTAGTGACTTATTTTCTAATAATCATTTAAAATTTATTTAAAATTTTCTATTTTTATTTTATGAGATTAATTACTTTTTCCGTAGGGATAATAGATTTAGAGATATCTAAAATTTTGGGATTTTTTAATTTAGTATCAAAATTTTAAAACTTTTTAATTTAGCGACTCACTATTTAAAATTTATACAAATCAATTCAAAACGTTGTTTTTTTTTCTTCTTATGTGGCTAATAGATAGACATGCATGTGACATTTGGTAAATACGTTACATTAGTAAAATAAGCTTTTTAACCTGATTTATATAAGTTTTAAAAGGTTAGTTACTAAATTTAAAACTTTTAAAAGTTTGACACTAGATTTAAAAAAATCCTAAAATGTTAGGCACTGTTAAATTTATTATCCCTTTTTCATAAGAAAAAAATATATTATATGCGAATTTTATTACTCCATCTATATGTCATCTTGATGGAACTATAATTAGAAATCATTTAAAAATAATATTTACATATAATTTAATCTCATAATTATGATTATATAATAATTTCAGTTTCACATCAATCATTCTATAAATCTTATTTTTTATATTAAGTGGGTCAGCCTTAGAGTAACTAGTAAAGTTGGTCATTTGTGACCTTTTGGTTATAGGTTTGAATCATAAAAATAACCTTTTGGTAAAAAATACAAAAGAAAGACTACACATATTGATGACTCTCTCTTGATTCTCACAAAGTAGGCATTAAAAAGTATAATAATAAATACATAAAGATAAAGATAACTTTTATTAAATAAATAAATGATGTTTTACATAAATTTCAAGCAATCAACTGACTAGAAGGATATAAGCTGACATTTCCAACACACAAAAAAAAAAAAAAAACAACGAAAAGTGGTACCATAACCATTAGCATAGGCAATGAGCAAACGACAAGTAACCCAAATTTGATAATGGGTGGATACCAACCCTAACTAAACGCTTCCAAATTTAGCATTATAAGTGTACTCTCGCCATTAAAGTTGTGATATGTCAACTACTATCAAGCAACGAGAACATGCATGGCAAGTTAAGTCAAATGTGATTAACAACTCCTTAACGGCAAATCCATTTGTTGAGGGAATCTAAACTGTTGCAGCGTGTGTTTTCGGTACTTCAATCCCTTTATTGTGTGTAGACTCGTTTAGGTCACCCAACTTACTGATGGGTATCAGTCCAGTAATTAATAAAGATACATAATTTCTTAAGGCTAATCTGATATAGGGGCAATCTATAGAATGAACCAATTATTTGTCGATGGCTCTAATCCAAGGTCAATGCGGGTCGAGACACTTTCTCTTGTTTCCAAGCCTTTTAGGTGCTGCACGTCCAATTAAATACATGTGAAGGCTTTGCACGCAATGTGTTTAATATATATTAGCAGCATAGTTTAAGCTTCCTAATCTGGAGACAAATTAAGCAAATTTTTAATCAGTCTCTGTTGACTGAATGCATTGTTTCTTTTAGCACTTATCTTCAGTCGACAGTATTCCCTCTCAAAGCCCTTTTGATCAACTGTAAGTAATCCCTTTCGATCAATTCAAACAAATGACATTGATAGATTAAAGTAAACAAAAGTTCAGCTGAAAATCAAAGATTCCTGTGCACAAGTTCATTGTATTCTATGTTCTATGCCGTGCACTACAGTCTTTCCGTTCTCATAAATTTTCAAATCGTCTACAAAGAAGAAATACGCATCAAAAGGTGTATGATTGAATCTAAGTCCGCCCATTGGTCTATCTCCAGTATAAGGATTGCTATTTTTGTGCCGTTATTATGTTAGAATATGTGACTTTGAAACAGTCAAAGATTTTATTAGAATATTTTCTTTAAGTTTAGACTTTAGTTTATACTGATTTAGATTAGATATTATCTGATTTTTGAATTTAAATTAGAGAAAAACTGTATAAATAAACAAGCTTTTATTCAATAAAATTTGCGAAAGTCTTCTCCACATAAAAAAATCAACAATTGGTATCAGAGCCAAGTTGATCTTAAGGGACCTCTAAGCCTACAAACCTATAACCCATGACCCATAACTCATGCCTACAAACCTATAACACATAACTCATTCTACGCTTTCTCACACCACAAATCAAAAATCACAAGTCGACGTTTCAGATTTGTCAACAAATCCTACAATGACTCAAGTCAGGATGCACAAAGAGAAAAAAAATCTAGAAGGAGACAAAAACAAGAGTTTCAACAAGATTGACGACAACAACAACAACAACAACATAAATAAATAAAGATGATTCATATCCACCATGCCCACATTGAGGAAAAAAAATCACCCACAACAAAAAGTGAGAGACGCCAAACAAGCTGCAAACGATTAACTTGAGGAGAAGGAGTTATTTGCAGCATCATGCCTAGAGTTTGCAGTATCAAAGTCAAGGAGGAGTGTTAGAATATGTGACTTTGAAACAGTCAAAGATTTTATCCGAATATTTTCTTTAAGTTTAGATTTTATTTTATGCTGATTTAGATTAAATATTATCTGATTTTTGAATTTAAATTAGAGAAAAACCGTATAAATAAACAAGCTTCTATTCAATAAAATTTGATAAAGTCTTCTCCACATTAAAAAAAAACCAACAAGTATCCTTCCCAGCATTAAGAATCCAATATTAGATTAAGTATAAACAGGTTGATCCTTTACATACTTTCTTTCTTTGAATTATTATCTTCGGTGTTTGGAGGTAGATATGAACTTGAGGTTGAAGTAAGATAAATTTACTAATGGAGATATGTAATTGGTAGATATGAACTTATGGTTGAAGTAAGATAAATTTATTAATGTTGATATGTAATTGGTAGTCCAACCACTTGGATAAACTGGTACTGAGCCTATTGAAGGGTTGACTCTCCTGCATTGCCAAAACCCCTAAAGGATTCTGTTAGTAGGGTTAGTGAAAAGCTGTTGAAACCATGAAGTAGAGATGTCAACCAAAAGTGAATTTTTTCATCTGATAAGATACCAAAACAAGAGACAGATCCAGGCTCAGTATATGTGCTCTCAGGTAAGGAACAAAATTAAAAGCAATTTTAAATAATATATACACCTAACGTAAAAGGACCTGTCCTTCTTCCCTCTTCTTTTCAAATTCAGATATTGCAAGTTACAATCTTGAGAGTTATTGGCATATAATAAATATTTGAATATAATTTATTATGTGGATAGAGGACGAGCTTTGGAGTAATTAGTGACGTTATTTTTTTGTGACCAGAAGGTCACGAGTTTGAGTCACGAAAACAGTCTTTTTGTAAAATGCAAACAAAATACTACGTACAATTAATGACCCTCTTCTGACTCTCGTAAAACGAGTAGCCTTGTATTTTCAAGATTTAATTTCACTCAAGCTTAAATTTGAAGGTCAAGTAAATGGAAATCTACCACCGGAAGTTCAAAAAAAAATTTTGAAAAATTTTGAAAAATTATAAAATTTGTTTGAAAAATGAAAAAATTATAATTATATTTAAAACTATAGCTACGCTGCAATGAGTTCAAGGCATTAACCTACTATTATATTAACTTTCTAAGTAAGATAGTTTAACTATCTGCAAGATAGACAACAACGACGAACAATTATAGACATCATTTATGTTTCATTTCCATGAAAAAGCTCATTCACCATCTTTTGTTTACAAGGGTCCGTTCAACCCCCTAATGTTTTACTCTACGACTGCCTTATGCAGGGAAAGCTTCCAGAGATATTTGAGATTTTGCTTTATCTTCTTTACTAATCTCTTTTTTTACAATTTTTGACTACACACAAAAATCTTCGGAGATGTTTGAGACTTGGACTACAGCTAATAGAGAATTACAACGTTCTGCTTGTTCTTCGTTACTAGAGATGATATCTGCTTAGAGAAGTTCAAAATCCTGGTCTACTTTCTCTTTTTTTTTTTTTTTAAGAAAAGATAATAGAATTAAGAGCGACGAGAATAAATTTTGAACAACACATCTGGCAGATCAACCCATAAGTGAAACCTGCTATGGCAAATAGAGTCCCGCGCTAGCAGGTGGACACACCTATTCTCTTGACGCCTAATCCAAAAAACCTGAATATTCGGCCGAAAAACAAGAATGGCCTTACAATCAGACACGAGCAAACCAAAAGCAGAATGATCTTCACACGAGAAATGAATAGCGAAATATAATGACTGGCAATCAGTAAAAACACAACCAGGATCAAGTAAAGAATCGGAAGCATAGAGTAAACAATGCCGCAAAGCAAAGGCCTCCGCGCACCGCCGCTTGATTTCCACCTTCCTCATAGCCAGAAATGACCAAAGAAAAATTGCCTTCGGCATTTCTATAGCCAAACCAAAACTCACAAAATCCAAAGCTTCAAAAATAGCGCCATCAACATATGCAAGCCAGGAGACGTGGTGGTACACTTGGGCCAAGCGAACAGGAACCACACCAGGATGGACTCGTGCTGCTGCTACACGTAATGTTGAAGAAGTATTCTGGAATTCCTCCAGCATAAGGCTAGCGGACTGGGTAATATGCAAGGAATTTGGCCGAGTATTGGACCAGAGTAATGCATTCCTGGCCACCCAAAATTGCCAGGCCACCGTAGCACCAAATTCGGCCCTCCGCTTGCCTAAGGAAGAGAAGATGTGCAAAAAGAGACCTTGAAAACACAAATTCACATTAGTGAAGTTAAAGCCGGCTAACCGCCAAATATCTTTAGCAACACAACACGTAACAAACACATGGTCCACAGTCTAAAACACCCTTTTTTTTCCCCATGTATTCCTTTCATTTGCCGTTGTCTGTACAGTACTCTACATGTATAAATTGACCCGCAGTTTCATATAGACCAAGTCACCTGTCAATGTGTCGTGTTCACAAAGTGAAATGGACAATTGCACCAACCAAATGTAAAAGATCCCACAATTTAAAAACCAGATTTTATTTTAGTAATTGATGAGAAATCTTAATGTTGAACGTTTACCATAGGAACAGTCTGAACCCAGAGAAGACCATCACATCTCTGTTAACATTGTTCGTCATAGTCATTTGAGTCTTTACTAATGTAAACAATTTTGAATTCCTTTTATCTTTCCCATCTTCGTTCTAATATATCCCCCAAAGTCAATATTAGACGTCATTCACGATTGTCATGCTAAAAATCCAAGGATACGATTTTTAATTCACGTTGAAAAGTATAAGGCTCTACCTTTTCTTTATTACCCTCTTAGATTTGAATTATAAGAACCTGGTTCAGCCGGATTCTGCTGAGGTTGATCGTCATTGTTTTGATCAATGACCTGCGCAATTCTGGCTGTGAGATACCTACAAAACAGATAAAGGCACGCCGGGGGTTGGTTCCCGGAAGGCTCTTCCGACGCTCAAGTCAGTCTTTTTGTAGGGTTTTTGGGTTGCTGTAAACAGAAAGAAAACAGGGTTGAATTGGCATACCTGAATCATGGTAGAAAAAATACCTTTATATCTGGAGTTGTCACTAGGTTTAGGTTTTACGTGAGTCGCAGTGTTTGCATGGGAGTCTAACACCCGGTGGGCCGAACAGGCAGTGATCGTTGGGCCGTCGATATCCATATCTGGAGCTGGGCCTGGTGGGGCCGGTCCAACCGACCCGACCAGAACCCAAACTCTTGTTACTGATAACCACAGGGGTGGCGTGGTGGTAGCACGCCTCTGCCCCTTAACCATGTGGTGGGGAGTTCGACTCCCCTCATGGGAATGGAAAGTTCCTCGTGGCCAGTCATTTACCGCTTAGTGCGAGCTCCCGTGGCGAGTCCGGATTAGTCGAACACCTGCGTGGTGCCGGAAACCGGATGGTTTACACACAAAAAAAACCTCTTGTTACTGATGTAAGTTTTTGCTTATAAAAATCTAATAGGTCAACCTTAATTTTGATTATACAATAAAGAAGATCATTTTTTTTTGAGTTACAACTAAGAGAAATGAAAACTACCTCATAAAAGAAATACCATAGGCATCAGCCCATACAATCAAGGAGAGGGCTCCAGGAATCGCATCCCAAACCTGAAAATTTGAAACAATGCCATGACCCAGTTTAGCCAGACAATCTGCTGCAAAATTACCTTCACGAAGCACATGCCTAATAAAGCAACTCCAATTCTTAGCAAGTAACGCTTGAATATCCATAACCAAAACAGACAGGGGATGTGAAGAGACAACACCACAAATCACCATCCGCACTGCCTCCATGCTATCAGATTCT
>JAOSBP010000004.1:24296528-24309288 GCA_027563825.1 Erythroxylum mucronatum | reverse complement strand
TCTGCAAAACTAACAACCATGCTTGGAGGGACAGACTTACCTTGCCAAATGCGAAGGTTTCGGTGATACCAAATACTTCATAGAAGAGTTAATACTCGGATAGAGAGGTTCTGAAGCTCCTGATCCATGCTACCAAAACACAAATCACAAAAAAATCAATCCAAAAGTTTCATATAAAGCAGACATGCACGAAAATTGGCAGACTAAGACTTGCATTCTAGAGAGAAAAAGAGGCAGAAGATCATTTTTTCACATGTCACGCTAGCTATTAATATATGATATGTGGTTTTAGCAGAAATGAAAGGTATGAACAAAATTTACCAAAAAAAAAGGTATGAACAAAAATATTTAACTTCCAAAAGCTTATCGTTGCTTGAAAGTGTTAAAATTCTGAGAAACAAGGAATCCTAATTAGCAACTAAAGTCGATAATAACGTTTCTTCGTTCTGTGCTCTGGGACAATGGTCAACATGTAGAACGGTAAGGACAGCAAGGCACCAAGAACATTTTCAATCTACATATTAATATCGTTGAAATAAGGTCGATTGTGACACATTAGTCTTTCTTTTACTACCTCCAGCCAAGGCTATATATGCCTTAAGAGTTCATGATTGGACCACACTCGCCCAGAAGTCTACTATATGTGGTTTATAAATATTGCTATCTTTAACTTACGATCAAAGGTCAGCAGTGATATGGTCTAGTTTTTCATTTTTGGATGTATTTAGGAACAGATGGGACCTAGTAGAGTTTTTATATATGTTAGTAGTCTAAATGTCTAATCCCATGTTTTGCTTTTCTCAATCAAAAGTTGTCTTACAAGACTAGCAATAATGGAGTTTTCTAATGTCTAAATACAGCTTCCTATACACATATTCACATGGTTCATTAATTCTAAGTATCCTAATAAGGGAAAACAGACCATACAATTCTCTTTCAGAATAGTAATTTTTTTTTTTTTTTTGCTTTCGGTATCAGATGGGAGGCATTAAGGTAAGGATTTGAATCTAGAGCTTTCTTTTACCTGTCTATTAATTGTAAAGAAAACAAACATATCATACCATAGGCATGTCAATGAAGAACACAGTTTGACAACTCAAAGCAAAACTGGCTCCATTAGGATGTGATTTTGAACAAAGTTTTCTCTCTAGTACTGTAAAAAGTTGGAAGAGGTTGCCCCCTTCATGTGATGTTTTGTCTCCAATACTTGAAATTATTAATTTGTACTTTAGTAGCATATCTTGTTAACCACTGTTGACATGTGATAGTTTTAGTTTGTAGCAGGCAAAGCTGGCTAGAAATGAAAATGATATGGCCTACCATCTTTCACAATGGCCGGGTAATTATTTTCTATGAACATTAATATGCATTCTGTTCTTAACAAAACAAAATGGAAGTTTTAAAGATTGTTGTCAATCACTTACTTAAGTGGAGCCTTCATTTATTTTTGGGTTAAACAGTACATATACTTAGAGTTGCTAATATTACAATACATATTTATACAATAGATGCCTAAAGAGTAAGAATTGCCTACTCTTCCTTAAGAAAAATAACACGCTTTAGTGAAGAGAACACCATATCTCTAATGTACAAATGGCACCATTACTTAGTTACCTATGAACAAAGACAAATAAACCAAATCACGTTTCTGCAAGATACAAAAAAAATTATACTGCAATGAACATATTAAATGGCCTGACCAAACTTAGCTGGATTTGAAGAGTTCAGATCCTCTGTTCAATTTTATGGTGTCTTATTCTGTCCCATGAATCTCAGCCATTCATTTATGTAGGCTTCGTATGGGTCCCGCATAAATAAACGTGGGACCCGCATAAATGAATAGCTGAGATTCATGGAACAGAATAAAACACCATAAAATTGGACAAAAGATCTTATCTTGGATTTGAAAAGATTGGAAATGAAAGCCCTGTGTCGTTAATTGGTCAAAGTGTGAAATTTGTCAATGAGTTTGTTGCATTGGAACGGACTTCGGTTACCTTATGTGCATGCCATGCACTCCACTGTCGCACATTTCGGTCTCGAATCAACTGACCAACCAAAAGTTTATGTTACTGGTTCTTTTAGTATACAAAAGGTAAGATTAATTCAAATTTTATGTTGAACCCAACATCATTATCACTACTTCTTTTTAAGGTTGTTATCAAATTATGGTTAATAGTAGTTCAGAAGGAAATTTTGGTTTAGGATTTGAAGAACTATAGGCACTTGTTCAACTTCATGTTCCTCTCACCATTCTATTCCATTTTGTACCATTGCAGCTCTGTCGCTGCACCTTGTTTGACAGTCAATTGGTCCAACTGCAGCTAATCACAGTATCTCTCATGTAATTAGCTTTAAAGGAAGGACAAACCAGCAGTATGCCTGGTTCATGTAAACCGTGCAATTGTTATATTTTTATCTTTATTTTCATTTCATTTTTGTTCTTAAAGAAACATGGATTACGTTTTAAAGCATAATTATGCTGCCTATTAAAAGAAAATAACGAGCTGTAGTACTTAATTAACAGAAAAAAGAGAAAAGAAAAGAAAGGGAGATGGGTTCAACTTTATGACATGGCCTATAATTCTGGAAACATAGGCATAGGCCATCGTTGTAGGTTGCACATATTGTAAATGGTTTGTGTGTCATTACCTGAGTGGACTTTGGTTTCAGTTTATGACTAGAGATAAAGACCAGTAAAAAGGAGGGGTAGCCATGGAAGCACACTAATTGCTGACTTGTTTATGGGTGAGAGTTCTCTCCAGGAAGAGTTGGAAGCTGATAATTGAAATATAGAAGGCCTTTTCCTTTGACCTCTGTTACCTCTTAATAAATATAGCCTCCTGGTTTCCAAGAACACAAAGTCTTCCAAAGGAAAAAAACCAACTTTTTCGCATCATTCAAGCCTGTTGGTTTTGCAGACAGAAAGAAGAGCGGACAGACACAGACAGAGATGGGGCGGGCACCTTGTTGTGACAAGGCTAATGTGAAGAAAGGTCCGTGGTCACCGGAAGAAGATACAAAACTGAAGGAGTATATAGAGAAACAGGGGACAGGAGGCAATTGGATCGCTCTCCCACAAAAGGCTGGTAAGCCATTTTAGTTTTTGTATCACTTCTTTTGCTCAGGTATTTTGGGGTGTTGATAGCTGTTTAAGGACAAATGTCTTAAACCTGGGTACTACTTTTGTTACTTTTCTTTGGTTATTGCTTACAATCAATCCTGAATCATTATGTGGCATTCTTGCAGGGCTAAAAAGGTGTGGAAAAAGCTGCAGGCTGAGATGGCTGAACTATCTGAGGCCTAACATTAAACATGGAGAGTTCTCTGAAGACGAGGACAGGATAATCTGCAGTCTGTATGCTAACATTGGAAGCAGGTATCCCCTTCTAAGTTCCAATCATCTCGACAGAATCGTGAATTGTTTGTGTTTCACATATTCTATAATCCCTGTAACGAAATTGATAGCGAGTCATATCTTCTTCGTATCATTAATCCAGTTCTTTTCAACATAAATAGATTAAGCTGAACTCCGAAGTGAAGTTCCTTCGTTTCTTTGTCCTTACGAAACCTTCCTAATTTTACTAAGCAGGTGGTCAATCATAGCAGCCCAATTGCCAGGCAGAACAGACAATGATATTAAGAACTATTGGAACACCAAGCTGAAGAGGAAGCTCATGGGCATGATTAATCCTGTATCTCATATAGGACACCACCACTACCAAGCTAATAGCCTTTCATCTCTTGTTCAAGCTTGGGAATTACCATCAGTAACACAACTGCCATGTTCTTCACCGACCTCTTATGAATGCGGCAACAACACTTATTACCGTCTGGCTGGTTCTTCGACTGAGCCTATTTCGTTTTCATCTAGTCCTTTGAGCAACAACTCGTTTAGTTCAGCGTCTGTACTTCAGTCCCAAGAAAGTTTTGCGCAACATAATTACCAAGTCAAAGAGAGTCTACTAAGGTTTGGAAGTGAAGCTAGTTGCAGTTCCTCTGATGGCAGTTACAACAACCAGATCAACCATATTACGGAGTCCGAATATGAGAACGTTGGAGGTCGTGGTACGAGTAAAAGTGAACAAACAGGACTTCAGGAGTACTTCTACAATGGGATTGAAGATGAACAGAAATTAGTGCTCTCAAATGGTGGTGTCCAAGAATGGAGTCATGAGAAACGAAATGGATTGTGGGGTGATAATCCATCAGACTATGGTTTGGAGGAGATTAATCAGCTTATTAGCTCTAGCAGTTGTAACAGCTTTTTGTTTGATGAAAATAAGATGGCGGAAAAGATCATGTACTATTGAAATGGTAAAGCATGGGCTTGGCGTCCTTGGTAAGGTCTTTTTGTGCCTCTGATCTTTTGAGGAAATGATGTATGTGTTAGTACAGTCATAACATATCTGCAGAATTTGACACATTAAAATTCAAGCACACAACTTCAAACCTATGTATTACTATTATTGTACTGATTTTCATTGGAATATTCCCACATCTATATGACTATGGTTTCATTATTTAGGAAGGTTTCGTTAACTTTTTTTTCTGGCCTAAACATTGCTTGATACCTTCGTATTAAGAATTTAAAAAAGACTTGATGATAATCCAAGCTTCAGTCTTCTTAAACAAGCATATCTTAATGCATACATAGTTCAGACTACTGCAGCATGGAGATGCAGGCATCAAACAAGAATCAGCATCATTTAAAGACTTGATTAGCTTCTGATTGAACTTAAATAGGGTAAAAAGAGAACAAGTTTAAGTGACAAATCATTTTCTAATCTCCAATATGATGGTTGATGAGAGGTAAGCTGACACATGGGAACCGTGTCTCAATTATTGATAACCCTGTGATTAGGACGTGTGCGGTGTGGAGGTGCATGAAACCATTGATTAGAAAATGGATTAGAGATGAATAATTCCAAACTTGGGAAGCAGACAGATGCTTAAAAGTTAAAATATGATTATAAAGCAAGGAAATAGAGAATCCTTATAGGGAACCAGTGCAATAGACTGCAAAATTTTTATGTTTTCAGGGTAAAGATGCTCTGGTTGTCACTTATTCGCAGATGGGTTTTTGTTGTATTGTTTATACAGGTAACTTAAACTTTTATGTGTTCTTTCCAAACCAGAGAAGCCAATGTTGAAAGATGGATGCATTGACCTTTTCACCACTTTTGTTTGCTTTCTCAGGTTAAAAGTTAAACTAATGGGATCTGCCAGCTATAGGCATCATTCAAGATTCAAAAGATCAAATTGTCTCGCAGCCCACTGGGAAGGGATTTTCTAGGAATGTCTTTTCCGGTGGAGCGTTAAAATAAATAAATAAAGAGGTCAATAAAGTTTGGCACGTACTTATCCACTTAGGCTACTAAGACTTGGATTTCTCTACAGATTAAAGTGTCCATAGCTCTATCATGGCCATACTAGGCCATGCTGCATTTAAGTTTTACATTTTCAGTCTGTTTCAAGTGTCATCATTAAGATTAAAAGTTATCAACTTTGGAAATATTAACAAAATCACTTCAAATTTCAAGCTGTTCAACTTTTACGTAAATGATCAATATGTATCTTAACGGTGGCTGGAAACCATGTTATTGAGTGGCAAGTATATATAACAGAGGTGCCCAGGAGATGTGTTTGGAAATTGGGGATCAGAAGCATATTACAGTGCTAAGATCATCATCATCATCATCACACCCAGTCTTAAGTCCCGTAGTGAAGTGAAATATAGAAAGGTCTGATAGTACGCAACCTTATCCTTATATAATAGAGAGACTGTTTTCTATAGACCTACATGTAGATATGACTGGAAAATCGCGATGCAAGTTAACAGAAGAAATAAGTTTAAAAAAAAAGATACGCAGAAAAGTTAAGTAAATAGAATTACAATACAAGACAATAAGGACATACCTAATAGTTGACCAGGTCTATTATTACCTTACAACTTGTAAAGATTGACTCTTTTATCGCTGGTCGTATTAGGAGTCTTCACTGCGCGACTCCGGAGGGCTATCTGTAAAATGAGCCACTTCCAAGGAGCTCCAGACTCCATTTTAGGGTACCTACCCCTATAGCACCAAGTTGAAATGTATAATAAACAAACCAAATTACAGCACCTTGTATGGTGGATGAACAGACGGTGCCAACTATGGCTTCTAGGATATGGGCATCTTTTCTTTTTCTTTTTTCTTTTATTAACTTCTGTCATCTAATTACTATGTAAATCTAGCTAACTTGAGTTTAGAGGATACAAGGATTTAATAATACTTACTTTACCTCTGGTTAAACTTCTAGTGATATTTAGACCTATAGGCAAGGTTCGGGTATACGAGAAAGAGGATGATCACACATACAATAAAACAATCATATTTGTCGCATGATCAGTCATGTTTTGCCTTCGATAGTGGCAAAGAGAAGACACCTTACATAAAAATGAAAAGAAGCTGCTCTATACTTTCATGAGTTTGATGCCCCTTTAACAACTTAAGGGTACGTTTAGGAGTTTATGATGGAATGGAATGGAATGGCAATTAATGGAATGGAATGGAATGGAATGAGCCACTCCATTGTTTGGAAGTTTAAATAAAATAAGAGAGGGATTTCTTTGACAATTATTTGGAAGTAATACTAAAAATGAATGGAATGGAATGGCTTGTAATCTTTTTTTCCCAAAATTACCCTTGTAATAAAATATGCACAGTTGCCATGAAACTATTTTAGTAACCCCAAAGCATTTAAAATTGTAGGATGCCCAGAATACAGTTTTGTCATTTTTTTATATAAGCAATCAACTTTCTTGTTCTTTTTCATTAACCCTCATCACACTGTACTCTTCGTTAGGCATTTATTAATGTGTCTTGTTCTTGGGTTCTGAAAGACTTCAATCATGCCTCCCTTACCTTTAACTAAATAGCAAATGCATGCACTTCAAGCCACCACTCTTTGCAGTCTATTATTCATTCTAATTAAGGTTATTTTGAACAATATTAAAAAAACGAGTAAAAAGATTTGAAATTAAAGTATATCATTAATTTTTTTAATAAAAATAGAATCAAATAGTACCCCTGAATTAAATTTGATATAATTTTCGATATTTTAAAATATTTGAAATAGTAAACAAATAAAATTATACTAAATTATTTCGACTCGAATTAAATTGAGAAAACAAATTTCCATATTTTAAGTTTATAATGTGAGTTGTTTTTATATTATTAAATCTAATTTCATTAGTTTTAGTATTTAAAATATAATATTTATCTATTTAAAATTAGATTTGTTAGAACTATCAATTTGTAGTAACTGTATTAAAAATATAGATAAATAGTGATTTTTTATAAATTAAATTGTAATAGGAAATGATATAATTTGTACTCAATTAATAATAAAAAGATGCTAAAATCTCAAATAATCATAATTTCATTATTAAAGAATTGAACCTTATCATATTATTAGTTATATTATAACAAATGAGTTATTATCAACCTCCCGCAAGTTATTTATGGCTAGTACAGTAGTGTAGTAAGGCTGAAAAAAAGATTATTCTAAGACTTGAAAATGGAAATTTCTCCTTGGAGAAATCAACCAGAGATGTGTTGTTTATTTTGATCATTGTTTTGGAGCATTGACAAGTTCATTTGCAAGTAATGGACAGTGGTGAGTTGAAAATTGGATTCTCGTATATGTTGTGGTTGGAAAATCCATGAGATGGGGGCTAGCGACATGTGGCTTGCTACGATGGCATGTTCAGAGAAGTTAAAGAAAGCATATGGTGGCTCCATTTGTCCAGGCACATCGGAAGTAGCTTCGAGCTCTGGCATGGTCCAGATGGATATTATGCTTCGAGCTACTAAGAAGCAGGTGTCGCTGGCATTTGTGACCATGAAAAACATGCATGCAGCTCTATGAGATAGGGTGGCTATAAAAAATTTGAGAATAGAGGATATTGTATTGATTTTTTGATACATGTTACTTTACAATCCCTATTGTATTTATACATAGTTTGAGATAAGATGAATTAATTTAACTTTGATGCAATCTAAACTACATGAACCATGATTTAATCTAAACTAAGATGATGAGATAATGTATGATGTGTATCTAAACTAAAATGATAAGATAATATATGATGCTTATCTAAAATAAGATGATGTTACAACATACTAGTTGTTATTATTCTGCAAAGAATTTTCATTATAAAAATACAAAGATAAAAGTAAATTTTAAATAAGAAAAAGAGAAAATTTGCCTTATCTTAAATAAATTAGTTTATTATATATTCAATTCGCAAGTATTATATATCCAAAGTCCAATATTTAAAAATGACAATGAATTTAGGTTAAAATTATGTTGTTTAATTGAGTAACTAAATAAATATTAGACATATCATTTTCTTTTTCATCTTAAGTGAATGAATCTTCTTAATTAAAAATTACCTATATAAATAATACATATTTGGTCGGAAGTCAATTCTACATTTAAATTATTTTAAAATCTTGAAATTGAAATAGACCATGTGCAATAAAAGGCAAAAATAATGTGGATTAGCCGCCGGTGGATTCTACTTTCTACTTTACCAGAAGACAAAATAATTGAACAAGGACCAGACAGCTTACAGCCCTTATCCCAAAGGCTGGCTAATTGAAGGACAAGCCATAGCCACCACCACGGATTGAAGGGTGGAGTACAATTCTTTTTTTTTTTAAGTAGGTAAAGCAGGCGAAGTTTGAAAAAAAGTCTCTAACTAACGAACATAAATAATACTAATAATATCGTGAAAAAGTCACGAATTTATCTTATCCGGTGGGCTAACTAAGGGATGAAAACCCGGACTAAAATCATAAGCATGATAGGATAAATCGTCGGCGACGAAATTTTCCTCCCGATATATATGTGTAACCGAAATTCTCTCGAAAAACTTCATTCGCTTGCGTATTCGAGGAATCAAAGCGACAACTAAAGCATTAATCTCATATTCCAATTCTTTAAGCATTATTGTCCTTGGCACCAATCAACTAATATAAAGTATTTTAGCATTCGCGTTTTAGTGGATGACCAAACCATGAGTATGCACTATGCAAATCTTAATATCAATGTTCTTTTAAAAAATTTTGTAATAATGTTAAAATTAATTAGTTCTCATTTATAATGTTAAAATTAATTAGTTCTCATAAAAATTTAAATATGTTATCAAGTTTTTAATGTAATTTAATATTTATTTATTTTTTGAAAATAAAAAATTAAAATTTATGTCTGTATCTTTTACAGGTAAAAGTATGCCTTTGACATATGGGAACCTTTCCAATCTGGAAGTAACATCCAATCCAAATAATCGCTTATTATCAGAAATTAATGCAGCATAACCACTGCTTACATCAAAATTTTAACCAAATATATATGACAGAACACATTAGAGCTAGAAATGAGAACAAAAACAGCCTGCAAATTACCATTACGACATGCTGAGACCAGTTAGCTTATGCAAAACCCAGCATCCAAATCAAATAGTATGGCGGTCTTAGATCAACGGTAATTTTCACATTGTCATCAAATATCAAGAAAGTCTGCATTCTAACGTTTAGGAATTTATGGAGAACAACGAGAATGGCGTCTCAAGCCATCGATGAGATATTGACATCAAGTGTCAAAGACACAAGTTTTTGTACATATCAATACAACAAATTTATGTACAGAAGATAAAGATGATGGTTAGGAGGACTGCACAATTTTCTTTTATTTACAAAAAATCCCATTGCCAATAAACCTTCTCTACAATTCCTCCACCACTCCGAACAGCAAGCCGAAGTGTTTCAGAGGCAGGAGGAACCCCCCAAAGATAAGGCACCGCCACTGTCATTGTGAGCTTTTCATGCAGACCGCCTTTCATGGCCTTCTCTGCAGCAACTATCTGAGAAATACAGATCCATGTATGTCCTAAGATTAAGGCTATAGCTTGTAAAAGTCTAAACATTAAGCATGCTATTCAGCTGATAGACACGTTAACTACAATAAGACACTTAAAAATGTAAAACATATATGTCCAGTGGACATAACTGACAGTTCAAGAAAGATGACTAAACCAGTCAGAACATTTCCATTCCGAAGTTACCAGCCTTAAAAGGAAAAAGGCATCACAGAATTAAGCATTCCTGTACTGTTTTTGGTGAGACAATGAGAATAATGATCAGGCTATATAAGCTAGTTGACCTTTATTTGCATCAAAAGCCTAGTACAATGCAGACCAAAAATTAAGCCACTATTTTGTGCCATTTATACACACTAACATTATTTCAGGATTTCAGAAGTTCCAAAAAGGAAAATGATCCTAAGGACTAAGGCCAACATTCAAGGAGCTTATCATAGTCTTGTCAATCCAGATTAAGTTTCCTCATCCTGTTTGAAATTGGCAGAATTCCTTTCCAGCCGTACAACAATCTCCACATACAACCCAAAAGATCCAAATGGTGATGACATATAGCAATCAAATTTGCAGAAAGAGAGGTGAAGGATCCTGTTTATGGGCTTGGTGCTGCTGGAACAGAAAGCACAAGATAGTCCTTTTACTAATATTCCATCCATTATCCATTTTAAATGCTCAAAAACAGGTAACACCAGGAAGAATTATGTAGCATTTCACTCCAAGCTTCATGAAAATAAAAGTAAAGACATAAAATTTCTATATCCTTTCCATACCTCCCCACCATGCTCCAAAACAGTGTCTTCCACAACATCACTTAGCATCTCAATTGAACGGCAAAATCCAAAAATGCAGAGCCTTCTGCCCATATCAAGGCCCTATAACGACAAAATATTGTAGTAGTCAAATATGTTGGAAATAAAATTCAAAAATAAGCAACAGGAATTTCTTACATTGGTTGCTGCAATATCAAAGAGCGCACCCAAACACAAACCCTGGTTTGGGTCCATGTAATCACTCTCTTGAAATCGTTGATATCTCTGCGTAGAATTTGCTCGCCCTTGCTTCTTCTGTTTAAATTTACATTTTTGTTAGGCGATTAATAAGTAGGGATAAAGGCATTCTTATGTGGAAATTTAAAAAATGAACAAAAAGGGAAAAACAAAAGCAAACGAAGATGAGAGTGAGTTAAATTTGCTCTAAAAAGCACTGGAAACGTGGTCAGAAGTAATTAACTCGGCAAAACCAAGAACCAATATTCCACTGAAAGAAGCAAAACTCCAAGAATCTAAAGCCTAAAGGAGCTACTGACGTACATCATCAGAACTAGTAAGACGAGGGACGACAGAGCCACCAATGTGAATGAGGCCATCGGCAGTGAATAGTGTAACTCTATCCTCTTGAATCCATTCAATGGCTGCCAAAGCATGGAACAACATAATCTACCCGTTTAATTAACGTAGCATTGAGAATAATAAGAGCTGAGTTATCACAAATAGCTTCTATCATGTATTCAGCGTTTTATAGAGCAAATTTTCAATTGCTGACTTTCGCTCAATGTACACTATTCACATTAAAACTGCAACCATTTTGACTTTAAAATTCTAAAAAATGCACCTTTTCAATTCTTAAAGTTACAGCCATTCGAAATTGGGAGATCGCGCAAACAAGAATAAAAAAGAAAACCCCATGTTTGAAACCCACATTGATGTACTAAACAATTAATAGAACATATATTCAGAAATTGTGATTCCAAGATCAAGAATTTAGACAAAGAAATCAAGAAAGACAAGAATAGAGCAACTAAATTACGTAATAACAAGAAACGTGAAAATGGGAAAGTAAAGGGGTGTACCATTATCTCCGTCGGACCATGGGAAAGAACCTAGAAAGTCTTCTGATGAGAAGTTTCCGGAATTGGAAGCCTTGAAAGTAAACCGAAAGAAACGAGGTGATCGGCGACGAGAAATTGAGGAAGAGGAAACGGGAAGACGTGATATGGAGACAAAGGGGGTTGTTTCTCTAAAGCGGTATACAGAAGGGCCAGAGGAGACGGTGGAAAAGCACAGAACAGAGGTTTCCGACATTGGACGGCGTTGGAATTTGAGGATCTGAAAGGAATAGAACAGGGGGAAAGAAATAGAAAAAGGACCATAAAAGGGGGTGGTGGTGAGGAAAGCGAGAGTTTTAAGCTTTAACGCCACATGTGTTAGATGACGCAAGTGGCTCAATTTGCATTTAAATATAATATTTGGAGAGTTAAACTTGAGGAGGTGAGATTTAGGAGAAGCCATGTCTTAACCCAATATATCAATGGGAAAAACACGTGTGCCCAAGTATCCGTTCTGGTAAAGTTTCTTTTCCCATCTTATCGGACACATTTTATACCAACACATCTATGAGTCCACTCCATCTTGCAACGGCCTCTAACAGAGACAGTAGTGAGTTTTCAATCCGATTAATATCTGCACTATTCGACTCAAAAAAATAGATATGAAGACTAAAAAATAGATTTTAAATGGATGTTAAAAAATGGATGAGAATATGAATTTAGATACGAGTCTAGTAATAACCCGAACCATGGATACCCATATCCTACCCGTTTTTTATTAACTCTATTTTTCGATTTTTTCTTGAATATTTAGGGTTAAATATAATAAAATATTAAAGAAGAAACAACTTTAAAATTTCCACTTTACTCCTTAGTACTCACATTTTTCATCATATTTTATTTTCTTATAGGATGATAATAATGCAAATAATATGGAGATGGAGTTTTGAATGTTGTGGAGTTCACGCAAAGACAGTTTGAAGTTTTGGATGTTTCAGTTTTTTTTT
>JAOSBP010000004.1:24266206-24290405 GCA_027563825.1 Erythroxylum mucronatum | reverse complement strand
TAATAATAATACAAACTATTGAATTACAAACCATTCATAATAAAAATACCATTGAATTACATCTTCCTTATCATATTTAAGACTAGGGGCATATGCGACATTTGCACTATTTTCTGTCTCTGTCCCCTACAACCAAACACCTCTATCCTGGAGGCGAAGACAAGATTCTCTGTTCTGTCCATCATAAACCAAACAGCTCACTGTCCCCAATTTTTGTTCCGTTCCGTCTCCAGATTTCTGTTCCGTTCCGTCTTCAGCTACCGGGGACGCTAACCAAACGCAGATATAAATAAATAAATACGTATAAACAAAAATATAAAAATAAGTAGTAAAACAAATAATAAAAAATATAAAAAGGTAAAGAATAAAAATAAAAGATAAAATAAGTAAACAAATACTCAAAAAATAAAGAAGACAAATAAATAAATGTGTGTCAATAAAAATAAAAGATGAAATAAGTAAACAAATACTCAAAAAATAAAGAAGACAAATAAATAAATATGCATCGCAATGCCTTTTTTTAATTGGACAGTTAGATTCTCCTTGTTCGCACCAATTTTGAGTCGACTATTTGATGTTTAAGCAAGGCCCCTAAATGGGTCATTCTCAGTCTGTCCTCTGACTACCACACGACTACCCGTTCTTGCTATGGTAGCAGCACAAGCAGTTTGCCGACAAAAGACGGGTTCGGAGTTAGGACCTCCGGGCCAAGCCCTTAGAGCCATTCCTTTTACAGATATCAGAGATAAAAAACTTATAACACATTAGAAAAAAAGTTAAATCCTATAGGACTAATCAAAGGTTCTTTATAAGTTATCTTGAAGGTTCGAAAAGTTACATGTTTTACTATTTTGGTCATAGCACTAAAAATATAAAGGTGTTAACTGTGAAGTTTTTTTAAGATTGTTGTAGTTGATGTATCACTAAAAACTAAAACAATTAAGGAGCTTGAGCTAATAGTGGTAAATATTCCTATTTTTCATGAGATAATTGTTGAGGAAATTCTAGAGGTACATAGACATGACTTAAATGCAATTTTACCTCTTACTATTAGAGATCACACATATAAGGCTTAAACCCTTTGATGATTTTGTTGTATATAAAGGTGAGACTGATTTTATTTTAAGAGAAATTTTAGATCCTCTTATATACAATCAAGCATTGAGAAATTATCAACCTAATAAATGGATCATAATTATAGCGGAGGAGAAGTAGTCTATAAATAACAATGAAGTTTGGAAGTTGATTGATATTTCAAATAGGTTTTAACCATACTAAAGTTAAGGATGAGAGGTTTAAGGTAAGACTTATGGCTAAGAGGTACATTCAGAAAGAAGAAGTGGACTATAATTGGACTTTCTTATGATTCCTAACCAAAGACTTGTAAAGAATCATTAAACTTTAACAACCTCTTTTGATATTAAGTTTCACTATATGGATATCAAGATAGCCTTCTTGATTGGCGATTTAGTAAAGGAGTTATATATGTAATAGCCTAAGGGCTTTAAGATGAAGCGAATAAGCACCAAGTTTGCAGATTAAAGAAGTTAATTTATGGATTAAAGGAACCATCATAGTTGTGGTATTTGAAATTTTATGAAGTGGTCACAACTTTAGATTTTTAAGGAGATATTGTATATACTTCAAATTTAATGGAGCAAGTCTATATTTTTGGTCTTATATGTGAATTACATATTGCTTATTAATAATAACTTAAGCATAAATATAAAGAAGATGCTTTTGAAGAACTTTGATATGAAAGATCTTAAGGAGTCACTGATTGTTCTTAGAATGGTCTATTGGGACAAAACTAAGAAAGTTTTGGGCCAATTTTAGAAAGCTTATATCGATAGAGTGTTAAAGAGATTTAATATGCAAGATTGCAAGTTTGGTATATCAACTAAAGTTAAAGGCGATAAGTTAAGCAATGAGCAGTATCCTTATAATTAGAGGGAGAAAGTTAGGATGAGTTCCAGTTCTTACAATTGTATCGTTAAGAGTTTGATATATTTAGATTTATACATCAGGCATGATATTGGTTTTGTGGTTAGATTTTTTAGTAGATATTTAGCAAATTTTGGTCATGAACACTTTATTCTATTAAAGAAAGCGTTCTACTATATATGCAATACTAGTGATTAAGTGATAGTTTATAGGTATTTAGATGATCTAGATACTTTTAGATATGTTGATGTTGACCTTTATGGTTTTTTCTGGCAACAAACTACAAGAAGTTCTGTTTTTATGTTCTAAGTAGTTTATTGTAGTGACTTTCACAATGGAAATTGAGATTATAACTTGTTTTGAAGCAAGAGCACATGTCATTGAAGAACTTTACTGGGGACTTATAATTGTTGATTCGGTTTGTAAACCTATGGAGATTTACTATGAAAACTCATCTATTATATATTTTTTCAAGAATATAAAGATCATTGGTGGAGTCAAGTATCGTGAGCTTAAGGATTTTAAGATTGGAAGATAGGTTGATGA
This sequence comes from Erythroxylum mucronatum, assembly GCA_027563825.1. Lineage (NCBI taxonomy): Eukaryota > Viridiplantae > Streptophyta > Magnoliopsida > Malpighiales > Erythroxylaceae > Erythroxylum > Erythroxylum mucronatum. The sequence goes on along the minus strand of JAOSBP010000004.1, from coordinate 24,287,915 downwards.
TGGTGGTTTTTTTTTTTTTGAGTAAATTGTCACCGTAGAAATGTTGGGTAAGTCACTGACTAAGGAGTTTAGGCCTTTAGATTTTCAGAGTCATATTGACAATATGAATATTATGTTATTTTATGATGCTTTGATATGGTGAGAGTTTTATGACTTCAATATTACATATTTACAGTACTTGAGTTTGATTTGATAGGCTTGATCTTTCAATGATTTGTTGCGTGTGATATAATCATCGTGTAAGACAACTATAGAGCATATTATATATATATATATATTAACGAGAAAACCCATAAAACGAAAGGCTAAAAACTAAACTCAAGCCAGCAGGCTTACCCCATACATCCAGATCTTACAAGTCAAATAGGACCAAGACAAGGAGGACTAGTTTCTCAACTACGAAGGTTTGCATATAATAAGGCTACCTGAGCTAAAGAGTGAGTCGCCCTATTGGCAATCCTGCGCATTCATTGGAAGGACAAGTGAAGGAAATAACGCTTGAAAGCTAAACAGTCCAAAGCTAGCATTTCAATCTCAGAACGATTAACAGATGAATTTGTAAGCGCTTGTATAGCTAACAAACAATCCGACTCTACGACAACTTGATCTATTTGTTTGTCTTTAAGCCGTGATGCATTAAAAGAATTTTTCAGAGGGGATTTCATAAATTTCAACAACAATTAATCATGTCTTTTAATTTGGATATTTTAATATCATTTTATTATTTATATATTAATTATTAAGGTAGATAGAATGATATTGAAAGATTATATATCTGTTTATGTTTAATGTATAATTTCTGCAAATTTCAAGAAGATCAAAATTTTCCAACCAAACTTTCAACCTCTTATCCACCATTCAGCATATGACAAAGAAAAGGTTTATTCCCAAGCATATGCCCAGCTGCGTTTGGTTGCTGTCTTCGGTAGCTGGAGACGGAACGGAACAAAAACTGGGGACAGTGAGGTGTTTGGTTATGATGGACAGAAAGAGAAAACTATCTTCATCTCGAGGACAGAATGTGTTTGGTTGCAGGGGGACAGAACGAAAAAATAGTGCAAATGACAAATATGCCCCTGGTCCTTAATATGATTAGAAATATGTAATTTATTGATACTTTTATTATGAATGGATTGTAATAATAAATTTTAATAATAATAAATACAAAATATATTATTATAATAATAAATTTTAAATAATAATAAATACAAATTATATAATAATAATAATAATAATAATAAAACATAATAAACATAATAGTAAAAAATAGTGGCTGGAGACAGGGACGATTTGTCCCTTTCCTCCCTTTTTGGGAAGGACAGAAATTCGTATCCCACGACTTGTCCCTTTCCTCCCTTTTTAGGGAGGACAGAAATTTGTGTCCCTGTCTCCCGGAGATAGGGGACGGAGACAGAGGAGGACGTGGAAATAAGAAGCAAATACTAACAGAGACAGGATTTTTTTGTCTTATCCACTGTCCCTGAAAACAGGGACACTGTCCAATCGCTATGTAAGGTTGCAATCAAGAGCGAGGATAGGGTTGGTGGCCTAGTGAATAAGCGGGCTGAATCTTACTTTATCAGAGCTCTATGAGATTGGTATGCAAAGAAGTTGGCGCATTTTATGGAATTGAAGGTAAACTTTTGAAACAGTTATGATGGATGATTTCTCAATTATTAACGGAAGACGTGCGCAGAAATTGATTGTTATAGTCGGTTGGCAGCCTATCCACTGTCCGTATAACGCGTTCAGAAACCCAAGAAGTTGATTTGATATTGGAACACAAAAAAGACTTACTAGTGATATATTTGTCGTTAGTGTCTGCATCTTCCACGTGGAGTTGTCTTTCTATTTGCCTTCCATGTCAGGTTTGTGCACGTCCCTTCTGTACCGGTTGTCCCGCTACACACAGTACAAGAAGAGAGGATCAACCGCAACGCACTGATAGATTGCAAAGCTTTATACAGTTGATACGACTCTTCTCTAACAAATTTAAAGGCTCAACCATTCCAGATGTTTTGATAACGCTGGTGCTTTAGCTACTTGTCTGGCCTGGATTGGCATAAAAAATCTTTTATCATTACTGATTTGATATCTTATGCTGAAATCCATGAATATGACTTTTAGGTTTCTCATGTTTTTAGTTAGCACTTAATCTCTTATTCTGTCACGAAGATTTTGGTATGGAGCTATGATTAATCAATGATAATCACATTCAAAATGTCCATGGCTTTGTTACACGAGGCTGTAAGCATAGAGATAACTATCGCCATCACGAATCAGAATCAGCTGCAATTTCGTTGTTGGCATGGCGAACATATTGTATTAACAGCTCCATGTTGAAGTAGGAAGATCCACCTTCTTCAATGGCCCTCTTAGCCATGTCTCCGAATGCTTTTGCTCTTCTTATTCTTTCCTCTGCCTCTTCACCTTTCTCCATTAGTTGGAGTATGGCATTACTGACCTGTTCTCTGCTCATCACCAACCCAGATTTCTCTTCCATTCCCCATGTCACTGCAGCCTCAATCCCAACACGAACGCCTGTACGAAGCACTTCCACTACCAGCTTCTCGTTCAGGAATTGCTCTGCAAACAATGGGCATGTTGCCATTGGCACGCCAGCAGAAACTCCTTCGAGTGTTGAGTTCCATCCGCAATGTGTCAAGAAACCTCCTATGGAAGGATGAGACAAGATCAAAACTTGCGGAGCCCAACCTCGGATCAGAAATCCCATGTCTTTGGTCCTTTGTTCAAAGCCTTCCTCCACAATCCACTTGTGCAATCCCTCTGATTTTTGACCCCCTCTGATCACCCAAATGAAAGGTCGTTTTGAAGCTTCCAATCCCAAGCCAAGTTCCACAAGTTGTGAGGTTGTGAGACCACAAATGCTACCAAGACAAGCGTATATTACCGATCCGGGTTCCCACATGTCAAGCCATTTCAAGCACTCAATTTCGTCTGCAGAAGCCTTTTCACCTCTCTCAACTTTTTCTGACGTTAATTTGTTGAAAGCTGAAACCGGACCGACACACCAAACTTTATCTCCTTTGACTTTTTTATATTCCTTCACATACTCAGTTTCCAGCTCTTCGAAAGTATTGACAACGATCCCGTCTGAGATTACTTCAGTTGCTCTAATATTGTTTCTGACATCCATCAAGTCCGAGGACCCAGGACCAGGATTAAGACTTTCGGGCAGCTTGGCTCTTGTCAATTCTATAAGATGAGGCATGTCGGGGACCAGAAAAGGCTCAAACTTGGAGGGCCTCAGATGTACTTTGGACACTTCAAGCTTCTGCGTGCAAGCGAAAGCAAAACAGCCCATTGCATCAAAAAAGATCCTAGGAATGCCAAACTTGAGAGCTGTGTTAACTGTCCAGGGAAGGTTCTTGCCTGAGATTATGCAGTTTGGTCTTGGTCGCAGCGAATCGAACACTTCTTCAAACTGCTGTTGCAACATACTTGCAGCATTGAAGAAGTTCCTTATTAAGTTACGCGATGGAAGTTTGTCCATGTTCTCACATCCCTCTGGCAAGCCATATTCAGTTGCTGGAAATTGGAGTTGAAGCAGTTGTATCTGAAGACCAGACTTATTGGCACGTCTTATTGTTGAGCTAATTTTGATGGCATTCAGAGGCGTTGTTACTATGGTAACAATCGTTCCATGGTCTGCCAAAAGCTTGGCCATGTCTGTCATTGGTATAAGGTGGCCTGGAGACATCAAAGGTATCAAAACAAAGTGAAGTTGATTAGGCTGCGAAGCCATGGTTTCTGGATTGGAGTAAGGAGTGGGGTTAGGACCTTGGAGTTGGAGATTGGAGTTTCAATGAGTTGGTAAGTATTAAAGAAAATTATCTGGTAAGTTTCAGGCTATGTCTCTTGTTTGATTCCTGATCGTAACCATATATAATAATGAGCATGAGCCATGCATGTGACAGAAGGGGCCGGACGGTTCAAGGTGATTAAGGTTTTTATTTTTATTTTATCCACCATCAAACTTGTACATATTATGCCCATCATGACGTTCAGATAGTGCGAAAAACTCATATATCACCACCACAAAACTGTGGAAACTTATCTTCTATAGCATGTCCAGCGGCTAAAAATCACCCAACATCATCAATCGTCAAGTTGCAACGGTGCCTTGACTACTCTGCTTTCATTTCATATAATCAGGTTCGCCTTATTACACACACCTTGGAAAAACTAATTGATATCAGAACATTGTTATACAGTACCCTGATTATCAAACTTAATGAAAAATCAATACCTTTTATGATTTTACCAGTCTTTGACACTCGTATGTTGGATTGCACCGGTTCATAGGTGATAATGTAGGAAAAAAGAAATGCTTTCCGTCTGTGGAAATACCTGCTATAATAAATGCAACATTAAACCACATTCAACAACCAATATTCATTTTATTTACAGCATAAAAAGATTAAAGAAACATACCTCCAACACTTGATATTTGGACTTGCACCATTTTTATGCTCCAGCAAAACCTATCAAAAAGAGAAAAAATACAAACCTTACCCAAGAGAGATTGATAGTAGAAGATCCTTATTCTTTCACACTCAATACACACACAAAATGTATGTCACTAAAACAACCTCATCTTATGTCATGTACTGTAGTTTAATGGGCCAACATATAGTAATTAGGGTACTACCATATGCCTAAAATATAATTAGCAAATTAATCATCTCATTATAATTATTAAACATACATTAAGCAATTTAATTATGGTTAGATATATAAAATTAAGTTGTGATTATATCGGTCCAATAACATGTATTTCTAACATTACCCGGTAGTCAGACTACAATCAACACCTAAAAAGATGTCTTAGTGCCAGAATTAATAGGTTGCTTGGAGTCAGGTCATGCAACAATTTAAAGGAGCCGCCCCAGGGATAAACTCTAGTGCTGATATTCTTATTAGTTTTCTCCTTCTAGACCATTCATGGCTCCGTTTTTCCCTCGGGAACACACTTCAGTCAAAAACTTTTATTCGTCCCACTTCATAATGTAGTATTGCTTCATGGATGACGATGCCTACATGCTTACAAAATTGTGTAGGGGCAAGGGTAGGAGATGTTTGTATATATATAAAAATACATCTCCATAGCTGCCGTAACTATTCTTGTGATTTGAACAACAGAAAATTGCTCTGTTCTTATTGCGCAATAGAGTAGGAGACAACCTGTCTTTTGTCTAATTAGAAAAATTGAGCAAGGAACAATAAACAAATAGCTAAAACCAGCTGGATTGCCATTCTGAAGCAGTGGAAGTCAACTTAAATGTCTGCGTCTTAAGGTTACCTTCCTATTTCAAACTACAAATTGATTTCTTTAAGATATAGCTCTGAAGAACAGAAACTTCGTGAAATGTTAATGAAAGACAGCATTCCCTCTTGTGGATAAATTTGGAAAAGGGTTGCTATCAAAATAATGGAACTTCCACGCCCACAATCATCCTCTATTCAACCATACAGGGAAGGTAGCGCATTACTTGCGTCCTTGACAGAACTGTACATTCCACAAAGTGGTAAATTACAAGCATTATGCTTAACTAGCATCATTACACATGTACATGCAGGGACGGATCTAGGGGAGTGGCAGGGGCTATAGCCCCCTAACTAAAAAGTTTTCAGAATATATACATATATATATATATAGGCGCCAGTCTCTCTGACTAAATTTTTTTTAAAATATATATATATATAGGCGTCAACTTCTTAAAATTAAAATCCTAGATTCGTCGCTTAGTACATGTACAAAAAGCTGTACATACACCTTGAGAGTTCTTGTTACTTACGAGACTTACATGTCGTACTTCACTATTCTAAAATAATCTATATACTTTCTGGATCACAGATTTCATACTTCCAGTCATGATCAATACAGTGACTTCCGTCTTTATTTTTTTTCATCATCTTCCTGGTGCTGGTTCCGAGACTAGGAACCATGGCCTCTGCTACTTGATTCAGCTCTATCAAGTCTAACCATTCTCTCAAGGTAAGAGAATTAGTTGATTTAACAGGGCAAGGGTAGATTCATATCCCCCAGCACCAAGAACATAGATAGCTGTCATATACCTATTCTTGAGTAAACACCAACCTGACACGGATTTTGGCACTGATCATCTGATAGTGACAGCACGTTGCTAATAAAATAAATAGCAGTTGCCTGTATTACGTGCCACGGTTCATCAGAAGCCTCAAATATAAAAAATGTAAAGAATACCTAGGTGGGATAAGCATCTATCAACTGATGAGATACCTTGTCTCTAAACTAGAAAACAACAACAATTGCTACTACATCGATCGTATGAACTGACTATCTTAATGAAAAACAAAAAATAACAAGGCGCTTGATTAGAGAGAAATCAAAATTAGAAAATATGGGAGGGAAAACTTACCGGAAGAAAGAATTGAGCTCTCTGAGCCGGAAGAATACATAAATTGAAGATGGGAATCGAACAGATTTGGAAAGAGAAGATTTAAAGAATATGTTTTCGCCTAGACCGAAATAGCTCAAAGGGACAAACAAGCTAATGATACTTTATTTTATTTCTTTATATAACAATAATTTAAAATTCTCGTAACATGTTATTTGGTCATATTAATTAAAATTATCTTTTTTGTGTTGATATATTTTGATGCTTTAATAGGAAAATTACTATTTGTTTTGTTTTAGGACGTAACAAATAAAGATTGCATCAAATTGATGCATTATTGGTCAAAATCATAATTTTTGAAACATCGGATAGATTATTGCAGGAATAAGACGAGATCACGCCTAATGCCAGCTTTATCTCAAAAGTTCGAATTCAATTAGGAACTTATTTATATCCCTATTATATAAGGATTTGGATTTGTTTTAAATAAAATGCGAGATATAAGGAGGCTAAGTTTTGAGTAAAAAAAGAAGAAGAAAAAACACGTCTAACACCTCTCCATATCATTCTATTTCGTTTTTAAGTAGTTTGTTCTCAATAGGTTTTGTTTTAAACTTAGATTCTTATTTTAATTCAAGAATTCCATGTTTTGTATTCTTATATTTTATAAATAATTAATATTTATTGATCTAACAAATTAATTTAATGTCGATTATTATATAACTATCCATGAATTCAATGATATGTAATTCTCATAAAGGATTGATATAAGTAGCAAATAAATTATTTATAAAGTTACATATTTAACTTATGAGAAAAAACTAAATTGAATAATTGTAGCTATCCCAATTAATTAATTTAGGGTTTAGTCTTTTTCACTAAACTTATTCTTATCATTTAATTGATATAGAATTTATTATACTAAATATATTAATGATAATTTTTAGTTTGAATGTTGGGTTTGAAACCAATTAATTTAGAAATTTTTGAGACTTATTATGACTATCCTAATATGTTTCAAACTAACTATTTGAATTATGAAAATTATTCTTTTTAGATCAATGATCATTGTTATAATTGGATAAGATATTTACTTTGCATCGAAGGTAAGTATCATTAAATTTCTCAATTTTTATTTCAATTTTTTGCTAATTTAGTTTATTATTTAATTAATCATAAAGCCCCACCTTATTTTGTCAATTGAAATTAAGAAACTAGGTTTTAGTTCTTATGGGATTCGATCTAGTTCCACGACTACTACAAGAGTTTAGAGAACTAGAATTAATTTTATGGGCCTTAATAACTTAATCAAAATTTTGACATCATTGTTAGGGAATTATTTTAGACAATAGCGCGTCTTTTAAGGAAAGAGACTAAGCATGGAAATGGTTATTTACCTCTAGAAGTGAAAGTTAGAGATAGATCCAATAATAAGTGAAGATTCTAATTTCCAAAAAGTTCAAGAAAAGATGACAAAACCTAACATTAGAACTTTGAGAGAGTTAGCGACGTCAAATTTGAATCAACAACCCTTATGCATATGATTTCTAGACATTAAGTTAGATTTTGAATTGAATTTTGGTTTGATTCACTTACTCCTTAATTTTCATGGTCTTGAAGGTAAATATCCATATAAACATTTGGAAGAATTTTATATTGTCTACTATGAAATGAAGTCATAAGGGTTGAAAGAAGAACGAATTAATTTTAGAGCCTTTCCATTCTCATTGAAAGATAAGGCAAAGGATTGTCTATATTATCTTCCCTCTAACTTAGTGACAACATAGAATGAGATGAGAAGGTTGTTAATAGAAAACTTCTTTCCTACATCATGAGCAGTCAATATCAAAAAGGAGATATGTGGAATATGACAATTCACCAGAGAAACATTGTATGAATATTAGGAGAGGCATTGTATGAATAGGATAGGTTTAACGAGTTATGTCACACCATCATATTCCTGAGCAACACTTGATTAAGTTCTTTTATGAATGACTATTACCAATGAGTAGGAGTATGGTAGATGCAGTTAGTGGAGGAGTTTTGGTAAATAAAACACTAAAAGCAGTTAGGTAATTAATATCAAATATGGCTAAAAATTCTCAACAGTTTGAGACAAGGATGGATAGAGCTATTAAGCATGTGAATGAGAAAAGTAATATGAACCTTAAGGATAAAATTTTGGATTTAATTGCTTAGTTCTTCAAATGGCTATAGGCCAATTGCAATCAACACCAGTGTGTAGAATATCCTTATTCTCTGGATATCATAGGATTTGTGCCCTACATTGAAATAAGACTCTCTTCAAGAAGTTAACGCAATAGGGGGATTTTCGAGTTAACCTCAACGAAAATATGACCTTATTCCAATCATTATAATCCAAGATAGTGTGATTATTCGAACTTTAGCTATGGAAATTGAGGAAGGAAACAAAGATATCAACCTCACAATTTCAATAGACAACCTTAAACACCTACATATGCTCAATCTCAATCTTCAAATTCATGAATATCTTTGGAAGAAATTGTTAAAGCACTTACTACTACTATTCAATAATTTCAATAGGAAACAAAAGAAAGCCTTTAGAATTTAGGAAATCAGATCACTTAATTAGCCACCTCAGTTAGTAAATTAGAAGCGCAAGCATTAGGAAAATTACCTTCATAAAAGATGGTAAATCTAAAGAGGAATGAGAGTGCAATGATGTTGAGAAGTGGTTAAAAAATTTAATCTGGATCTTTCGTAACAGTGGAGTTAGAAAAGCATGACAAAGGATAAAAGAAATATGAGCCTCCAAATCAATAGCCAATAAAGGAAAAAGATGATTTATCTTCACTAATATCAACTAATGCATGTGTACCTCCTTTTCCTTGCAAGTTAGCTAAATCATAAAAAGAAGAATATTAAAGAGAGATCTTAAAGACCTTCAAAAAGGTAGAAAACAATATATCACTTCTAGAATCCATCAAGAAAATTTGAAATATGCAAAGTTCATGAAAGAACTATGTGCAAATAAAAGGAGGTTGAAGGATAAGAATAGAATAATTTTGAGTAAGTACATATCATTTTTAATAAATAGGAAATTATTAAAAAATGCAAAGATCCAGATATATTTACACTTTCGTGTGTCATTGGTGATAAGAAAATTGAGTGTGTCATGCTAAATTTAAGCGCATCTATTAATGTCATATCATACTCAATTTACCGAGCTTTAAATCTAAATTCTTTGTAAGAAACTAATATGATTATTCATCTAACTGATGATTCTTATATGTGTCTTATTGGTGTTATAGAAGATGTTTTAGTCCAAGTTAACGGCTTGGTATTTCCAGTGGACTTTTACATATTGAAAATGGATGGAGATAATGTTAAAAATTCAATTTCGATTTGGGAAGGCTATTTTTGAAGACGGCTAAGAAAAAATTTGATGTAGATGAGGAAACTCTTTCCGTAGTGTTTGATGGAGAAATAGTGAAGTTTAATATTTTTTAGGTAATAAAGCACCTTAATAATTTTCACTCTATTTATCATATGGATTTGTAGATTCAATTGTTCAAGATATTTTTAAAGAAGAAAGTGTCGATGATGAGTTGGAGTGCAATGTCAAACTGGAAGTGAACGTGCAATTTGATAAAACTTATGAAATTGTAGAATCATTATCAGTGATGCTAATAGATTCGAAAACTTTAAATGCTGAAATTACTATAATTCACAAGAAAATGTTGCCTTCTATTTTTCAAGCTCTAAAGATAGAATTAAAGACCTTACCTGATCACCTCAAGTATGTTTATTTAGGTGAAGGAGAGTCATTACCTGCTAACATCTCAAAAAGGATGACTACAGGGTAAAAGGAAGGGCTAGTAATACTTCTAAAAGAGTACAATAATTTTCATTTATAAGATTCTTTTGGAAGAGAATGTTAAGCCAACAAGGGAACCTCAAATAATATTCAATCCAACAAAGAAAGATGTGATAATGAAAGAGATTCTAAAACTTTTGGATATAGGTATAATCTATTCAATCTCGGATAGTGAATGGGTGAGTCTAGTGCTTGTTTTGACAGAAAATTGGGATGACAGTGATACAAAACTAGAATGATAAGTTGGTACTAATGAGGGTATATAATGGGTGACGAATGTGTATAGACTTTAGGAATCCTAACTTAGCAACCAGAAATGACCATTTCCTATTACCCCTTTGTAGATCAAATGTTAAAAAGGCTTGTGGGTAAATCATGTTTTTGGTTTTTAGATAGTTTTTCAGGTTTCTACCAAATAGAAATTGCTCAAGAAGATCAAGAAAATACTACTTTTACATGCCCTTTTGGAACGTATGCCTTCAGGTGAATGCCTTTTGATCTTTGTAATGATTTAGGTGCATGTCAAAAATGCATGATGAGTATTTTTCTAAGTATATTAAGAACTGCATTGAAGTACTCATGGATGATTTTATTGTTTACGGGGATTCATTTGATGATTGCTTAAATGATTTATTTAAGGTTCTCAAAAGAAGCATTTAAATGAATTTGGCGTTGAATTATGAAAATTTTCATTTTATTATTGATCAAGGCATCATTTTGGTATATGTGATTTCATCCAAGGGTATAAAAGTTGATAAAGCAAAAGTGGATTTAATCATGAACTTACCTTACCTTACAATATTCGGAAAGTTCGATCTTTTCTTAGACATGCTGAATTTTATTGCAAGTTTATTAAAGATTTTTCCAATATAGTAATACCATTATCAAAATTGCAACAAAAAGATGTTCCATTTGAATTTGAAAAGGATTATAAGGAAGCTTTTGACAAACTCAAAGCATTATTGACAAATATACCTACTATTTAACCACCAAATTGGGATTTACCATTCGAGATCATATACGATGCTAGAAATTATACAGTGGGAGCTATTTTAGGCCAAAGGATTTGGAAACAAATTCATGTTATTTATTATGCTTCAAGAATATTGGGTGTTGCACAGTGCAATGATTCTACAACTAAGAATGAGCTTTTAGCAATTATTTTTTCCTTATTTAAATGTAGATCTTATTTCTTGACTCTAAAGTTCCTACGTAATCTGTCCATGCAACTTTGAAATACCTTTTGGTGAAGGAGTCCAAATCGAGCTTAATACAATGAATTTTGCTACTTCAGGAGTTTGGTTTGATAATAAGGGATCGAAAAGGAGTAAACAATTTAATGGTAGACCATCTGAGTTGGTTAGTAAGAAATGAAGATATTTTACCTATTTTTGAATGCTATCCTGATGAGCAATTCTTCCAAATGAAAGGTATGGTTCTATGGCACGCAGATCTTGTTAATTATTTAAAACTTTACATAATTACCTTAGTAAGTCTAAGAATGAAAAGATAAGGAATAAGACAAAATATTGTGTTTGGGATGAATCATACTTGGGGATGTTCTAATTTGATTAAATTACTAGGTGTTGTAAGTTAGAGCATGAACATCATTATGTCTTAGCTTTTTGTCGAAATTATATATATGATGGTCACTTTCTCCCTAAATGAATTGCTAGAAAAGTTTTAGATAGTGGATTGTATTGAGAGACTTGATTTAGAGATACTTATGTGTTTTGTAAAAGTTGTGACAAATGCTAAAATACATATACATTATCTTACAAAATGAAATGCCTCAAACCCTAATTCTTATAATTGAGATATTTGATGTATGAGGTATTGACCTTGTGGGCCCTTTTCCTTCATCTCATGGATTTTTTAATATACTTTTGGCTGTTGATTATGTTTCATAGTGGGTGGTAGCAAAAAGCACTAAGATTGATGATTCTGCAGCTATTGTTGTACATTTGGAGTTTTATGAACCATTATTAATGATCAAAGAAGCCATTTTTAACAGAATAGTGGTAGCTTTGTTTAAAAAATATGGCGTATATCATTGAGTAGTCACCATATACCATCCACAGATGAATGAATAGATAAAAGCATTGAATAGAGAAGTAAATTTTATTTTTGGAAAAAGAAGGTAAATCCAAGACGAAAGGATTGGAGTTTACATCTAGAGGATGCTCTTTCGGCATACCGTACAACTTATAAAACATCCATAAGAATGTCTCCTTATAAACTAGTTTTTGGTAAAGCTTGTCATTTATCGGTGGAGATTAAACATAAAATTTATTAGGCAATGCAACATTACAACATTATTTGGAAAAATCTAGGGAGACAAGGAAATTGCAATTACAAGAGCTGGAGGAACTAGGGTTGGATGCTTACGAGAATTTGAGAATCTACAAAGAGAAAAAAATTGTTCCATGATAATATAATTTTGAGGAAGCAATTTGAGGTAGGACAGAAAGTGTTATTATATAATTCTTAATTAACGCTTATGCTAGGTAACTTACATTCTTGATGACTTGGCCCTTTTGTTATCACCAATGCATTTCCTCTTAGTACGATAAAAATAAAAAGTTTAGATACTAGGAAGATTTTTTATTTGAACAGACATAGATTGAAATCATCTTATAAGGAGATGACAATTTTAAATGTGGTGGATATTAATTTGGTAGTTCCCCAATACGTAGAAGTTTAAGAAGAAAAAAAACTCTATCGAGCATAACAGCGTCAAACAATTGCTCTATTTAGGTGGCAACCTAAAACATGATAATTTTTATTAGTTTTTTTAATTATATATAGATTTCATTTATCTCTTTGAGAAGTTAGTTTACTAACTTAAGAGAAATTAGGTCTTAAAATTCAAAAATACTAAAATTCATAAGATCAGATCACGCCTTATGTAATTTAACTGTCAGGATCAAATACTCAAAATTTTAGAATACTAAAACTCATAAGGTGAGATCACACCTTATAAGATTTAGCTTTATAGAATGGAACCCCTAAAATTCTAGAATATTAACATTCATAAGGCATGATCACACCTTATAGTTTGTTTAGTTTTAAAGATAATCGTAAATTTTTAATAAGTAAAAATTAAATAAATGATAATAAAAATAGATATTAATATCTTTTAAAAATTATTTAAAAAAAACCCTAATTTCTTTTGTTTCTTTTTCAGCAACACACAATAATGCTAGCCCCATTAACATAATGTCACGCCAGCTATAGGCACAGCACACCTAGCCAAGTTCACACTAGCTCCAACATACCAATGTCACCCTAATGTGCATAGCCTTTTGAACACAACGCACCACACAGAACTAAGTCGTTATAGCCCTATACCTAGCATTGTAGTCACCCAGCTATAACACTTAGCACCACAACATCCCAACAGTAGACCCACCAATGCAAACACCATCAACTACAACATTAAAAGCAACCTAGCTCTCCATAGTGTCATAATAAAGTCTCATTTCTTTTCTAGTTTTATTTGAATCATTTTTTATTACATAATTTTAATTGCTTTAATTTTAATTTGAGTTATTCTTAAGTTGTTTTAGTTATTTTTAGAATTAGTTTTCTTATTTATAATTGTCTTAATTATGGGACGTTGAAAAGATACTAATCAGACAATAACAAAAGGGAAGTCTAAGGTGAATTCAACAACACAAAATCATTTTGACATTGGTCCTACCACAAGTACCCGTAGGAAGCATGCTTATCTAGCTAAAAATACATCTATCTTCCTACCATCTAAGTTTGACCTTTGTGGATATCTTACTTTCAACTTTAAAGAAAGAAAGTAATGGTACACTGCTCTCAAACTTGACATATTAATCCAGGTAAGTATGTGCATTATCATTCCTTAGAAGAATTGCATATCAAAGAAAATTTTGATAATTTGCTTATTGATATGAATTGGAGATATTTTGTGTTGATTTATTGTTTGGTATTTATTGAATTAACTAGGAAGTTTGATAATACCTTCAAATTTGATAAACCAGATTATTTTGCTTTATGTTGTCCCAATGTGGTACCATATAGATTATGAATTTAAATAGAGCACCACTGAAATTAATTTGGCCTTAGGGTTGATAGATAAGGAATATGCTAATTTGACTCAGTACAAAGAATCTGTAGTGGACTATAGTGATTTTAATTCTTCTAGAGTGTCAAAATCACTATCTTCTGACCTGTTGGTTTATCATCCAAGTAAATCTAAGGGTAGTGATCTTAATGAGCTTGAATGGATTGATATACAATGTTTCTTGGCTTTAAATTATTTTGAAAGAGAGGTCATGATGTATACTTGCACTAAAGCTAAGTTGTTTCTTATTTGGTGTATAGTACACAGAGTACACATTAATTTAGGTGTTTAGTTGGTGATGTAGTTTCACACTATTATCTCTTCTAATAATAATTTTTGTCTTGGTTTCCTTATTACTCATCTGGATAATAATCTCAATTTCTTTATATGACTGACACTAATATGCATATGGCCTATGAGATAGAACCGTTAGATAGGGTTTGTTTAAGTAGGATGAGGTTACTCGAGCAACAAAATAGAGCATTTTGTTTTGTACCATGTAACCCCCTTATAAAGGTTCATCATTAACACAATAAGAGGATCGTCTCTTTTTCTTCTAGTTCCACCAATCCAACATGAGCATCATTTTTAGCTAGAGAGGTCGGAACGTAAAATTTCTAAATTAAAGAAGAATTTGGATGCTCTGCTTCAATTATTGGGGTTGATACCTCTACGTCCACTGACACCATAATACATCTCATTTTAAATGATCACAACTCAGGAGAGTCATTTACTATGTACTTTTTTTTATTATTTTATGGTATGTGAGCATATTGTACATATATTAGGATAATATATGATTTAGGTTTAGGGGAGCGAGAGTATATATTATGATGAACTCTGTGAATTATGCTTGAACTCATGAATAATATGATTCATATATTAATTATTTCTCATGATAGCCTCATAATTTTCTAATTACTGTTTAGAAATAATCCCTTAGTTAGGATACATGTTTGGTTAAGAATTAACATACGAGAGAGACAAGCATGATTAGTATTTTTCATTAAATTACTTTAAGTATCGCATTGGTTTTACTGAATGAAAGTATACAAGGCTTGATATATTTTGATACCTATGTGAGCTTTGAACCTCAGAGCATTTACCATATTTGTGCTCATACATTTCTTTTTGTTATGTATTATCAATCGTAGCTTATTTATGCTATAACTTGTTTTTGAATATATGTTGAGACTATATTTTTGATGAATTTGTGCTTACAGATGATAAGGACAATTAGGATAACCATTTTTTGGCCTAGACAAGCCTATATTAATTTTGACCCCTAGAAAACCAATTTAAGCCTTACCATGTCTTTTCTTAAATTCTAACCTTGTTACAAACCACTTTTACCCTTCTTCTTATTGATATCTTGAATAATTTTGAGCTCCTAAATTGAAAGAATTGTATCAAACTTATTTGCATAGGATTTTGACTATTTCCATGAAAAGTAAATTAGCTAATTCAAGTTGCATTGTTTTGATTTTTCATTCTTTTTTATATATAGAATAAGGGAGAACTATAAAAAATAAATAAATCTCCTCTTTGATGTTCATGTTAAAAAAATGAAAAAAAGGAAAAAAGTAAAAAAAAAGATGAAGTAATTGAAAAGGATGCTATTTAAACTAAATGAGTTTTTGACTAGGTAAAACTTATGTGAATAGGTTTGTATGATTTCTTTCAATTTATTTAACCTATAAACTTCTTTTTGTCATACTTTATCTAAGCCATTACAACCCTTATCAAGTCCTTTTGAATAGACATTAGTTTCACTTTTATTAGTGGTGGAGATATGATTCATGAGCAAGCTTACAGAAATAACTCACTATGCTTTGATTTGAGAGCTTAATAAACCCTAAAAACTTTGAGTATAAAGAGTGAAATTTGTGGGGTGTCAAGTCTTGTTTCATTTGATTTTGATGGAATTGATGAGATGCCATGTTTTAATTCTAAAAATGTGTCTTACGAATATTTTATCCTAAACCTTTGATATTTTTAGATAACATGAAAGAAGATGAGAGGTTGTTATAAGGATGATTAATATATTGAATTGAAGTATGCTTGAGGATAAGCAAGAGTCCAGTATGGGAGAATTTGATAAGATGTTATTTGGTTATATTACTTGGAATTATCTCTTTTGTTTTGACCATATTTTGGTGCTTTAATAGGAAAATTAATATTTATTTTAGGACATGAGAAGTAGAGGTTAAATCAAATTTGAGTATTATTAGTCAAAATCACAAATTTTGAAAAAGTGGACAGATTATGATAGTGGATAAGGCAAGATCATACCTAATGTCAGATTTACCTCAAGAGTCTAAATTAAATTAGGAAACTTATTTCCATCCCTATTATATATGAATTTAGATTTGTTTTAGATATAAATCTTTGCAAGATAGAAGGAGGTTAGGTTTCATTCTATTTCGTTTGTTAGTAGTTTTCTCTCAATCTTTCATTTTTTCTTCTATTTTTGATGTTGAAACAAAAACTATATGTGGCTAAATTCACATATTTTGATTCAAAGAGATTTAAAACTACAATTGTAACCTTGCAAGATTTTTTTTCTAAACTTAGATTTTTGTTTTAATTCAAGCATTCCTTGTTTTATGTTCTTATATTTCATGAATTATTAATATTGAGTCATCTAACAAAATAATTTAATGTTGATTATTCTATAGTTATCCATAAATTCAATGATCTGTAATTGTCTTGAAGGATTAGTACAAGTTGCAAATATGTTATTTATAAAGTTCCATATTTAACTTATGAGAAACAAGAAAACTAAATTCAGTAGTTATAACTATCTCAATTATTTAATTTAAGGTTTCAACATTTTCAAGATTCCCAAGAAATTATTGGGTTTCTTCTGGAAGCAGATGATTATTCATCTCCTTTCTCACCTTCCATGAATAGTCAGGACATTGAGGAATATCTATAAACGCAGTTAGAGAATCAATCTGATTCTATTTTTTTCGCTTTGTTTGAAGAAAAGAAGGATCTCAAAAAATCGATCTTTCTTTTAGTTTTAGTTGTTGAATCTCTCTTTGACTGATCAATGTGTGATATTTGAATCCTCTTTACTAATGGAATCAAAATGATCTATGGATTGATCAAAGATGTTTTTGCTGGTATTGATCCCGATTTAGATGCTCAAGTAGTTTATTGATATTATTTAATTAATATAGAATGTTATCATACACAATCAATTGATGGTAAAAAAAAATTTAAATGTTGAGAACCAATTAATTTAGAAAAAATTGACACTTATTATGACTATTTTAATATGTTTCGAACTATTTGCTTGAATTGTAAAAGTTATTCTTTTTAAACCAATAATTAATATTATAATTGAATGAGATATTTATCTTGTATTAAAGTTAAGTACCATTAAATTTATCACTTTTTATCGCAATTCTTTGTTAATTTAATTTATTAGTTAATTAATCATAAACACCCACTTTTTTTTACTAATTAAAATTAAAAAATTAATTTTTAGTTCTATTTAGATAAAACCTAATTTCACAACTATTACAAAAGTTTAGAAAATTAAAATTAATTTCGAAGGCTTCCGTAACTCGATCAAAGTTTTCTCCCATCTGCATTTAGAATAAATTATAATCTAAGTATAGCTTCTGCCTCATTAACCATTACCATTTACAGGCATTAAGACCATTATAATCGTTGATCATGTATATTCTCTCTCACTTCTTTGAGCTCTAGTAGGGAGCAGAACAGGTAAATCTCGGAGATCATGAACATACTTTAGACAGGGGAGTTTGGTACAGTTCCCAGGGTTGGCTTCTGTTGGAAGCTTGTACGACGTTTTTTCGAACACCAACAGGATTTTGTTGTTTTCTGAAGCAGCTGCTTTCCACTTGGAGGCCTCCTGTTCGTGTCTTCGCCGTCTGGGACACCCCTAACATTCTTTTATACTGAATGTGGTTAGGCACGAAAGATCTATTCCCATTCAAGCCCAAGTATTTCCTTCTTGTTCCTCAATTTTCAGGTCATGAATTTGAAGTCATGCATACGTTGAACTATCTGGCCAGAAGGATCTTCCAATATCTTTTTCTTGACTAGCGATAATTGTTGAGTTGATGCGTTGTCTTGTTAAAGCACCAATCAACTCTAGGTTTGAGAAAGCTGTGATCTCAACCAGTTATACTACTATGTATATATGTACACAGAACAAACAAATCAAAGATATAAAACTTTTGAAATGCTAGGGTTCATGGAAGGAACTAATTAGCACTCAACTCAAAATGGGGAGCCTATAGGAGCTACAAGACCAAGGTGCCGCATTATCTTGAACCGGCGAACCTGAGTGACAGAATTCAGTGGAAAAGCATCTTCCTGCATAAGAAATGGATAAAAAACAAGAACAACAACATCAGAGGTATGTTTACGTTCCGTAGGTGGTCTATCACTAGAGAAAGCCAAAGTAAGGTCATGACTCACATCAAAACAGATTTCATGCTTTCGTTCCCTATCCACCTTTCCTCTTTTAGGGAGATAACCTTTTGTTATACGTGAAAATGCCCATTTACCTGTTTTGGACAAGAAACAGAAATCATCATAACAAGGTAGATAGTTGTTTAACGCATATCACCTCTGCAAAATAGAATCACACTAATCACAGACTGTAAATTCAACTTGATATCAAGAAACCAGAAACATTCCTTCTTTACATCATTCTCTTAAGGAAAAATATCATTCCTCCACTGATCTAATCTTGTCCACTGCAATAACTTAGCTCTTAGTGGTCCACTGCAATAACTTAGCTCTTAGTGGTAATAAGCGCATCTATTTCTAGCCCCATGCATTAAACTAATCATCAAAACATCCACGTAGAAGTTTTTCTCGCAAGAAATGCGAGTACTTCTTCTTTTATGGCAACAATAAGCATCATGCTATTTGTCTAACACAAATATGTTCCGAATTCCAGAACAATGTCATTTTACTGCTTTTCTTAGCATTGTGGAGTAAGCAAGTATATCAATGGAGAAACACATACTAGCTGAGTTATTTGCTTCATAATGATGTTTGGGTCCAACAGGGCTTCCGAGCAAATCTCTTCGCACACTTAAATCTTCCTTCCTTTCTAATGCCTAGTTAAAACCAACAAGCCATACAAATTGAATACAAAGTTAGTTTAATTTCAATAATTAAGCATCCAATAAAATAGGCACTCCGATGCATACTTCTTTTTCCATAAGCTCACAGCTACTTTCTGAAAAGTGCTGGGAAGAGTTAACAGATCAGATTAAGCATAGACTTCAAACTTGGAATCAAACAGTAAAACACTCCCACACCAAATCCTGATATATAATTCATATAGTTCTAGACAGTCTACTTGTACTAATCTAAAATCAATCAGATTGTTGATTTTGCAATGAGCAACCTATGGCCAGACATCAAAAACATTGTCCTATGCAGAGCCCTATCCCTGCCTCATTTTTCCTAACAAGAACAAATTGTAAAAGTTTCCAAAAGTGATGACACTGGATAGCAAATTGTTTCTTTTTGCAATATGGCTGGTTGGAAACAAAAATTATAGAATACTGGATCCTCTAAATCTGTGGTAAGCACGGAAAACCAATCGTACAGGAATTCCAAGGGAGTTAACGGTAATGGGAGTTGTCAAGGGAACTAAGGAAACAGCCAATTCTCACATCTTCATGTTTCAAGCCGTCCCTGACCAGATCATCCCAGGCACTGAAAAACACATACCAATGTGGGTAAGGTTCCTGGAAAGAGAATGAAAGCCTCAAGTTTCCCACATTTCTCAGCTGTATGACAACAGAAAATTGAGAAGTGCACCTAAGGCAATGACTCCTATGGATTGAACAGATCATCACAAGTGACTTGGCTTTTTGACTTCTATATAGAGGATTTTTCTCCAATCGTGTGAAATTGTCAAACATTGTTCACAAACTTATGATTACATCAAGGACCACAAACTTATGTCCAAAACATACATGAAATGAATATGAGCCAAATTTACGAGTGGACAAGATCCAAAATCAATCAGTACAAGAGAAAGAGTGTGCCAAAAGCTCTTAACTTAAATTTCACTCAAATTAAATCAGAAGCATATAGAAGTAACGAATGGCTAGCATCACAAGAATTTAACAACTTACTCCATCAGGCAACTGCAGTTGGCAAGCTGATTCAGCACACACAATATTTTTTGGAGTACAAGAAATATTATTGCTTTCTTTGATTTGTAATTTCTTTGGGATAGATTCCGATGTCATGGCAGTAACCACTTTCTTTTTACTGACAAACAAAATCAAAGATACAATAGTCACACCAGGATCAAACTGCTCCACTGAGTTTGTGATGCATTCGACAGGATATACCTATTGCAAAAAGGATCAGCTATAACTATTTGATGAACTGATTTGACTTCTTCAACTTGGTCTCTGTAAAAATCTGATAGTGGCCTTGATCTTTCATCAGTGGATTTAGAGCATTGAACCAAAGGGTGCTTGAATGATTTTTCACTATTACTACTCTTATGGAAACCATTGATTGTCACACAGGACAAGCTTTGTCTAAAGGAACCTGTGGATCAGATATTTAAAGACAACATTAATAGTTTGACCAATAATAGAATTTCCAACACAAAATATCAAGAATCTAAGAACCTAAAGGTCACAATAAGTTACGTTGTGAGAAATATCATGTCAACGCATGTAAGAGTAAAACAAAGAACAACAGAAGAGGTCTTATTCCAACGTACTTATCTTCTTCATGTTCCCCCACAACAGACATGTAAACAATGAATTAAGATAATACCCTTCACATCCTTGAGCAAAACCCTCAGCCCAATGCTAACTCAGTAGTTGTATATAAGGAGAAAGAAAATTTCAATAGAAAAGTACATTAAATTGGCCAATAAGTTATGTTCTATTAAGAAACACAATTAACACAATTAACACAATTCAGGGACGGATAGAATTTCAGTTCAAATAAATCAATCAGAAAATTCAATAGGCAAAGCTTCTATCTTCATCATATAAATATAAATATACATGAATTTAAAGAAGTATCTGAACTTGAATGTACATTCATGAATTTTTAACTTCTTCAATATAAAAGGTATAGTCAAACGACTTAATTGATCCTTAGGTTTCTACGAGAATTATAAATATCCATGAAGACACAGCTTGTGGCAATGGCATTGGCAAACAATCAACCTATTATCAACATGCTCGTTTATTGAGAGCCAAAAACGAAGTTAACAAAAAAGGGAATCTATCAAGCACCCAAAAAGCTTGAAGTTGGGATTCAACATAGAACTTGGATTTGGGAACAAAATACAGATTTGAGTTGCTAAGAACTATACAA
>JAOSBP010000004.1:24195359-24224361 GCA_027563825.1 Erythroxylum mucronatum | reverse complement strand
TTTCGTAAGCACTGTTGGAGATGTTGTGTGTGAACTAGTCTGATTTGATTGTACTGTTTTGGGTGGCATCCACATATTCTCCCAGGGGGTATTTGGGTGTTACATTACCAATGTTAGGAATTTATGTCGCCCTGTTATTACAAGATTTGCGACTAATTTCTTATCATTCCAGTGCTTTATTCTAATGAAGAAGGAGCTTAGACAAATGTTTACAAGTGACAAGTAGGTTACATTTCAGTATGTCAGGTCTAATGTTGTAATGGAGATTTCTATAATTATCCTTGAAGATCATAAATTTTGGCCCCAGTGTTCATTTGTAATCCGAGTTTGTAAACGTCTAATGATTGTACTTTGTCTAGCTGATAATGATGAGAAAGTAACAATGAGTTATTTTTATGATATCATAGACAGGGTGAAGGAAGTAATCAGGCCAATATGAAAAATAGGACTTCCTTGTATACACTTTATCTTACAGTCATCAATGAAAGATAGAAAAGACAACTTTACTCTCTAGTGTTTACAGTTGGGGCTTTTTTTAGTCTTAATGTCTATTTTAGGCCAAGTTTTATGATGAAAGCTGAAGTTAATAAGGGTGTTGTTAACTATTACAATAATTGTTGCACATGAGATGATGCAAGATATTTTAAGTTCACGGAGGTTTACAAGGATACTTTTGGAAATTTTAGGGTGCCTATTACAATTCGTCAAAGAGACAAACTTAATTCAGGTATATATTTATTCACTTTTGTCACTTCTTATAAATTAATCATTACTTTATTTTGTTTATAAGTTACTTTTGTTGTCTTATAGTAATTTAGTGGGACCAATTTTGATGTATCCATTGCTTTGAATTCAAATTTAATATCCTATAGAGGTTTGTAATTTAAATTTTGAGTCAATTTGTGAGTGCAACAACGTGTGAAAGAAATTAAAATATATTTGAATTCATCTATTTTAAGAAAAGGAATAGATTAGAACACAATGGATCGAACAATTGGATCTTTGTTCGATACAACTTAAAGTTTTGAGAAAGATATGATATTATCATTATTAAGTTATATATTTTTAATTTCTTAATAATTTAATTCTATTTGTTTACTACGACTTTTAATAGACACGTAGTTTTATTTATCCAATTTGTCTTGATCATATCGATCTTTTAGCAAAGTAATTATTTTAAGAACCAAGTTTAATAGATGAAAATGACTTAAAAGAAAGTCTTAGATGAGAAAATATTTGTATATCATTTGGTGCAACAAATTTGAATGATGACGATGATGAGACTCGTCTCAATAATAAGGATTTTGCACTGAATAAAAATGGAGGTCATTGCGATTTGAACAGATATTTAATTGAATGAAGTTTTAATTTTTTTTATTTCTTCTATTTTTTTAATTTCACTTGTACTTGATACATATGTTAAATTCTTCTTATCCAATATAAATATAAAACTTTTAACCATAAGTGTTTTTGTTTCATGTTTCACTTCTATTTGGATATGTGTTCCTCGATAAAAACTCTTGTTTTAAAACTTATAGAATCATGAACCTTTATTATTCTTACTATATGGTGCTTTGATGTAATTATTTTTTATTATATAATGCAAATTATAACATGTTAAATACTTTACATTATTTTTAATTTTATATTTGTAAGATAATTAAATGATCTTTAACCATTGTTGTTGCTTATATATAAAATATGTGAAAGTAATATTAATGGAAATAAAGAGATAGTTATTAGTTCAAATATATATTATTATGATTTTTAGAACAATGTTGATGTAAAACTAAAAATCGTATAGAACAATATAATGAAAGATTATTTGGTAATTTTAAAAAATTTAAGACTATATAAATAAATGGTTAGAATTCAATTGGATAGGATAGAGACAGAGAAAATTAACAGAGGATCCTGGCGGTAAATGGGATGTAAAAGGCAAGCTCTACAATAAACACGCAAGAGGGTACACTTAAGTTAAGCAGAGTCGTGTAGCAAACATTCAGCCAAACTCGAAAAACTGGAATTTCACTCTTCTTCAAGGTTCTCTCTGGTCTCTCTCTGTTAATCCGCGTTTGTGAAAGTTTTGTTTCGTATGGATTAAGAGACGGAAACTTGAGCATTTCATGTTTGCGTAAATGTTTGTTTGTTTTCCTTCCAAGTTCTGTTTGGTGTAATCCAACTCCAAATGCTAAGCGTTGGCGTCGTTCGATTCGTTGGTCGATCACGAGTTCTGTTAGATAAAAATCTATCTTGTTTTGAGGGTGAAAGAAAAGATGCTGTGGTTCAATGAAAACTATAAGTCAAAAGGGTAATAGAAAATTGGAAAGAGAGATCTTTATTAATATCTACATTGAGAAGGATTAATACGATTAGGAATATAACTCAGGTTGTGAAATTTTATGGAGTTATATTTCAGACGTGGAATGAGATCACTTATCTTTTTAAATTGCTGCGTATTATTGTTTTTCATTGGTTAGTTTCTTGTTTGTATTTGATGGAGAGAAGACAACCTCTGTGTTCCAAAACTTTACTCATCCGTTTAAATATTTGAGTCATTAGTGTTCTCTGGGAAAGAATATCAAGATTCAAACTTAAATAAACAAAAGGTGTGGAGTATAAACCACGTAAATCCACTTGTCATAGGTACATACGCATTTTTTTATTGTTAATTGGTGGATATATGTTTCTCATACAATTAACTCAAAAGAACAATCCAGTCATTAAGAAGGATATAGGGGATTGACAATTGATCATCCTGGGCTGGACTTGAAGTTAAGACCGTTTTGAGTTAAATGATTCCCTCGTTGAGTGTATATGTTTCCTTTGCATCCTTTGATAGTAAAAGATGAAATAGGCTTCTTGTTTTATCTGATTAAGCTCTGTAGGTGCTTTTGTTTTATATTTCAGAAAAGTGCTCTGAATCTGATGGAGTTTAAATTCTCTTTTTTGACATGCTAACAAATCTTTGATCTTTGTTTGATTGACAGATAAGAGAACAGCTGCATTAAAATCAAATCCTACATTGTCATGGTGGTACTACTGTCAGATAATCCATTGAACGTTTTAAACCATTTATAATTGTGTTCGAATTTAGAAATTGTACTCTTTTGGGAATTATGCATGTCTGGCCCAGTGTCCATTCTTGATAATGTAGGAGCATTAAGTTTTTCAGACAGAATAGAGTCTGTTGGTGCTATTTCCGCTAGAGATCGTAAATCCATATCAATCAATGGTGAAGCTGACAATACATATTCTGAAGTTGATGCAATTAGAGTAGGGGAGCTTTTTCTTCCCAACGGGGAATCGTATTTTGGGTCATTGCTTGGTAATGTACCTGAAGGTAATGGGAAGTATGTTTGGTCAGATGGCTCTGTTTATGCAGGTGAATGGCAAAGGGGGGTGAGACATGGAAATGGAAAACTTCTGTGGCCTTCTGGAGCAATTTACGAGGGTAAATTTTCTGGTGGCTATATTCATGGTACAGGAACCTATATTGATTCTACTAATCTGACATACAAAGGAAGATGGCGATTGAGTCTCAAACACGGTCTAGGATATCAAGTTTATCCTCATGGAGACATCTTTGAGGGTTCCTGGATCCAGGGAAGTCCAGAAGGACCTGGAAAGTATACCTGGGCGAATGGAAATGTATACATCGGGAATATGAAAGGAGGGAAAATGACAGGGAAAGGGACTCTTAAGTGGATCAATGGGGACTCACATGAAGGAAGCTGGTTAAATGGCATGATGAACGGATTTGGCGTATATACTTGGAGTGATGGAGGATGCTATGTTGGAACTTGGACTCATGGTTTAAAGGATGGTAAAGGAACATTTTACCCTAAAGGCAGCCGATTTCCAGCAGTGCAAGAACGATATCTTAATGCGTTAAGGAAAAGAGGCTTACTGCCAGACTTGAAAAAGTACAACCATATGTATATTCAACATTTATCTTCAGTAGATACAGCAAATGTTGAGGCTTGTGGTAAGCAAGGATCTCGTCATAATTATACGGATAGACTTTCCAAAGGAAATTTGTTATCTTTGGAGCAGTCACGCAACAAAAATGTTTTCCTGGAAAGACGATGGAGTCTTGAGGTTTCTATTGAAAAGGTGATTGGACATGATTTATCTACTGAGTTAGCGGAATCCACTTCTGATGGTATAGATAGAGAAGTTGAGATAAAGATACCACCTATCTTGGAACGGGAATATATTCAAGGTGTTTTGATTAGTGAACTTGTCTTGGATAATAGTTTTTCACCAT
Organism: Erythroxylum mucronatum; assembly: GCA_027563825.1. NCBI lineage: Eukaryota > Viridiplantae > Streptophyta > Magnoliopsida > Malpighiales > Erythroxylaceae > Erythroxylum > Erythroxylum mucronatum. The sequence goes on along the minus strand of JAOSBP010000004.1, from coordinate 24,220,091 downwards.
CATCTAGAAGAGCAAAACAACGGGAAAGGAAGCTCGCAAAAGAAGTCAAGAGACCTGGTGAAATGATCATTAGAGGGCATAAGAGTTATGACCTAATGCTCAGTTTGCAACTTGGAATTAGGTAGATCAAGTTTGTATCTTATGTAACATCCATAACCACATGACTACAATTCTAACCCTCATAATATTGATAGATAATCTGTCTGAATTGTTCCTTGCATTATCCAACAGAATTTAGTTTCTTGAGCTCCAACTCCTCTGTCCATTTCCTGTTGAAGCACCATCTTTTGGTGAAAGAATTTGTTCCTGGGAGGAATTGATCCACCACATTTACGTATTTCTTTCTAATGTAGTAATTGATATCTAGTTACATTTACCTTTCCAATTCCTTGAGTTACAAAAAAATAAATTAGCTTCTAGATATGATTGTTGAGATATCCAATATCAATAGTGAGAAAACACGTGATATTCATTTCTGTACCTGTATCATTTTTGTTTACTTTACGAATATTAGTTGTTGAATATGCATTAGAATATGATCAGATACACTGTTGGGAAAATCACTCCTGTACAGAGGCGAGAAGTTCGTCAATCAGATTTTGTCTCAAATGCAAGTTTTTCCATGCACTTTCCGAAAACCGGATGCCAATTGACACCACCTCATCAATCAGACGACTTCAAGTGGAAAGATTACTGCCCATTTGTTTTCAGGTTTCTTTTCTTAACCTTCTATAGTTCTGTTCATTATAATGAACATAGTTAGGAAAGCGTAATATTTATTTTCACCTTCTATTCCTATTTTTCTAGCATAATCAGACCTCTCCACCAGTCCAATTCTTCGATATATATGTTTCTAGTTTTTCAAGACCTTCAACCTATACTCTTTGACCAGTTAGTTTGTTTCATTAATTTGGATCTGTTTTAGATCTTTAGGTTCCATGTTAATAACCTTATTAATTCTCATTGTAGGAATTTAAGGGAGATGTTCAAGATTGATGCTGCTGACTATATGATGTCCATTTGTGGAAATGACACTCTTAGGGAGCTCTCTTCTCCTGGGAAAAGTGGTAGCATCTTTTTCCTGTCTCAAGATGATCGCTTCATGATTAAGACACTCCGAAAGTCTGAAGTCCAGGTTTACCATCTTCATTTGAACCTTGTCTTTGGTCTGGAGACAATTACGACCAGCACACGAGCACCTTATATTTCTCAACTTCCTTCTTTCCACTTGGTGATTGCAGCCTGAGACTCTACAAAATTCTTATATATAGAAAGTTCAACCTGTAATCCTGTAATTTGACATAGTTTAGTTAGACGACAAGCACCTGGGTTACACTTTTACTAACAAAAAGGACTCTTAGAACTATATCTAAATTAGACTCTGTCCACAGGGTGGGTCCAATGGCACATGCCATGATAATTATCCATTCAGGTAATTCTTTTAATTGAATTATTGTGGCAATTCCTAAAGACAAAAAATATCCTGAAATTTTAGCTATTTGAATTTTTTCGAATATCTTGATTTAAGATGTTGAGCTCTGGTGACAATTTTCTGACTTGTAGGTGCTTGTGAATATGCTTCCAGACTATCATCATCATGTCAGATCGTATGAGAATACACTCATAACCAAATTTTTTGGGCTTCATAGAATCAAACCTTCAAGTGGGCAGAAGGTAATTGCTATTATTATTCTGTATGTTAAATGATACTGGTCCTTTTCCATACTAATGACATATCATGTTATAAGTTTATTCTCATATATTTATAATATGCAACAATTGGTGGTAATTGGTCTTGCAGTTTTTTCAGTATTACACCACCCTAGAGCTAAATGTTTTATGAGCTCTTTCCTGCATTGCAGTTTCGCTTTGTGGTGATGGGAAACATGTTTTGCACAGAGTTAAGGATACATCGAAGGTTTGATTTGAAAGGTTCATCACTGGGAAGATCGGCAGACAAGATCGAAATTGATGAGAACACCATATTGAAGGATTTGGACCTTAATTACCACTTCTATCTGGAGCCTTCATGGCAAGATGCTTTACTAAAGTGAGTTTTATCTCCTTGGCCATATATTGTTGACCTTAACTATTGAAGTTTGTGGATTATTTCCATTATCAATTATTAGTTTTTTTTTCCCCATATGCTAGCTCTCTTTTATTCTTCTCTCTTACAAATAATTTCATTTAGTTTCTACGAGGTGGGTATCATATAGAAAAATGTCGGTATATCACTTACATGAGTGCGGTCTCCTAACTTAAAATCCATTTATACAAATAGCCTATCGTCTCACTAGTCTATTATGTAACTAACGGTAGCAGCACCTCTTCCCTAAGAGCCCTTTTCTCTGGATTTCTCCAACAAGGACAAAGAAAACAAAACTTGTCTTTATTTCATACGAGGAGATACAGATTCGAGGATTGGCAATCAACAAGCTTTAGAATTTCATCTTTATGATTCTTACCTATGACCAGTCTATATATATCTGAAGGGGCAGCTCCTATCCTTGAGATCCTCTTATTTTCTAAATTAAAATTACATATTTTCTTCTAATCAGGATTAAAACAAAATTTGTGCTCATTTTCATACATCAAGAACAATGACTTAGATAGACACTACCATGCTCTCCACTTGACATTACCATCCATTTGACCCGTGCTTGGACCAGGTTGCAATTACATTTTGCTGAGAATGCTGAGAACCTCAGTGCTACTGATGCGATAGCATAAGTGAACCACTTATGCAGATAATATAAAATATTATATAACTTCTCATGCTAATACTCTGTCTGAGTTTCAGTGGGCAACAATTGCCTAAATACATGCTCAAGCTGTAAGTTCTTTGAGAAAAATAATTGGAATTTATGCACCAAAACATAGAGACATCTTATTCATTTATGTTATCATATTGTCATGCCTGATTATGTCTCCAATTAATTTTGCATAATATGCGTGATAATTGTTGTTCCTAGATTTTCCTAGATGTAGAACATTATTGTTTGCTTTCTTGTATGCAGGCAGATAGAGACAGATAGCAAATTTTTGGAAACTCAGCAAATTATGGATTATAGCCTTCTGTTAGGTGTGCATTATCGAGCCCCGCAACATCTACGGTCTTCAACGTCCAACAACCAAGGTACAAGAGGTGAAGGCTTGGGAGTTCTTCCAGAGGAAGGCAGGTACCTCAGTAAACACCTTATGTTTCTCTTAGCCGGTGTTTCTAGCATGTTCTGCCTCGATAAAATGGAGAGACAGTGAATGAAGTATGGAAAATGACAAATTATTATAGAGAGCACACTTGTGGTACTAATTGCTGTAGGCTAGTATCAGCATAGGAAGAGAAAGGTGGATGAGGGTAAATCAATATTAGCTGCATGCTGAAGTGACAGTTCCACGTGTCATATATAACAAGTCAAGGTTTTCTAACTCCAACTAAGCTTGCCATCTTAGATCCAGTAATAATTTCTCAAACTATGATAGGTTTAGTTGTCCACTTTAACTAATCCTGGAAGCTCAAAAAATTGTAGACCCTTCTCACTTTTGGTTTTGTTTCTGGTATTGCTTTGCAAGTACGTGTTAGGATTGTGAATGTGAACATGTATGTGTATACAAGTACATTGTGTATAAACAGCAAAGGGAATTTAATGGATCATACATGTGCTCTAGGACATTAGTCCTGTTTGGCCTTGTCTGTCTGCCTGCGATTTACATCTTCATAGTTTATAGAATCAAATAGGAAAATGTTCTCATGTCTCAATTGGGTGTTTCTGATGTCTTCCTGCAGATACCATTGAAGATGAAAACTACCCAGAAGGTCTTGTCTTGGTTCCTCGTGGACGTGATAATAGAATTGTAGTGGGTCCTCATGTTAGAGGTAGCCGATTGCGAGCATCATCTGCCGGTAACAAGGAAGTGGATCTTCTTCTTCCTGGCACAGCAAAGTACGTTGTTCTTAACCATTCTGAAGGATTCATGCCATAGAACATCAATTGTAGTTCATATTTAGACTTGTAATGTCAGTTTTCAGCCTTCGATTTATACTTTCACCTGTGAAGAATATGAGCATGCCTAAGAACTTTAATGTGCATTTAAATAGTTGAGTTTCTTGGTAGTAAAATTAGCACAAACCTGATTAGTCAACACAAGCAGGAATATATGTATGTTCTATGTTAAGGGTAAACACATCCATTTTGTTGACATTCTGAAGAATCAAGGTTCAACAGTGAATCAGAGACCAAGATGAAATTTCTTATGCATTTGAACTGCTGCAAAATATGCTACGCGTTTTAGTTGCTCCATTAAGTTCCCTTTTGTCATTCTTAAAATTTGTGAGCAGGCTTCAAATCCAACTCGGTGTCAACATGCCAGCAAGGGCAGAGCAGGTAACAGGGAAAGAAGAAAAGCAGGTGTTTCATGAAGCATATGACGTAGTTCTTTACGTAGGCATAATCGACATACTGCAGGAGTACAATTTGTGTAAGAAGATGGAACACAAATACAAATCTCTTCAATATGATTCCTTGTCCATCTCTGCTGTTGATCCTACAGTTTACTCCAGGCGGTTCCTAGACTTCATCAAAAAAGTGTTCCCACCTAATGTGGTGACATCTTAAAAGTCTTTTGGCTCGGTTGTATTTACGTGCACTAGGAGTTCCATGAACACTTCATTCCGGAGCACCTTCCACATCGAGTCTCTACACAAAAATATGAACTCATCCCCCTTCTTTTTCCTGAACTATTGCAAATTTGTTCTTTCCTTTCAGTTTTTGTGAAATTGTTTACAATTGCAACATTAGAGGGCCTGTCTTGGATGATTACAAAAACCAACTTTAATACCTCATCTTCCTCACTTGGCATATGACACTTCGTGCCAGTATTTCTCCACCCAGGTGAAATTGCTGTTAAAAGCTTCATAATTACCATCTATATTTTGATGAACTTGGTCGAAGACGATACTTAGCAAATTGCCTGAAGGATTACACGGGACCATTGAAATCCATCCGTTAACTTTTGAACTCCAAAAATTGAAGTTAGCGTGTTAGAGCATGCATTTATGAGAAATTAAAACAGATGACTAAAAGCCTACACAATTTAGTACTAGAGAAATGCGACTTGCTCTTTCTACAATTTCATGATACCAGAAAACACACACTAACAGAAAAGCATAAACAAAATCCAAGGACTCCCAAGTCGAATAGTCTGCGTATCTAAAATTGAAGCTGGAGGACCAAACCTCTCCCTCTCCTCTCTCCACATTTTTTTCTATAAAAGCAGGAGACAGAAACAGAAAGGTTAACAACATATCTTTCAACCACAAAATGAACAGGAACGTGTTGATGATACTTCTTCGACGCTCTAGTTCTATCCTTGCTAAGATTTTTTTATATGAAAACTTCTAGCACCTGTTAATTAATACATTCAGATTCAAGGGAATTCGATACATTTGAGAGACCAATTGATGTATTCCAACACAAAACATCCTGAACAGAATCCAGTAGGCCAAGAAATCTACTGTCCCATGTTCGGAGGTGGCGGGGGTGGACGCATTGGCATCTGTTGTCCTGGAAAACTTTGCGGTGGGATTGATGGGGGGGCACCAACCTGTGTGCCAGGAGTGAAATTTGACATTGCACTACCCCCAGTTGGTGGAGGAGGAGCTGCCGGTGTTCCACCAGGAGGCATAGGCCTAGGCCCATTTGACATTGGAGGTGGAGGCGGAGGTAATGATCCATGCATTGGTGGTGGTGGAGGTCTTGTTCCTGTTGATAGCCCTTGTGGTGGAGGTGGTGGTGGAGGTGGAGCTTGTGGTGGAGGAGGCAACGACCTTGGGGGTACCCCTGGAGCTGCTGTTCCATTGGCAGCAGTAGCCTGCTGAGGCTTGTTCAGCTCTGGTGGCTTGATTTTGAAGTACAGCTGCAACTGTAATTGAGGACTGGATTAGCTAAAATGGAATTTTATGTTAAAAGTCACAGCATGACTAAAACCTGACTACCCAACTGAAAAATATATATATTTATATTCCACAAGCAACCTATACTAATGTAGCATGAGAACTATCTTGCGTGCAAAAGCAACAAGAAACATGTATTAATAGTATGATTAGGGTCGGTCAAATGCAAATTTATGTTGTAGTCAACCTTAGTCAATTTGGCTTTATCAAGACATCATGGTCCCACTAAAAGTTTCAAGGAATGCCTCTGTGCCTAACACCAAGAATAAAGCTAATTTGTCCTAATATGCAATCTCACTACTAAAAAGAGAACTTAGGCACAAGTGTAAGCACACGACTATGAAACATAGTCCATGTGTAACATAACAGGCAAGGTGAAGACAAGTATTTGTGGCAAAATACTTACTGTGAACATCTTTGAGTCAGGATCCCAATGTGAGAAAAATTTTGGGGTGGATTTATCAATTTCAGTGCTGGGAACCTGAATTGACGATATGACAAAACAACCAATAACTAAAACTGGAACAGATGACATGGTCAAATTGAATCCATGAATCAAATTTATATCAGTTTACCTTGAAAGCAATTATCTCGTACGGATCTGCTGCAAATAGAAGATATTGGTACCTCTTATCAAAGGGTTGGATTTTCTGCATCCATGACAAGCGAACCAAATTAAGATGGTTAGATTTTATGCAGTATGGTGTACTACTTCCCAAAAGAAGAGAAGAATGACATAAAATCAATGGGGTTCAGAAAGTTCAAGATTCAACAATAGCAAAAGCACAATGAAACACAAGCTACACAAAAGCAGAGTAAATTTATCATAATAACTGCAAGTAACAAACAATTCTAGCAAAACAGAAAAGAGAGAAGATAGTACCTGCTCATAAGATGACATAAATCGATGCCTTGGTTTCATATTATCTTCTATTTCAGGATACTCTATCTACATAATATTAATGAAATATAACGGCATATCACTACTAAAATTCCATAGTACAAGGAAAAACAGGAAGAAGGAAAAATGAAAATCAAAAACCTGAAACAGAAGTGATCTCTGTTTTGTGTCTGGATCAAATTGCTTAGTCACTCTATACCCAGGTCTACCAATTTTAACTGCACAAATGGTAAAAGAATTACTATTTGACATCAATTGACCACGTAAAAAGAGAGGAGGGGGAGGAGAAACAGCTAGCCCAGGTACACCATATAAGCCAGTGAATCAAATACCTAACGCCCCAAAGATGAAACTTTCTCATCTTTCTACGACAATTCACTAAAATTTCCACAAAACTACTAATAACTACCAAGTGCCGACATAAAGAACCAAAGGAAAAATGGCAGTAAAGACGGGAGCTTTAATTTACCAGTCTTGCGAATGTTAACTTTGCGTTTGTTGGGTTGAGGAAGAGCAGGAGCCTCCTTGGCCTCTCGAGCTGCTCTCTTAGCCAAATTGGTCTGGTGACGCTTGCCTTGAGTATGGGCCAAGTAGTTCCCTTCATTGTTGTGTAACGTCAGACACAGCTTACACTCATAACTACATCACCAGTTAACCAACAAGAAACACAGTGAACACCCAACAAACAAACAAAACTCCAACCAAAATCAAATCAATTGGCCTCCAAAGTTGATTCCATTCTCATTATTATAATTATCTTTTACCTGCCCAGATGGTTTCGCATGAAATAGGGATCTTTAGCGAGATCGATGGTCTCAAGGGCGAGACGTCGGAGACGTTCACGGCGGTCAATTGCTTCGTTCTGGGCGGAGGCGGCGCCCCCGCTTCCGGGCTTCGAACCCCATTCTCTGTCCATTGATTGATGTGATTTGCTCTCCCTCTTCTTTCTTTTCCTCTATTCTGTGTTTGTCTGATAACTAGAAGGATACGGTATTCTTGTTTGGGCTTGAGGAGGTGAAAATATGGCGACGTCATGACGTATTGAGACTGTTTCCTAGTGGGCCAAATTCAATACCCTAATTTGCAAGTCGGTCTATCATGTAACAAAAGGCCTGTTATATGTTACAAGATTAATTCAGTATGAACCGAGACGATCAAGTTTCTAGTCAAAGGTCTATTTTCAAGCTTTTAGGTTAGGAATTGCACTTCATTTATTTGTTATATGTTGAAATTTGATGGATAATCTTGTATTTGTAATTCTGTTGAAAGTATTTTTTTTGGGTTAATTTGAAGTGATGAATTGGATTATTTATGTGTATTGCACTATTAGCTTGTGAGACAGAATTTTAGGTTTTTTAATTTTAAATTTATTCATATTTTGATTCGATTGTTGCTTGTATTTTGTCAATTTTTGTAATTTTTTTTTGATAACTCAAGTTCGGTCTTCACCACTAGGGGGATTACATTACCTTAAATAAAGGTTGCTTCTTTCAAGGCTCGAACCCACAACCTTCACACAATCCTCTCCCCCTTTCTATCGCTAGGCTATCCCGTGAGGAGCACTTAGTTTTTGTAATTTAATAACATTAATGGGGGATATCATGTTTGATTGTATTCTACTAATGGTATTGAGCAATTTTAAAATTTTCAAAGTCCTAATTGTCGTATTTCTTCTTCTTTATAGCCAAACTTTTTTTAATTATCTTCTTCTCCCCTTATCTTGATTTTTCTCGAGAAAAATACAACCCTCTCTTTCATTTGAGCAAGTAATATACCTCAAAAAAATATCTTTTTGGACTAAACTAAGAAATATGACACTTAAAGTTGATTATTTGATTCTTCATCATATTTTGAGTAAATTTATGCTAATCATCGATTCCTGTAAGAAAAAGGTTGAACTTTTTAGCAATGTTCTCCAACTACTCACATTTCTGAATTAATAACTAAGAAAATTATTTTAGATATGAAACTATTTATTTAGTTTTGATGGGATGTTATTATTGTTACTATCTCTTTATTATTGATCTCCTCTTTTTGTCAAGAGGTTTATATTTCCTTTTCTTGTCAAAAGGTTAGTTTTTTTTTCTTTAAGAGACACTTGATGAAGTTGTATTCAACTCATATTGGATCGCATTATTTCCTCAAGTGGTAACATCTAATTTGTGTACTCCAACTTCTAGTTACTCTCTTACTTAATGTTGATGGATGGCATACAATTTTAATTATAATAAGCATTCCCATTGTAGAAATGCATGTCTAAAGGAGAAGCTCTAGCTGATACTATTGAGGGGATTTATAATTATAATTTGTCTAATAATATTTTGGATAAGCTAAAATACTAAAAGGAAGTCCTTCATGATTGGAATTCTAAAATTATTAGTTAATTTATAGCAAAATACATCGGCATCAAAAGAAATTGTTAGCATTTTAATAGCATGGTTAGTCTAGTTTGGATAACATAGTTTAAAGAACTTAGAAGGAGTTTAGGAAAATTTTAATTCAACAAGAAAGAATTTAAGAAGGCCATGTTCCAAATAGATTTAGATTAATCTTTAGAGTTAGATGACTTTAATCATGCCTTCAATAAGTAATTTTAGGAGTTGGTTAGTCTGGATATTTTTGAGCTTGTATGGATTAGATAGAGTTGAATGAGCTTCTTGTGTCATTGAATGATATTACACTTGTGTTGATTTTAAAATGTGATCAACCTCCATCAACCGAGGATTTTGTGCCAATAGGTCTTTATAATATATAGTACAAGGTATGTCCAAGGAGGTGGCAAATCAATTAAAAGGTATTCTTCCTAAATTAGTGTATAACTTTTAGTCACCATTTATCTTCGGTATGAATTTTTTAGACAATTTTCTGGATGCTTTTGAAAATCTCCACTTTATTTTGTCTCAGATGTAGAGTAAGGTGGATAATATGGCTCTTAAATTCAATATTGGTAAGACTTATGATCCTATGAATTAATCTTTCCTTCACTTAATCCTTTTCATTTTGGATTTTATAAAGACTTTGGTTAATTAGATTATATTATTTATCTCTTCTATTTGGTTTTCTCTCAACTTTCATGGTGAAATATTAAGCCATATGATTCCTAGTCATAAGTTGCAGAAAATCAACCCACTTTCATTATATCTCTTTATTTTATATGCAAAAAATTATATATTATGTTGTTCAAAGTTGGTAAGGAAGGAATGATTAATATAAATAAGATTTGTATAGCTGCCCTTCCAATTGCACATAATTTTTTAAGATGATAGACTCTTTTTCTTTAATGTAATGAACGAGAAAACTTATCACATGAAATTCATTTTAAAGAAATATGATGATGAATTGGGCTAGGCCATTAACTTTCAAAAGCTAAGAATTTTATTTAGCTCTAATATGTCATTTTATTTTATGGATTCTATTTCATCAATCATTAAGGTATCTAAGAACCTTTGAGATAAAAAATATCTTAGCCTTCCTTCTTTGATTAAAAGAGGCAAGAATGCTTTTTTCATATTTAAAAGAGAGAGTGTGGAATTAAGTAGCATTTTAATGAACATGATTCTTTTCTAAGGCAGGGAGAGATGCTCCTTAAATCCTTAGTTAAAACAATGCCTATTTATTAGATGAGCACTATTTTTGAAAATCACATTTGATTTTGAGATGATTTTTTAAAATATAAGCTTATTTTTAACTTCTTAAAGCATTTAACAACTTATTATGCTCTTCCTCATCACTTTTAGAATTATACCTCCTATAATTTCTGGTTTGGAATACTTAATGCTCAATGATTTGATGATTCTTTACTATAAGGCTTGGAATACGAAATTGTTTTAGAAATTATTCTCTATAGAGGTTATAGCTATTATTTTCCTTATGAAAAGAGGTTTAAAAAGGACACAAAGGTTTTGCTTGAAATTTAATTAGGACCTTAACGTTTATGAACATTCAAAAATAACCCAAACGTTTGATAAACATTCAAAAAAAACCCTCAAGTTAAAAGAAATTTAACCCCTATGTTAAATGTTTCCTACATGGAATTTCTAATTTTTTTTCTTTAGGACCCCTTTGCCATGTAGATAATTTATCTTGAATAGTATGGGGTCTAATAAAATTTGTAACCCCTAAATTAACTAAGCTGTTAAACCCTAAATTCCCAGTTCTCAAAATCCCTAATTTTGTCACCTAAAATCCCTAATTTCAACACCTCTACATAATTCATCTCCTCTGGTGGTGTTGGCTTTGTTTCATGCTGCTTCTTTGCACATGCATTGCTTCTTTACTTCTCTGCATGTTACTTCTTTGCTTGTTTTGCATTGATTTTTTACTTATGTGTCATGGTTGCTTCTCAGCTTGTGTCGCATTACTTCTTTACGTCTATGTCAAATTGCTTCTATATCGTGATTGCCTCTCTCTGTCACATTGCTTCTATAGCACGCTACTTATCTATGTTAGCTTACTTCTCTGCGTTGCCTTGCTTTTATGTCTATTGCTATCTCGTCTCTTATTCCATTCCACTTATCAATATCTTACTCTTTAGTGTGGACTCAACATTAAATCTTAATCACTTTAAAGTAGTAAATTCTCTTATGAAAAATGAAAAGACTAAAACTATATAGTACTTTTTTGCAACTTTATACAATGTACCCTTTGGCATTTGTATTTCCAGGCACAATCATACTTGCATCTCATAAAATTGAAGTGAACTAGATATAAAGTTTGACTTCATCATTATCACAACAATTTGTTTCTCGTTTATACAAAGGAACATCTATATAGAGGAACAATTACATATAAAGATCATACATACTGAGCAATAATTTTATATAAAGATCATTTATATAGAGGAACAATTATTTATACATTAATCTTAATTATTGCTTATATAGAGGAACATTATGCATACAATTATGTATGCTCTAAATATATAAAATTATGGTGAAGTAGATATCAAAATTACGTGTAGAGGAATGTTTATATATGTGTTGATCGTATTGCATAGATGATCTTTATGCATATAAACCATATCGTATCATAATGTTGCATAGATGATCTTTATGAATTTGTAAATTGTAAACAAGAGAGGGGAGGGATTTACGAACTAAAATTTAGGGAAGTTCAACAATTATGCTACAGTGCTAGAGATGTAACATGGAATGTAGAAAGTATCTAGTGTTCTTTCCCATATGCAATATGTTTTATTTATCTTCTTCAATTTCTATTTATAACCAATTATGTTTGCATTCCTTAGATAGAGCATTTTGGCTTGGATAGAGCATTTCTTTTCATGTAATGTGAGTAAGTTATCTGGTTAGTCATGTAACAATGACTAAAGTAATTCAAATAGGTTATAATGTATATAGTTCATTTTACTACTACAGTTTTGCAAATGGAAAATTTAAACCCTGGCAATTTCAACTATAAAAATGGGTCAAAAGTGATTTGTTACCAAAAGCTTTTTTAAGGACTTTATAGAGTGATGATAATTCAAGAGAAGATTTTGGGATGTCCTAACTACTTAGTTGGTAATTGCAAGTTTTCCCAATGGTACGACAAGCAATTTCTTGATATAATTGTCTATTTTATTTAGAAGTTAAGGAAAGAATTATATGTACTTAAGAAGGAGGCTGAATTAAAGAGAAGTTTGAAAGAAACAAAGGCATTTGATGAGCAATGAAAATTATGAAACAAGAAATTGAAATGTTAATAAAAAAGAAGAAAGAATTGAGGTTGATTTTATCAAACAATAATTTTAGGCTTCATTTTAATTTTATTTTCGTTGTTTATCTTTTATATGGTTGTAACATAGGTTTAGTCCAATCTTCATATGTATAGATGTATGAAATTTTAAAATTGATCCCATTTAAATTCTTTTCATTATGATTTATTTTCCTTTCTATCAAATTTTATTATTTTCCAAACATCCCAGTTGCTTAAAATAGTGATCTCATTGAAATTTTTATTGTTTTCTTAAGAGAATTTTTAAGCGTGCTCATGCTTAAGCTCATACTCAACCTATGCCTCTGGTTGCTAAAATATTAATCTCAAATTGCATATCATGTATACAACTAGCACCATCTCTTTCAAAGGAAAGTGACAAAATGATTAGTACAATTATGTCAAAAAAGAAAGTAATGATATAAGAAGTAAGACCAATTAGAAGTGATTGCTATTTATAATAATTCCAAGCTAATAAAATCTATCAAATCCAATACCAACTAGGAGATGATAATATAAAGTATAATCCAAAGTATATTTAGAAAGTATAATCCATGGCTTTTGGTTTAACACAAATTGTAATCCAAAATATAATCAACAATTAATAAGCTTAATTGTTTGGAAGGTTAATTATTTGCTACTGCCTCCAATTATTGCTCTCATTTTAGTTGCCATAACTTGTTACTATCCTAATGTAATGCTATATTTACCTTTGAACCTAATAATGACAACATATTTAAGAAATCAAGCATTTGTTGAACTTATATTTATGATTTCTTGACTAGGTATACATTCCTAATTAATTGACATGCTATGCCAATACAAGTTTGCGAAAATTAAAATTTGTCTTATGATTAGTATAGATCATAAAACCATATTTCATTAATTAATTGTTGCTAAGTCATTCGAGTTTAACTGAGAATGTGTCTCTGTAGATGTTGGTATTGTTAATCCTTCTCTAAAAGTTTGCCTTTCTCTATAAGTTGTTAAGACCTACAAGAAAATATGCATTATATTAGTATTGGAAACTAAATGAAACAAATAATGTTAAACTACTTGTTACTTACTTTGACATGTTGTTCATTTGGAATTGTCATATTAGACTTTCTATTGTTGTGCTACATTTCTACATGACCCTTTTGTGAATCATTCCTGTAAATGTTAATTACCTAAGCACAAGGTTAACATTAAAAGGTGCATATGAATGGAACAAATGGAATAAACATTTTGAAAATTAAATGCATCTATAATTATTTAGAAAATTTATATTCAAATATGATGAATATGAAAATTATGTGCAAGATGCATAGAACATTGCACGCTTTGATTATATATGATGGACAATAATATTTCTTGACAAAAATGAATAATTCTTTATGAGTTTGAATTTTTTAATCGTAAGTCCTAAAACCGTAGATAAATGGAAAATTTAAAAAGGCGACTAAGGATGTTATTGTATGAAAAATCAAGTTACTTATATCTCATTGTTTATATTTATTGCATTAATTCTATGTGCATGTAGGACCTTACTTTATATATTGTAACAAACAATTCCATTTATGAATTATGTATCTTGAAGAAGTGAATAAAATTTTTAAGCTTTGTGGAGCCCTAAATGAGGTTAATTGGCTTGTGGTTTCCAAGATTCCCAGTATAACAATTTCAAGTCAACAAGGCCATCAATTATAATGTATTTACTCATGAGGTGGACAGGAAAAACACAAAAATGAATTATTGGATTGATAATTTCTTAAAGTTTTTAGGTTAAATAGAGGCCACTGATCTTAGGTACAATGGTAGTTTTTTCGCTTAGAAAAACAAACAAAGCATTGAGTGGTTTCTCAATAGAAACAAATACAACAACATTGAGTTTGATAAGAAGGAGGCCTTTCAATTTCTAAACCACATCGTAAATTAGTTTAATACAAATAAAAGGATGAATGTCAAGCAATATAAAAGACAAGCTTTTGCTAATTACACTAATGCACTGGAAGTTCACTATCCTTTTATAAAACACCATATAATTTTTATCACATACACGCAAATAACACAAGTTGGAAGCAAACCAAGTAATCCCTACTAAGTCAACCTATAAGAAACAACACGTTAAGATCACTAACAAATAGGGACCATAAATTATCTCTAAAATTTGTAAACACCAACCACTAAGAAGATAAGAAAGCAGGCAATGTAAATCCCATCACGTGAACCCATAACAAACAATGTGAGACAAAGTAGACAATGTGAACCTGAGATGTACCTCACAATATAAAGAAGTAACATTCAGAGAAGCATAGAAGCAACATGTACAGAAGCAGAGAAGCAACATGCAAAGTAGAGAAAAAAACACGTAGAAAAGCAATATGCGTCAAGGAGAAAAACATGAAGCAAAAGTAGAGACGACTCACAAATAATAGAAGTGCCAAATTAGGGATTTTGGGAAATTAGGGTTAGTGAATTTGAAGGTATCTAAATTAATTTGTGGTTTTCTATATTAGGAAATATAAGATTAATAATCTATATGGCAATGCGTCCTAAAGAAAAACAAAAAAAAAATAATGTAGGAAATATTTAAAGGAACGGTTAAATTTATGTTAACTCAATGGTCCTTTTGAACATTTATCAAACATTTGGGTTGTTTTTTGAACGTTCAAAAATGTTACGGTCCTATTTACATTTTAGGCAAAACCTCTGGGTCTTTTTTGAACCTTTTGCCTTTTTTATATTCTTTTAATTAGAAGTAAAATCAACTTATATGTCACTTTAGTTAGAATAACATGTACAATGTTAAATTTAGTTATTGAGTTGCTTGTGTTATAATGACCTATGATGAGAATTTGAGGTTGAACAAGAATTGATCGTGTCTTTGGATGCTAAATATATTTGCTAAAGTTGAACACTTTATATGGAGGTTGCACACTATATATGTAGTTTGGCTTATGATTGCCTGCTTATACGATTAACTACAGTGAAGCCCAAGTTGTAGATGGACTCTTATTGTATTTGTTGCCATAAAAATTTTGAAGACTATTAGTTATATCCTTTTTCGAGGTCCAAATGTATAGTAAGGTTAGTCTGACGTAGCTTTTAATCTCAATGTTAATGAAATTGGGTTATTTTAAGATTGTTTTGTTTATTATCTTCAACCTCTCTAGACCTAATATGATGTTTATGCATGATCTTATAGGGTATTGGTAATTTTTAGAATAATTCTCTTTATAAAAATGATGGATCATAGTTATTCATAGACTACCATCTTCAGTTTTTGGAGCAATAGAAGCTTGTTCAGGTAAGCAGAAAGTGTGTCAATCTTTAACTTACTCTCATATTTCGGGGACTTATTAGCAAGTTCCAACAATTAGTGTTTTAAACTACAATATGTACTCTACAATTTTTTAGGCTGACTTTATAGTGAATATTAGTATTGTCATCAGTAATCATCAACAATTTATGGCAGGTTTCTCCATTACCATACCTAATACTCCTCCATTGAGAGTGATTAAACCTTTAGCTTTATAAGAATCTTTCTAATAGTTGCTTTTCTCCTCTTTTTGTAATTTTGTAGTAGAAATTGATATCCAACTAATAGTTAATAAAATCAATAATTTTCAAAAAGATGATCAAGAACTTGGCCCTATCATCCTAGAGTGTAGGTCTATGTTAGTTTCAAACACTAACGTCAATGTGTATCTTGTTAAGAGGCAAACTAATAAAGCTACTCACTCTTTGTCTTATAACACTCAATTGTATACTGGTCCATATATTTAGGTTAAGATTCTTAAGTTCTAATAAACCCCTAGACCTAATATGATGTTTATGCATGATCTTATGGGGTATTAGTAATTTTTAGAATAATTCTCTTTATAAAAATGATGGATCATCATTTAAGTTGTTCACAGAATACCATCTTCAGCTTTTGGAGCAATAGAAGCTTGTTCAGGTAAGCAGAAAGTGTGTCTCAGCTTACTCAATATTTCGGGGATTTATTAGCAAGTTCCAACAATTAGTGTTTTAAACTACAATATGTACTCTACAATTTTTTAGGCTGACTATATAATGAATATTAGTGTTGTCATCAGTAATCATCAACAATTTATGGCAGATTTCTCCATTACCATGCCTAATACTCCTCCACTGAGAGTGGCTAAACCTCTAGCTCTATCAGAATCTTTCTAATAGTTACTTTTCTCCTTTTTTTGTAATTTTGTAGTAGAAATTGATATCCAACTAATAGTTAATAAAATCAAAAATTTTCAAAAAGATGATCAAGAACTTGGCCCTATCATCCTGGAGTGTAGGTCTATGTTAGTTTCAAACACTAACGTCAATGTATATTTTGTTAAGAGGCAAACTAATAAAGCTACTCACTCTTTGTCTTATAACACTCAATTGTATACTGGTCCTTGTATTTAGGTTAAGATTCTTAAGTTCTAATAAATCCCTGCCCCCACCCCCTTCCCCTTTCTTAATTTTTTATTTGTATTAAATGAAAATTTTAAAAATAAGGAAAAAATTTAAAACCTTTAAGACTACTTTTCTCCAAAAGTATATGTTTTAGTTATTCTTAATATGAGGGTATTCTTGTTCACTATCTTCCATCTCAAATCTTTGTTCTATTTTCCTTTTTATGTTGGTGAATTAGAAAAGTTAATCCTTCAATTCTAAAAGCGATATTATGGATCAGAAAACAATCTAAAAACATTAAAAACAACTTTATATATATCTTTACAAACCAAGGTTTGCATTGGACAATAAGGTAGGCTCTAGAATTGTGTTTAACGTTATATTTTATTATCAATACTTGATATGTATGCTTACAACATCGTTACTCTCATATCCATCCATCTCTTTTATAAATTTGTTTTTTTGGATGATGAAATTTTCATATTTTTCTTTTATAAAAAGGTTAAGTTGAACAAAAATATGTTAAATAAAACATTTGGAGTGATTTTTTAGATCATACAAAAATATCTTAATGTATATATATATATTAGCTTTTGGAATATGAATTTGTTTCAGGGTATTTGGTTCTAAAGATATTTTTTGTTATAATTTTTATTTTCTTTTTGTGATTTTAATTTTAATTTTTATCAAATTAAAGCTTTATTTAATTTATAGTATTTAGTTGGTTATACTTTTTTATTATTAATAATAAAATCACTAAATAGAAGTTAGGAATATATTAATTTTAATTTAGTCAAGTAATTCATATTTAAAAAATAATTTTTGGAGTAATATGTATTTGATAAAATTGATAAAAGTTTTAAACTTTAAAAAATAACTTGTGTTATTAAAAATATTTTATTATAAAAACATTTCGTTCATTGAAATTTATTTTAAAATTTTTAGCTTTTTTGGAATAATTTTAACTCTAAATATTGTAAATTTAAACAAAGTAGTCAATATTGATTAATTAAATTATAATGGTATTTCTCAAAAAAGTAAATTATAATGACCATAACGTTTTATTATTATTTAGTATAAAATAATATAAAAGTATTTATCTAATAAATAATAAGTTCATATTATGATAAAATTAAAAATAGAAAACAAAATATCTTTTAATGATTATGAAAATAAATAACATAAAATTAATTTTTAAATAAATTTTAAAAATTAAAATTAAAATAAAAGGTAAGAGTAAAATTAAGCAAATTTTAAATACAACAATAATAACAATAATTCAATGAAAAAACTTGTTGCTTACATTGACAAGTTGTTCATTTTTTGTTATATTACACCTTCTATTGTTGTAACTTGAAGTTCCATATGTCCCACATTTATGCACTTTACCCATTTGTGAATCATTTCTCTAAATGTTAATTACATAAGAAAAAGGTTAACATTAAAAGGTGTATATGAATGGAATGAATGGAACAAACATTTTGAAAATTAAATGCATTTGTAATGATTTAGGACATTATATGCATGTATGATGAATATGAATATTAAATGCAAGATGCATAAAAGAATGCATGCTTTGATCATATATGATGGCCAAGATTATTACTTGACAAGAATGAGCTATTCTTCACAAGTTTGACTTCTTGAATCACAATTCTTAAAACCATATTAATGGCAAATTTAAAAAGGTGACTAAGGATGTTATTGTAGGAAAAATCAAGTTACTTATATCTCATTATTTGTATGTATTGCATTAATTACATGTGTATGTGTAGGCCTTACTTTATGTATTGTAACATGCAATTTCATTTATGAATTCTATATCCTAAAATATTGAATAAAATTTATAAGCTTTGTGGAGCCTCGAATGAGGTTAATTAGCTTGTGGTTTCCAAGATTCCTTGGTATAACAATTTCAAGCCAATGTGACCATCAATTATAATGTATTAATTAAAGAGGTGGATAGGAAAAAGACAAAAATGAAGTATTGGATTGATGATTTCTTAAAGTTTTTGGGTTAAATAGAGGCCACTGATCTTAGGTACAATGGTAGCTTTTTTGCTTAGAAAAATAAACAAAGTATGGAGTGGTTTCTGAACAGAAACATATATAACAACATTAAGATTGATAAGAAGGAGACCTTGCAATTTCCAAACCACATCTTTGAGTAGTTTATTTTAATTAAATGAATGAGTGTCAAGAAATATAAAAGACAAGCTTTTGCTAAGTACACTAATGCATTGGAAGTTCACTATCCTTTTATAAAATACCATATGATTTATATCACATATATGCAGACAACATGAATTGGGAGCATACAACACAAGTTGGAAGCAAACCATGTAATTCCCACTAAGTGAACTCACAACAAACAACATGTTAGGACTATTAATAAGTGTGGACCATAAATTATCTATAAAATTTGTAAACACTGGCCACTAAAGAGAAAAGAAAGCAGACAATGTAAACCCCTCTGCTTGAACCCGTAGCAAACAATATGAGACAAAGTAGACAACGTGAACCTGAGATGCACTTCACAATATAAAGAAGCATCATTTGGAGAAGTAAAGAAGCAACATGTAGAGAAGCAGAGAAAAAATGCATAAAGAAGTAACGGGCAGAGAAGCAATGCGTATTTAGGAAAAAAAACATGAAACAAAAGCATAGAAGACACACAAATAATAGAAGTGCTAAATTAGGGATTTTGGGAAATTAGGGTTAGTGAATTTGGGGGTATCTGAAATTGATTTAGGCACTTCAATGATCTCCTATCTTGATTCTTCATTTTCACTAGTTTTCTTTCTTTTTAATGGGCAAATTAGGTCTTGATTATCTTTAATTTTCCTTGAATAAAATTTGGTATTTTGCTCTTTTTCCTTTTTAGTCTTAGAATATCAAAACTTGATCATAAAATTGTCATCATTTTCTGGTGAACATCTCCTTTTGTTTCAGAAGGATGCTTGTAAGTTTCAAATTTTCTAAGTAGGACTCATCCTAAACCAATTATTAGAGCCATAGGAGAAAAAACATAAAATAAATGATGACCTTATAAAAAAATCCATTGTGATGTATCTTTATACTATTTCTTTAGGAAAACTTGTTGACTATAATATTGATAACCTTACACTAAATTTAAGGGAAATGATAACAATAAGATTATATTAAAATGGTGAAAATTTATACACCTTTATACTCTCTTAAGATGATCTTTTTGCCTTCTCAATTTATATATTTTATTACATACTATAGCAATGTTGATGAGAAACTAAAACAAGGTAAATTATATTTATATTACACAAAAAATTTATTACCATTAATTAAACCAGACACTATTGGATTGTTAACGTCTCATGTGATAAATTTTTATAAAGCTTAATACTGACATGATAGGTGTGGTAGTTAAGAGGTGGTTTTCTCAAAAACCACTTATAAACGTCGCCTATTTTGGTCCTATTCTTGCCGATTAAGTTGCTTCTACCGATAACCATCAAATAAGGAGAAAATATATAAGTGATAAAGAGATGCGAAAGAATAGAAAAATGGAAGAGAATCAACATCAATTGAATTTATGGATCAAGGTACGATAATTTATATGTGAGAATTATATATGTTTAAGATCTTGTATAATCGTATGATGAAGAGAAAGTTTAACAAACACATCCTCTACATTTTGATGATATAAAATTAAATAAACCAACTATTCAAAGAATAAAACCACTTTTTGTTATTTCCGTCAAGCATTCATGTCCCTCCTCACACTAATCTTTAAAGTGAAGTTAAAGACAAGTTATGCATGATAAGAGTTATTCTTCATGAAAATATTTCTTTTCAAATAATTTAAACCAATAACTTCTTCTAATCATCCTTATTAAGAGAATTCCTTTAACATACACTTATAATTTTTCATCCTATAAATTAATCTTCTTTTTAGAAGCCTTCTTAAAAAACAAAGATGTTGCATTCAACTTTTCAAAATCCAAAAACTTTCAATGAAAGAACCATAATTGGATGAGCAAAAGTTTTGAAACAATCATTTGTCTACCATTATAGCAATCCCTAATTGTTTCAATCCTTACAAGCTCTATTAAGTATTGAGCTATAGGCACTAAAATTAGGGTTGAGTTTCCTATTATACATCCTATTTTTAATAGAATTGAACATTTCAAGAGATTTAAAAGGGTGCTTCTAGTACTTTATAATAACAAAAATATGGGATAACTTCAAGCCAAATGAAATCAGGATCAATGGTAATTAGAACTATGGAAAACACATATAATTAGACAAACAAAATAATAACATTAGAATCAAACCAACTATCAATGATAATAAAAGAAAAAAAATTATGACATTCATATTCAAAAGCTAGTAGCCATACATTTAAGATTTTAACAAAAATAAGGAGATAAACACAACTTATTTTTAATATAATTTGAACATTTCAAGAGCTTTAAAAGGGTGCTTTTAGTAATTTATAATAACAAAAATATAGGATAACTCCAAGCCAAATGAAATTAGGATCAATGGTAATTAGAATTATGGAAAACACATATAATTAGACAAAAAAAAACATTAGAATCAATCCAACTATTAATGATCATAAAAGAATTTTTTTTGACATTCATATTTAGAAGCTAATAACCATAAATTTAAGATTTTAACAAAAACGAAGGGATAAACACATCCTGAGAAACAACGATAAGTGAAACCAAAGAATGAAGCATTGAACATAATAAAAATCTAAGTTTGAAACATATCAAATGATGTACCTATACTACCTATCAAAGTTATCTCAACTTGATTTATCCAAAATGAGGCATCCACTTATTTGAGCTTCCAGCTGCAACAACCAATTGGAATAGCAAATAAGTTATGATAGAAAAATATATTGTAAGTTAATGCAAATTTTACAAATTTTGTATGGCTTAAACAAAGAATGAGGTTACGAAAAAGAGAGGAACAAAGGAGAGGAGATGAGAACTTAGAGAAGAAGGTAATTGAAAATGAAAAGAGAATGAAAATGGTGTAGAATCTGTTTTTCATGTTTTTTTTCTGAAAATGGTGTAGAATCTCTTTTTCATGTTTTTTCTTTCTCTATGTTGTAGCGGTTAATGATGAAGGACGTGCCAAAATTATGAGCTTTTTTTTTTAAATTTTGAGTGAGGTGGTTAAAAAAGAGGAAAAAAAAAGGATGAGTGATGGTTGAAAGACAAAGCAGAATGAGAGAAGTATAAATAAAAGAAGTCATGTTTTTTGATTTGGTAACTAATTGCAGTTTCATAATTTTATTGTGATTTTTTATTTTTGAAAACAAAACATAAAAATAATTGGAACCAAACATGTTTAGTAAATTATTTTTAGGGTAAAAAATAGACGTCTTCTATAATTTTAAGAAACCTTAGAAAAACTTTTGATTTTTAAAATTCTTTTAAAAAATTATTTTTAGCATTCATTTTTTAATAATTATCTCTTCTCTTAGATTCGATTAAAAATGACAATGAAACACAGGTAATATGAACATAGGACGTGAACTAATCAAATGTCACTAATAGATTAACTTAACTTAACTCCCAAAATTGACCTAAACTAATTAAATTTGATTTAAAGTAATAATTTAAGATAACTATAATAAGTTATTAGCTTGAGTCAGATTTAATTAGTTTAGTTTTAGTTTAAGACCTAGGGTGAATCATCATATAAACAACATTTGATTAGTCAACATTCAATGTTTATATTGCATATATTTCATTGTTATTTTTCACTTAAGTGAAGAGAAAGAATTTTCTAAAAAATTGAAAACTAAAAGGAGTTTTTTCAAGAATTTTAAAGATGGAGGGGTTTTTCTCAGGTTTCTTAAACTATATGGGAGGTCCATGTCTTTTAACTTTTTTTAATTAACGGCAACCATGATATAAATTTAAAACAGACAATAGAACTAAAAACTCCTTAAAAACTTATATCTATTAATTAGGATTGGAAAAAAGGCTTAACTTCTAAGTTGGCAATGGCCCGAGTCCTTAAGGACATGAATTTAGATCCTTTGTCTAATATTACTCTGTCTTATTCTGTCTTATGAAATTTCAGTCATTTATTTTGCGGGACCTACGCGAGACTCATGCGGAACCCGTATAAATAAATGGTTGAGATTTATTGGACATAATAAGACACCATAATATTAGACAGAGGATGACATGATCCAAAATTCAATAGGGTCTAACTTATACTATCTGAATTTGAGCCTGATCAAGTTCCAGTAGATCCAAAATTTAGAACCCAACAACCCTCCATCATCCAAGAACTCAATTATTATCATTAAACCCTTCCATGAATATCGTTCAACCAAATATGCACATGAAGAATAGGAAACAAGAAAAAATAGGTATAAATTGTTGAAGAAATGGCAATCAATCTCTATTAAATAAAACAATAAACGAAGATAAATTAAAGAAATTAGCATTATCACCCATTTCCTTAACCACTTTTCGTTTGATAAAGTTAGTTTTTCAAATTTCAAATAAGTTTTTTTCCCTAGAAAATAAGAAGCAAAGTGACCGGATCGTGCAACTAATATAAGAGGTGCATATGCCAATGAGAGAAGGATTAATGATACATATAAAAATCACTAACAATTAGGGAAGAGGGAGAGAGTTTAAAATTTAGAAAAGTTCAAACTCGACTTAAACGTTATTAATTTAGGCTAAACTCGTTAATTTTCAACCAGATTGAGTTTGAACTAATTTGTAATTCCTAGTCCGAATTAATTTGAAATCTACTGATAAAATATAATTTGACTAAAATTTAGGTAATACCTAAGTTTTAAAAAAAAACTTTGGATCCAAAGTACGTAGCTTGACCCAACTCATTTCGACTTGAACTCGATTTAATTTGATCTGACTTAACTTAGACTCAACCTTGATCTGAACACGATTAAACTAACTTGAACTCAATGAACCTAACCTGAAATCAATCAAGTTTGAATTCATTTTCTCAAGGTCCAATCAAAATTTAGACTAAATTAAAGCTATAAAAAATCAGGCTCAATTTTGAGTTCATATTAAGCAATTATCATCCCTAATACTAATGAAAATGTCTTACAATTATTACATTCCTGTTATGTAAAACTTATCGTGCAGTATAAAGGCTCTTTTTGAATGATGCAATGAATTAGCGAGAAATAAGTTACCCCTCGATCAAACCTTTATATTCAACAAAATATAGAAAAATAAAATTACAATTGTACGATTCAATAATTTTTAAAAACATAAAACATGAATATTTAAAAGGTAAGGACAGTGAATAATTGAAAGTACGATAATAATTTTAAGTAGGATGAAAACATTATTGAAAAAGATATAATAGTGGATTTTGATCTTTAAAAAGTGTTATAATGTGTATATTGTTGGAACGGGAATAGAACCCCTGTTCCACTTATTCTGGTCCTACTCTATTCTATTTCATCTCATTCATATAATTATGTGGGATCCAAAAAAATGTGTGGATGAGATAAAATAGAACAAAGTAGGAACATAGTAAATGGAACAGGTGATTTCTTCCTTGTTAGAACACGATAGAGTTTGGAAGGAATTTTCTGTTTATATAAATGATAAATTTACGAATCTTTCAATTAAATTTAAGCATGTCAATAGGCTAGGTTAGGGTGGGTCCGGGTGGTGATGCTGTCTCCTGCAACTAAATATAAAAGAAATCACTTCCGTTAAAACAAATTAATGTAGTAGCGGTAAGCGGATATCGTTCCCACGAGGAATCT
>JAOSBP010000004.1:24177597-24187621 GCA_027563825.1 Erythroxylum mucronatum | reverse complement strand
TGACTTCATTGATTTGATCCATGTAGCCTTGAATTATGCCTAGGATCATCAATTCCAATCTCCATTTGCACTTGAGCCCCTTCATTTTTCCCTTCAGCTTTCTTTTCTTCCTAACCTTTACTGACATTGCCAATTCTTCTACCATTTTTAACACTTCAGGCTACTCAAGACAACTCCACTCAACACTGGTCAGTTTGTCGTTCTCATTGTATAAGAATTTTTTAGATAGGATGTCCTTGTTAGATCAATTGTCGTTGGCAAAGCAGTTGGTGAGGTGATAAGAGATTGAGACTCCAAAAATTCCTGAGGTAAGGGTCAGTGTCTCCTCGACGTAGTTTCAACTTTGATATATGAAAGACATAATCGATGCGAGCTGATGCAGGTCAAGCTAGACGATAAGCAACAGTGCTGATGCAAGCAAGGATTTGAAAGGGCCTGTAGAAGCGTCGAACCAATTTGTTTGACTGACGATGTGCCAGAGTGAAATGTCAGTAAGACTGTAACTTGACGAAAACCTAGTCTCCTTCAAAACAATTTATATTTCGACATCTTATATTAGCTCGGTTTCTCATACGATTCTGGGCCTGAAGCAATCACGAAGTTGTTTAAGAATGGCAGTGCAATTTTGCATTAAATCATTTATAACAACTATCGGCAATGAACCAGTTTCGTAGTCAATAACAGAGGGTGGAGTTCTGTTGTAGACAACCACAAATGGAGTCATTTTTATAGTAGAATGTCAAAAAGAATTGTCGTGCCATTCAACTAGATGGAGATAATTGACCCACTGCTTAAGATGGTCGAACAGTGCAATTTTGCAGTAAATCATCTACAACACCTAATGACAAATAACTAGTTTCATAGTCAATAATAGAGGAAGGA
Source organism: Erythroxylum mucronatum (assembly GCA_027563825.1). NCBI lineage: Eukaryota > Viridiplantae > Streptophyta > Magnoliopsida > Malpighiales > Erythroxylaceae > Erythroxylum > Erythroxylum mucronatum. Next base: position 24,186,739 of record JAOSBP010000004.1, on the reverse strand, counting down.
GTTCTGTTATAGACAGCCACAAATGGAGTCATTTTTATAGCAGAATGTCAAAAAAATTACAATGTCATTCAGCTAGATGGCGAAAATTGATCCACTACTTAGGATGGTCAAACACAAAGCAATGTAGATAATCCTCTAGACATCTATTAAACACCTCCCTTTGGCCATTGGAGTGTGGATGGTAAGCATTACTAGAGGAAAGGGTGGTGCCTAAAACTTTGAAAAGTTCTTGCCAAAATGTGATCATAAAAAAGGGATCTCTGCCTAACACAATATTAGAAGACATTCCATGTAGCTGAACAATTTCGCGAGCAAAGAGATCTACTACCATAGGCACTGTGCAATTGGAATTTAAAGCAATGAAGTGGGCATGTTTAGTTAATCAGTCTACTACCGCAAAATTTGTAAATTTTTTTGTCCAAAATAGGTAGATGGATAATGAAATCCATTGTGAGAGAGTCAACTAAATGCCCAATTTGGGGCCAAATATTTTTTGGTTTGATCAATTTAGGGCCAAACATTTTAACCTGCTCAATTAAGATTTAAACGTTATCGAATCTGTTCAATGTTTAGGCTATTTTGGACGAAAATTTGGTAGTGTTATACACACACTGTTAAGTCTGAATGAGGTACCTTATGTGGCATTCTCTCTGCAATGTATACGGATGACATGGTAAAAAAATCAACAGATTAATTTTGTTATTTTTTTAGGCAGAGAAAATATATAACAAAAACTTTCAAAGAAACCCTTTACTCACTTTCCATTCCTTCATATTTGGTGTTTGGTATTTTCCTGTAGCGAAAGAAGGATCATAGATATCTTAGCAATACATGAAACTTCACCATTTTTAAAGAGTTTAGATAGAAGTAAGTTTTTGTATTTGATTGTATATCATCAACTGCACATACAAGAGAGTATATATAATGTTAGAAGGTAATAAAGTGCAAAAGATGTTTAACAACCTTAAGGAAATTTGAGTTTTATTTTGAGAGATACGTACCACTGTAATTATTTAACACGAAATCAAATTACTATTTAATTATTTTAAAATATGTGTATCTCGTAAATACTGATTACATTCTATGTCAACAATATATTAATAATAATAGAATAAATTACGATAAATATTTTTGTGTATTTAACTAATATAATTTATATTAAAATAAACGATTGTATATAATTTATAATTTTTTATAAAAAATAATTGATATTGTTTCAGTGTTATAAGAATAGTTGATAAAAGTATGAATTTATATAATTATAACCTATCAAATAAATATTTAGTAATATAATTAAAAGAAATTTTTATTTAAAATTTGTTAATTTTATTTAAACTTAAAATTTTATATTTAAACATCAATATGTAACTAATCATTTTAAATTAAATTTTTTATATTAAGATAAGAATTAATATCAAAATAATTTACTTTAATAATATTATTTTTTTGAAAGCTAAGTTAATATAAAATCTATTATTATATTCAGTTTTTTAATGTAATTATATTATAATTGTTTAATATAAAATTAATTATAAAAATATTAAAATATTCAAAATGTTATAAAATATTATAATAAAACATTATTTATACAAAATATAGTTATTAAATTGATATAAAATTTTTAATAATAATTAATTGTGAATTATCATAAACAAAATATATTATTAAAATATTATGATACTTGCATTAACAAAATAATAGTAATTATATTAATTTAAATAAAATATAAAAAGCCTAAGTAAAGCTTCCAATTCAATTCTACTGTTTGCAAATAATCCAAATTAAGAATGACGCGTTTCGATATGAAATTAACGAGCTTAACTCAAATTAATCAAAACAATGGTCAAATGGTTGAACTGAGGCCAACTCATCTTGCGATCGGAATGTTGGGAGGACGATCAAGCGAGTTCCATTTTTTCCCCCCAAGGATCCTTTGAGTTTGACTTAATCTTCATCTTTTCAACTGCCAATGTTCTTCGTCAACTTTCAAATAAAAAAGGGCAGATGGAAGAGTCAGTAAGGGTATGTTTGGGAGTTTGGGATGGAAAAGAATGGAATGGAATGAAATTGGCCACTTCATTGTTTGGAAGTTTAAATAAAATAAGAGAGGGACTCCTTGGACCATTGTTTGAAAGTGATACTAAAAATGAATGGAATGGAATGACTTGTAATATTTTTTTTCATTATCCTTGTAATAAAATATGCATAGTTGTTATGAAACTATTTTAGTAACCCCAAAGCATTTCAAATTGTAGGATGTCCAAACACATAACATAGGATAAAACACGCATCTTTCGATTTACAAAATTTCCCAAACACATAACATATAATAAGCACACGCCCATCGATGGACAAAGAATACGACACTAGCATCAATAAAAATTTTTGTTTTCTTCACATACAAAAAGTGTCAAGAAGATGAATACAGAAGAACAGTTGATACTTACCTGATAAAACGAAGACAGATGACTCTAGCAGCTGTGGAGAAAATTGTTCATCAATGGAAAAAGCTAGTTGAAGGAGAAATACAATGGACGTAGTAACATGTAGCCGCATAGGTATTTGCTGGACTGGGATTGTAATTTTATTAATTTTTCGATGATATTTTTGTCATTAAATTAAGGGTTGGAAGGCAAGCCATGCCATTCCATTCCATCCCTGACACCCCAATTTGGGGGTCACAAAATATTGAATTTTGGATGGCAAAGGATGGCTTGAAAAATCATTAATTGTCATTCCATCCTGTTTCAAAATAGATTCTCAAACGGCCTGAATCATTTGGGTTATTCCATTCCATTCATTTCCATCCCACCGCTTACGTCCAAACATACCCCAAAAGAGCCGCTCTTTTTTTGAAAGTTTGCCAGACTGTTTAATCGACGCCTCCTGTCGGAGCTGATGACTTCAACAACCCCTTTACTTCCATTTCTTTCTTTGCAAGCATCAAATTCTCTCTCTCTCTCTCTCATGGTAAATGCCAATGATGCTATGATGCAGTCTTCCAGGGCTGTATTCTCGTGAGACGACTGAGATAGTGGCGAGGCCACGGCGGACGGCGGGTGAGAAAGCACTACCTTTTGGGTGTTCTTCACCAGCAACGGAAGTTTGCAGCCACTACCGGTGTCTGTCTCATCCTTATACTGATCTGAGCCCTCCTTCACCCACCATCAACTAAGTACACGTACACAAACGTGTGTATATATATATATATATATATGACGAAGTTGTTTCCCTTTGCTTCTTCTTCTTTTTCAACGATGATGGGGCTGAGCAAAAAGCCAGGCCTTTGAAAATGGGCAAAGCTTGGGGTTATCTGGCGGGGCTCAGACTGTGATAATTGTTATGTTGGGTTCTTCTTTTTCGCTTTTCACGGAGGAAGCTCTTCATTTGCAGCTATAGATAGCTCTAAAGTTACTACTTCCGCACTAGTCTGAGAAAAGGCGAATCTGAGACACCAACCAAAGGTATAAACTTTGCGATACTGCTTGTAATGTGCATTGTCTATCTGGGTTTTACTGCAATTTATTAAAGTTGGAAGCTTTTTTCTTGTTTCTCAAACCAACAATCTTCACGCACATGTATAGTTCGATTTTACTCTATCTATATTCTGGTTATCTCCATCGCGTTCAACCTCATTATAACTGATGATGTTGCCTGATCTGAGCCTTGGCCTATAGAGTATATTTTCTCCATATCTGTTGAGTAATGTGCAATCAGATATTGGTATTCATTTAGAATCAAACTTTGAACCTGTAGGTTCCAGCTTGCACGCGTGCTTGATGGCAGTTGGTTAGAGAAATAATGGTCAATGTTGTTTCTATACATTTATAAACACCCATTTGAGTGCTCTGTGTAAAGATCCCTTTCCAATGAGTTTGATTGTTTTGGGTAATCAGTTATGTATGTAGCAAATGTGAACAAAGATTTTACTTCGTAGAGCAGCAAAAGGTAACAAATGAATGTCATGGCAATTAATATCCCATTGAAAGTAAGCTCAAGAGCACAATTGCCACCAGAGAAGAAAGGCCTGTATTAGCCACTCTGGCCACTCCATCGCTTGAACGTGTTGTTGGTGCAGAAGCTTCGGGTGTGGTGGTGGTGATTTTGGCTACTGCTGGTAGTGGTGGGTCAATAACCTCCGCGGGGGTGAGTGATGGCGAAGGGGCTCGAGCCTCTGGCTGCAACTGCTTCGGTATTATGTTAACCAAGGATCCAGGCTCTATTGGCAAGATGGCGAATTGGAGATTGGCGTTGGGATCAGAACATGGATTTCCTGTAGTAGCATATCGAGTTATGAGATCAGTAAGTGTTGGCCACAACCAAAACTTGGGAACTTGAGAGATGGCATATCATAGAACTTACTAAAAAATCTGCTTGCAGTAGCAGGGTACTCTGTCATCACCCCATTGAGATGAAAGCCAGTGGTATAGGTTGCAATTTCTAATGCTGGATCTGCATAATAATCAAATGCGAGCGAATTGAACTCGTTCCTCAGAACTTGGACGAACACCGAAAGGCTGGCATTTTGCAATTCCTGTACAACTTCGGTGGAAGAGAGAGCGAAGCCATCACTAGTTGGAATGATGGAGTTTCTTCTCAGCATGACCGTATCAGCATACTTTTTGATCTCTTCCACTGGCTGTTTTGGCGCATCCCCTATATCGTTCTTCAGGGCCAGTACCCTCTTGTACGTGGGAACGCCTTGGAACTTGGACAATACAGAAGTGTCATCCGATTGGATTAGGACTTGTTGAGTAGATTGCTTGTCAAAAGTAGCATTGCTCATTGCGGTGTTAACAGCAGATATAATGTCAAGACCCTTCTTTGATGCTAGGTATGCTGCATTCTGAGATCATAGAACGTGTATTAAAAGTTTGAACCATTTCATCTGATTTCTTTCATGAATACTCTACAGTATAAGGTATTAAAAAAAAAAAACTCCACAGTACAAGTTACAATGGTGCTAAGGTTGATATTAAGAGAAAGGAATAAACTTTACCTCAATGTTGATCAGAACTCCAGAGACAGCTTTGGCTTTAGCAAATTCTAGAAATTCAGCAAGAGTCACAAATTTTCCCTTGTTCTTGTTTGCAGGGTTTCTCGGCAAGCCAACAGCTCCATAAGGGCTTGCGAGTTGAGCTGAAATATGAAAGGTTTACAGTAAGAGGTGCTAAGAAAAGCTTGTCGAGAGGATTGTTTAAACAGAAGTGCAAGGGAAAAGAGTGAAGGAATTTACGTTGCAAGGTTTGAATTTCACTCCACGTGAGATCAAATGAAAAGATTCCAGCTTCGGGTTGAAGTTCAGGAATTGTGGTAGATTGAACCATGAAGGTGGCCGTAGCTGTAGTTTCTCCAGAAAGGTCCACTGAGTTCGAACAGAAAGCCACCCCATCTTTTGACATTTGGACGGAGCAATCAATAACGTCAGCCCCATCATCAACTGCTTGCTGATAAGCAAGATCAGTGCAACCAGCATAAACACCACTTGCTCCATTATGAGTTATGATCAGGGGTTTTCCTGCATATAGGCAGCATTCTCAATATACTAACTAGTGCTGTTTTATGTCTTGTTTAAATGGTCTAAAGAGCAGTGTCCTACCCTTTGCGGGTGTGGTGGCATTGAATGCTGCATAGCAGGCTGTAAAGACCAGTTGTGGAGTCAGTTGAGAAATACAATTTAGTGATATAGGCTACACAGATGCACCGATAATCAAATTAAGACGTTCCTTGAAACAAGAGCTGCCTGAATCTTGTTTTACTAAGATTTGATGAAAATGAACAGATTGAAATGCATGACATGGATTGTCTTACCAACAGCCCCTGATGCTGTATTAGGGAAATCTGTGATCAACCCGTCAACGGAGAACTGGGAATTATCGATAAACTGCAGGTACTCGGCTGATGGATCGTAACTATAATTGTAACTTGAATGGTAGTCATTTGCAAAACCAGAAGCATACACTTCCAAGCCCTGCTTGTGAGCATCAGCTACAAGAGTTGTGGGAGCTTCCAAATAACCATCCGCGTTGACAGGCCAGATGTAATAGTTTGGGACAACAATTCCTGATACAAAGGGCTTTATTGCAGCTAGATTTTCCAACATGGAGCCATATGTCTGGTTAGTTGTGGGTTCAGTTGCTTTTTTGTTCAGGAAAACGAAGAAGAGTTTTGTCCTGGCCCTGTTCACTCTCCGACCTATTGTCTTCAAGAAACCAATTTCAGGAGAAGAAATGTGAGTGACGCCTCTCAATGTTGTTTGAACATATGAAGCCACGCTTAGTTTGTGCTCAGTGTAAACCATATCGTACTGGAAGCAAGGAGCAAATTAGAAAGCACAAATATTAGATCCAGGAAGCAGATTACATCTTCAGAATACAATAAACCAGACGAGGAACAGCAAAAAAAGCATGCTGTCTGAAGCAAAGAACAGGAAGTGGGTGACACAGACACCTGAACATTCAACCAGAATCCTAGAGAACGAGCGTTTTTCACATCATCCACGAGCGAAATGGGCATCTGACCATCGAATTTACTTGTCCGAGTGAATACATTTTGCACCACTGCATAAGAAGAACATGAAAAACCAGAAGTTGGAAACGTCTGGAGTTATCTTCCAAGGTAACAGATCACGTATAAAATCAAAACCAACAGAAGAATACGGTAAAAACTGAAATGGGGTTCTGAGCATTACATGAAACATTGGGAAGAAGCTGATCAGCTGTATAATCGAAGGCAAAGTAACCGGTAACATCGTTCCCATTCACCTTATAGGTCTTGGTTTGATTCGGGTACACCATCTCTATATTTGTTGTATTCCCAAGTGTTACTTCTGGTTGACATATTCCAACTCCATCTTTGGTTAGTTGCAAATTGCAGAGAAGAATCAAATCTGGCACGCTTGTTTGTAATGCTATGTGATTCGCATATTCGCTAGATTCCGGGAAAAGCCCTGAGAATCCTCCTCGAGCTACCACAGAAGGTGCTTGGCCTGCGCATGAATGTAATTTACATAGAACACATTTCTAGTTGGCTTATGAATGGAGGCAGATTCAGAATAAGTTCCACATAAACCAGAGAATTCTGATACCATTTAAAGTCAGCCATTTTTTAGTTGGAGGTGGAGGCTGATTAGGCACACGGGCTTGGTTCGCTGAGGTTGCATGGATCACAAGAGACAAGAAAAGCAACAACCTCAACATTTTCTTCTGATCCTGTTACAGTCTGTAAAAAACATGGAAGAAAGACAACACTCTCAGACATTGTTCTGGATTTTATGTCCTAAAACCATCCTTCATCGTATGCTCTCGGTGATTTGACGAGAATAATCACATAATAACATCAAACATCAACCTTAAAACAATAAGAACTCAAAAGGGTTCCAAGAATCTCGAGGATTACTTACTTAAATCTTGAAGAACAAGAATCAGAGAAGGAACATTCCCTTGTCAAGTTTCAATGAATGAAACTCAAAAAGGGAATTGTTATGCGAAAAAAAGAGAAATACAAGAAGAGAAAAAAGTGGGAAGAACTCAGTCAAAATGTGATGTGATGATGACCATCATCGGAGATTCTACGAATGGAGTGTTACAGATAACTCTCCCTCGCACGTTAATCGCATTAATAGCCAGACCAGGTTTAGAGAAACTAATTAGCAGTTTTTGGGAAATTTAAGGTTCTTATTTGTGCATTTAATTATTTACTATTTTTGAGTTCCACAGTTTTAGGAGCGAACACAAACTGTGTCACCACACCGCAAACCCCCAACGGCTTTAACGGTTTCTTGAAAAAAAAACTTTTATTACAATTAAAACATTCAACCATTCTAACTATTTAACTATAAAAATTCGGAATCATCTAATCTTTTTTAGTTTAGCTTTTAATTTTCTGATTTATTATAATAACTTTTGTTGTTAAAAATTAATCAATTTATTAATTAATCATTTAGTTTTTATAAATTAATAAATTCTTATAAATTAAAATAAATCAATTAATTTTCATTTAACAGTCTTTTTTAATTAAATTTCAAAATTTTCGATAAGTAAAGACAATCTCTTTCAATCATATTTTTTATTTTTTATTTTATTTAATCTTTAGTCAATTTTCTAACGGTCTAATATTGGTTAAACCTTTTAACACTTAAACTTCTTGTCTTATCGGTTTACGTTCTGATTTAATTTTTAAAACAATGGTTATGATTTTGGTCCAATGGCCTTGTAGCACCTCACTCCCGCAGGACCCGAACTCGACATTGTAGGTGATATCCGAGTCTGTGTCTCACGAGGGTGGCATGCTAGAGCACTCGGATACAGTCAAAAACTCAGTATAAATTTTTTAAAAATACAATCATATGCGCGGAGATCAGTAGACAATTTGGGTCCACTTTAATTTGTAAACATTTTTAGTGATAACAATACACTCAACAGTATTTAGAATAGTCATTTAATGTACAAAAGACCATAACCAAATTGGGCCCAATTTTATCCATAAACATTTCAGTGAACATATTACAATCAATAGAATTTCAATAGTCCGTTTGGGGCCCACTATAACTACAAAATACTATTGTTCAGAAATTGCGGAATACATAATTGTATAAAAGTAGGATGACACTAATGCAGACGTAGACTAATCTCGACCTCTATCTCTGACTTGCATGCAGTAGACATACTCCCGTTTGTCTAACGGGGTACTCTTCAAAGCCTGAGAAATAATTGCAAATTTTTGGTGAGTTTTGCGAACTCAATGAGGATCCATCATCAATGGTTCACTCAATTCATTCACACCCAAGCATATCACAGGTATATCAAAATTTCACATTTAGAAAACCACATGATTATTATCACATAAGTCACAATTTCACATTCAGTACACTGAAGCGTCCATACTATGTCACATTCATTACACTAGATCATTCATATTATGCATATGCAATGCACATGAGACTCACTTTTTCAATTGTTACTTTGTTGTGACTGAGTGCCTGAACTGTCCCATATAAGGCTCATTAAGCGTTAAACGCATCTTAGGGGTAGGAGAGCCCTCTGGGTATGTACTACTTCTCTTCGAGCTCGAGGCTCTTTTTCACTCGTTGAGCTTGTAGCTCTGATCGGTGGCTACTCCGGTCACAACTGCCATTATGTGT
>JAOSBP010000004.1:24150962-24168114 GCA_027563825.1 Erythroxylum mucronatum | reverse complement strand
AAAATATTTTATTTTTACTTATTCTTATAAGTTTTACTTCTTATTTATTATATACCGGTTTTATAGCGGTTCACTACCGGTTGAACCTCTAAACCTAAACCTTTTCTTTGACCGGTTCGATGTCCGATCCGGTTTTTAAAACATTGAATACGACACGTTATATCAATTTTTTCTTATATAATTTTGTAAGAAGAAGTTCAAATAAAAGGGAGAATTGATTGATAACTTTTGTGGAGTTTGATTAACGTTATTATTTAATTTTTCATTTATTTTAAATTTAAACATAGAGATAATTTTTTATTAAATTTAATTGCCAATATGAAAATATAAAACTATTATTTTTATCTAAATGGATCGTTTAATAATCAATTGCATAAAACTAAGTTAAGTAAAAAATTAATAAAAGTGAGGAGAATTGTCAGTTAGATATCTAAATAAATTTATCATATGTTTATTATTATATTTAAAATTAATTTATTACTTATCTTAGATTCTATAATAAAAAAGAATTAAAATTACGAATATTGGGATTAGTAAGAAGATTTGAACTTCATAATATTATGCGCATAAAAATGTACATTTAAAACTTTATAAATTAATAGTTACCATTGCCATACTTTAGGGTAAGAGTTTTTGTATGGTCAAGCACATTACAATATTTTCATAATAGCTACACTTTAAGAAATTGTTTCCTTCTTAACTTATGGCCAAAGAATACATCGACTTGTTTATAATATTGACTTCTTTTTTTAATCTCTTTTCCTACCTCAGGTGATTAGACTTCTACTACTTTAGTCATGAAAAATATATGTTTTTTTTGTTAAACTACCTGGTATCCGGTGCCATATGGGCAACCGACTAGTCTGAATTCGAGTCAGGTAGGACCCTTTTGGGCAACAAAGCTCTCCTTCATAAGTTTTTAAAGCGACTCTATTCTCATGACTCGAACTTGAGACCTTGGCTAAGGATGGAAGAGCCCGCCGCTCCACCACAACCCTCGTGGGTCATGAAAATTTATGTTAACACTTACATATATGTGAAAAATTTTATTTTAAATTCATCTACGTTGACGATTTAAAGGAGTTTTATTTTAAATTCAAGATGTCCAGATCCTTACCACCTTAAGTTAGAAGGGAGGATGTTAATATAAATTATAATATATAAAACAGTAAATAAGAGGCCTAGGGAATTCTTCTTTCTCAATTCTGTTCTTACAATTGTATTAAGAAGCATCTTTGGCATGACTTATTCTAAATCGGAGCAAATTGCAATGCCCTTGCTGCTCATACGTGATTTTAACTTTTTTTTTTGGGATATATAACGGGGCTAAACCTAAAGAAGAAAACTACATATGAGTTACACGAGGAAGAGAAACTCCAACTGAGTTTGCAAAAAGCAAGGGAGAAATTCAGTCAACAGGTTCGTGAAATCAGTGCATTCCTAATGGCAATCTGTAGTTATAATTAGCTAATCAATTCGTACAACGATTATCCTCTCAATAAACATGATGCATCTGCACCTCCTAATTTCTAAAAAGTAATTCTTTGATAATTGTAACCATACTATTTACCACCTGACTTTGCGCACTAGAAATGATCGATACCACCAAGGCTGAATCTATAAACATATCCACTCTAGAATAAGCATGTAATCAAGTAAAATTCAACCCGTAATAGACTGCCCATAATTTTACTTGCCAAAATGTGTAAAACCCCATATTTGCACCAAAGCCCGCCCACTAACCAACGATCACTAATATTCCTAATCAGTCCACCAGCTATTGCCGGCCTGGATTATCCTTGGAGGATGATTTTAACTTTCACCTTTCTCTTAAGGAATCTAAAGGTGAAGTTGTTAAATAAAATCAAAATGTATATGCCTTTAGAGACTATATTAACAGCCTCCACTTAAATGATCTCCATTTTATTGACAAGCACTTTATTTTATCTTCAACTACTATTATTACTAATAATAACAATACAACTATTTTGAGATTAACATTTACAAAAGTAATTTTTAAGAAAAGAAAAAAAATCAAAATCTTGAATCGAAAATTATGATCCATAATGAAAAATATCAATTGAACCTATTAAAACCAATCGGCAAGCTTTTCGGTTTTCTTCTTTTATTACACTTCAATTCTTTAATTTATAACTTTGTTGTTTAATTTTCCTCAAAATTTGGATTTTTTTAATTTTAAAGTCCTTAAGCTAATATAGATTTCACACATGAAATTCTTAATTCGTCTTATGTTTAAAGCTGATTTAGGTGTGATGTAACTGGTAAGTCCCTGATAAGTCATGTAAAGGACAACATTAATTAGTGGAAAAGCCCATTTGAAGATCAAAGCAACCAAAATTTGACCTGAAGCGTCAGTCCTAAACAAGAGTATAACTATATAAACTTAAAATCTTGGTACCACTAGCAATAAGCTTAAAATAAAAGTATTATAGTTGGCAAAAGAATGGAAGGGTAAAAATTTTAGTTGGAGGATAACAATAAAATTGGGACGAAGCAAAAGATCTGAAGGCTTGCTATAATGTATTATCTTGATATAAAGTGACGAATTGAAAACGAAGTAAAAGATTAGATTGAAATGATTATAAGTTTTTACCGTCTTTTCTTTGAGTTCGGATCTTCTGTCTAATATTATGATGTCTTATTTTATCATATGAATCTCAGTCATTTATTTATGTGAGTCCCGCATGGGTCCTGTATAAATAAAAACAAGATCCGCATAAATGAACGGTTGAAATTCACAGAATAGAATAAAATACTATAATATTAAACAAAATATCCAGTACCATTTTCTTTACTGAAACAATCTTGCTTTGGCCAGGGTCTGCCACAGAGTGACATGTTACTGCATCTGCAGCTAGAAGCCTAGAAGTTAAAGTGTATTTTACTAAACTGTAAAATGAAGTGTGGCCGATACCACAATTAGGATTCTTCTCAAAATGTACTGATCAACCAAGGCTCCCAAATACAATGCGGCTAAATTAAAATGGACCTCAGATCATTTGGAGTAGTCGGCAACGAGCATCATATGTCCGGCTATCCTTTACCTTTAAGAAAACGTTCTGGGAAATTAAGAGTGGGTTCCTTAAACTCTGTGATCATTCTTTTCCTGTGTCCACTCGCTGCTATTCTTCAAACCGTTCATGGAACAGACCTCCCAGCCATGCACACTTGTTCTAACACTATTACACTAAGCATAAGTCTAACGACAGCTTTGTCCCAAACAGGGACAAACTCATCGCCTGGTTACCCTCTGCCGTGTCTGTTAGAGGTTTTGCCGGAAATTCACGGGGTCAAGATTCAGACCAAGTACACGGGATTGGTATTTGTACAGCTAATGTCACAACTCAGAATTGCAGAGCTTGCCTTGAGAAGGCAAGCCTTGAGATCCGCAAGCTTTGTCCTAGGGAGGAAACGGCAGTGATCTGGTTGCTAACATTAAATGCATCAATAAACACATTCAACAACTCAGATCCATTATATTTAGAGCATCACAAGATTAACGAACACATACCTCCAACACTTGACATTTGCACCATTTCCATGCTCCTCCAAAACCTATCAAAGAGAAAAACAGTACAAACCTTTGCAAGAGAGTTTATGGTAGAAGACCCTTGCTTGTTCTCACCCAATACACACAATGTGTTGCCACTTGAAACAATCACACCCTTATGTCATGTATATAACATGTTCTATCCTAAGGGGTAGAAAATGGGCTAATTGTCTCATTCTTAATTGGATGATATGGACTATAGTTTAATGGGCCAACATATAGTAATTAGGGTACTACCATGTGCCTCAAATGCAATTAGCAAATTAACCATCCCATTATGGTTATTAAATATACATTAGGCAATTCAACTTGTGATTAGGCATATGGAATTAAGTTGTGATTATATTAATCCACTAACATGTATTATTTCTAACAGGAAAGCCTTGGAAGCAACTAGTAAAAAGTATTCATTTGTGACCTGAAAATCGTAAGTTTGAATCATGGAGATAGTCTCTTTATCTTCGGACTCTCACAAAATGCCAAACTCTCGTAAAATGGGGAGTCTTATATGCTAAATACGTTAATTTCTAATAAGAATACATCAATAATTTAAACGTAAGGGAGACAATTTCATTTTTGTTATTTTGAAAAAAAAAATCCATCTCTCATTTTTTTTAAATTCTGCGAGAAAATTAAAGAAAAAGTAAAGAGGAAAGACAAAATAAAGCTGTAACAGCTTCAAAGTTGCAGTGATGCTTTAAATGTTAGGATTTCACTTTCACAGTATCATCACATTAGGCTAGAAGTCAAGGGTACTACAGTGTAATTATGTTCTTCACTTACTCAAAAGTAATTATATCCTAAAGACTTGACGATTAGCATATAAATTAATCTCATCACTCCTACTCTTTTAGATAAAACTAAGTCCCACCTAGTATAAATGGATTGTGATTTCAATACATAATGGTCACACCCCACTGGCATTGCATATTAAACCCATGCCAGCTATAGTCTTTCACATGAACCACGAGGAACCCTTTCTTTTTGTTTTTGTAGTTGCAACAAAACCGCAAACTTGGCCTTCCACTGAACGCACCTAAACATGTAATTGCATTAATTAATCATATGACTACATCCAAGAAAATACTTGCCAGCCTGCCTCGACTAAGCCTAACTAGTCTGTTTTCCCACCACACATAATTTTATCCACTACGTGCACTGCTTCTGCTTGTAATCCTTTGAACCTACTTGCTTCCTGAATTGTTGATTCCCTCCTTGGAGAGTATTCTTTGTCATTCAAGTACAAGTTGGAACTTCCAACCAACATCTTCCTCCCTAGATAACGAATTCGTAATCTCAGGGGAGACTAATTAAAGTAACAGACATTTTCATTTTAAACGTGAACTTTTGCATTTTCGACTTAGTCACAAGGATTTTGTTTCGTCATTGTCAATCGATGGACTTGTTCCAAGAGATGGAGCTATAAGGATTTGTTATTCATTATCAATCAATTGGCCCTCAAGGAGTGTGGCTCGATGATTGAGAGCAGTGACGAAGCCATGAATTTAAGATAGGGGCTCAAATATTTAAAATTTTAAATTTTAGGAGGCTCAGTGCACCACTAACCTCTAAATAACCCTGTCCTAATATATATATATATATACATATATGTATATATATATATAATTATTTAATAATCTTGGGGGTGGGGGGCCCAGTGCACCACTGGCCCCCACCTACCTCCGTCCATGGTTGAGAGCGCTTGGCTTCGGTTAGGTCCCAGATTCGATTCCATGCTAGTTCTTCTTGTAAGAGCCTGGGATAGCCGGAGTTTTACCTGTGAGTGGAGAACTAGTTGGGCCTTCGATGATGAGGTGCGCCCGCTTACCCCACCTGTGGAGTGATGCGCCAGTTGGACCCTCGAAGAGGTGTACCTGCTTGATCCGCCTACGGGGTTTCCTCGAATCTAAAAAAAAAATCAATCAATTGACTTGCTCTAAGAGGTGAATTGACTTGTTCCAAGATATGAATTGATTAAATTAAGAACAAAATAAATAACTTAGGCTATCCATCTCCACTAAGAACAAAATTAAAAACTTAATCTATCCATATCCATTAAGAACTCGAATTTTTCCATATTTTATTAACCTTAGGCATCCATTTTCTTAAAGTTAAGGCACATCATTATCATCAAGTCGTAAAAAGAGCTCCAATTTCTAATACTACATTCTCTTGAATTTCAATTGGTGATGGAACTTTATATGCCCTTGCTTAGAGAGGCTGGTTGGCTATACTTTCTTCCTTTCTTTAGTAAAAGGTTATAACCATGATCTTTAGGTGTAGATTAAGCAAATCATGAGTAGACTATTACCTTTCTATTGTTACTTGGATATTCTATAAGTCAATTCAACATATATTCAACAGTAATATAAATTAGAAACTTAGAATAACAAATAAACTGAATATATAATTATGTGATTAAGTACATAAATATATAATTTTATGTAAGTAAGGTTGTTGTGGCTATGCCCTAATGATTAATCACTAAAATATTTTATGCAAAATTCTATTCATAATGCAAAAAATAGACATAATTGATAACTTAATTCATGTTGAATTTTTTATATAAATACGATTTTAAAGTATAATACATCAGAATATTACCTTTAGTTCAGTTGGCATAGTCTCACCATGCGTCCCATGTAGGCGCGGGCTTGAGCCTTTGTAACTGCAACATAATTTTGCAGTATAAATATTCTCGTCACTATTAATTCTATTATCTTTTCTTCAAAAAAAATTGCAACATAATTTTGTTTTTTAATTAACAAACAAAGAACATCTTTTGGTATAAATATTCTTTAACCTCCAGCCAGGTCATAACAACCCAGTTTGTGACCAAACGGATAAAAAAAATCATAAGAAAACATTATAAAAAATGATTTTTTTAAAATGTATAAACACTTAATTGAAGATTTCTATCTTTAATCTAAAGAAAATTTCCAAAAACAACTCTAAAATGAAACTTTTTTAATCTGAAAGTTTTTTTCCATAATTTGAAATTCTCTAAAAACTAAAACAAGACAGAGGCTATAAGGCTTTGATACCAAATGTAAACCAATTCAACATATATTCAAGAGTGATATATGTTAGAATAAAAAAATAAACTGAATGTGGAAGAAATCAAAATACCTTTTGCAATTAATGTTTTTGCTTGGAAAGTCTACGTTTTGAAATTCTTCTAAGCTCTTGTTTTCAAAAAATCAATGGAATATATCTTTAAAAGAGAAAATGAGCTTAAGGGACCCAAAAAATTTACAAGAAAAATATACCAATTTGCTCCCATCAAGCACATTGACAGATACCACAAAAAACAAGACATTCATATCCTTTAATTACATAATGTTGGACCATTTAATATGGAAAAATATATCATATACTCCATTTTTTTTGTATCTTCAAATTCAGTATTTAGTTTATTAATTACAAGTGTTAATGCTTCTCCATTAATTTTCTAACTATTCAATTATATTAATTATTTTGTGAAAGTTTTGATGGTGTCAGATTCAATAAATAAAAAAATCTTTATTCAAAAATATTTTGTGATATCTGTAGAAAGAAGTAGATTTATTTCTCAATAAAAATAAAATGAAATGAGATTGTATAATTTAATCTAAAATGGTTCGATCAAAATAATAAGAAAGCAAAACATATAAAATTTAATAATAATAGAGTAATCTCCAATCAAAAGATTAATTTCAATAAATTACTAATACAAAGATATCATCATTGATTCATAAATAATTTGGTTATGGTTGTTATTAAAGTCTAACAATCTCTTTTCTTGGTCCCTTTTTAACCAAAATAAGTTCTTTAATTAATATGCTTATTAACAAATAACTCTAAATAAGTTCTTAATATTTAATTTATTAACAATTTTAACAAACAAAGCGACCACTATTTTAATTAATAAACTCACAACTTGATTTATTTAATTTAAATTATATACTCATAACATAGACTGAAAATTTTTCCATAATTAAATTATGATATTTATCATAAAATTAGAACAACCAAACATATATAAATTTAATATTCTAATTAGTAAACAACTATTTTGTCAATTAAACAACAATATATACCTTTATTCAATCAATCAAAATGTTTATCTCAAGAAGCTGTAGAGAATATACGAATATTCAAGAATAGTTAACAAAGGAAGAGCAAATTAAATTTGCAATTTTTGGAATCAAGCTTCATTATCCTTTAACTAGAAAAGAATTAAATTAGTTAATCATAATTATGAAGAAATTTGCTTACCGTTAAAGATAAGGGTTTTATATATCCCTTTTCTTAAGAAAAACTTTCATGTAAACTTTATTATAAATATTGTCAAGAAAGACATCAAAGACTCCAATCTCTAAAGAGCCTCCTAATCATTGAGTTTATCTTCTAATTTAGATAAGATAATAAGGTTAATATATTTATTCATATCTCCAAATACAAATATAAATTTCATTCAAAATGAGATTCAAGATTCCTCTTCTATGAATGATATGGTAAAAGAATTTTACTACAATCTTTAATGTACATCATTTATAATAAAATTAAATTAAATTTTATAAATTAATTATAATTTATTTTAAATATAAAATGAATCTTATAGATTATATTTAAAGATTGTAGTAAAATGAGATTTTGCATTTTCGATTAAGTTACAAGTATCTACGTTTTCATTGTCAATCAGTTGACTTGTTTTAAGAGGAATTGATTGAATTAAAAGAAAAATGAAATAATAATTCATCCATTTCCACAAAAAACTCAATTGTTTTAGGATTTTGATAGCCTTATACATCCATTTTCTTAAAGGCACATCGATCATTATCTTCAGATCAACATAGACAGTTCACTACAATTTCTAATATATTGTCTTGGACATAGACAATTCGCTACAATTTCTAATATATTCTTTTGGATTTCGATTAGTGATGGATCTTCATTGCTTAGAGAGGCAGGTTTATGGCGAGTGAGAGCTTCTGATTTCTACAAGCTCTTCCCATCCTTTTTCTTAATTCACAGTATGGTATCAAAGAAGGTTTTCTAATCCTACCTCTGACTCTTGTTTCCTCATAACTGAAAATTAATATCCAAATAAAACTAACCTTAATAATCTAACCCTATAAACACCTCAAGCAGTCACTAGCATGCCTATGTTCTAGGCCATATATCTTTATGTATCTTTTCTCTAAAGGTACATTGGTTAAGTCACATCTGTGTCTCAAACTATTTTTCTCTTCAAAAATTTTATTGGACATACAATCTCCCTTCTACCCAAGTATTTGGCCATGTCTTCATTTCCAGATGGTTCGAAAAGGACATGAGTTAGCATATGGCTGTGTACCAAGCCAGGTTTAGCCAAATGTTTTTATTTTCTTTATATGTTCATTTTGAATACTCTCCAATTCTTGACAAAGATCATCTTAAGGCATCTTCTCAATTACCTAAAAACATAGCATAAACTAATAAACCATATAGATTTAAGCATAAAAAGAAAGCATGATACTAGTGAAATATATGTATGTTTTACGTGCATTAGTTTGATGATTAATGTTAGAGAGTGACAAAATCACTAGTAAGTGGTTTTTGACCATGTGAAAGTCTAAGGTGCTCCTATCCGACGCAACTCACCGGACAATGCCGCTTAACCCCCTCGTCCTGAACAGGGGTGGATCCAGAAATTTTTTTGAGTGGGGGCAAAATTTTAATAAGAAAAAAAATTTATTTTTAATGGGGGCAAAAGTTTAATAGAGCAAAATTTTATTTTTTTGTGGGGGCAAAACTTCAAATAATAATTTTTTTTGCATGAAATTTGCCCCCACTGTAGCTCCGTCCATGGTCCTGAACATCAACGAATTATTCACCTGGAACTGGGTCGTTCTTACTAACAATATTTACAGAGAAGGAAATCAGTGCGCTGATTGGCTCGCAAACTTTGCAGTTAATTTTGATCTCGGGGTTACCAATTTTACTAGTGCACCTTCAGGGTGTGCCACTATCCTTATAGAGGATGTGATTGGGATTAGCTTCCCTCGGAGGATCATGTAATTTATTTTGTTTTCCTGCCCTTGTAATTAAAAAAAAAAGGCTAAGGTGCTTCATTTTTTAACTCCCTTTTTGTTCCCTTTTAGCTTTTGATTTTATCTTTTTAGTTTAGAATGTTGTTTATGCTTTTTCTTTTCCTCCTTTTCCCTCTAATATTGTATTGTATGGTTATGTGCAAATAGCTAGAATGGTGCAACATAACAATAAGAATCATTTTAAGTGCAAAATTTACAATGAAAGGAATCATAATTATTTTGAGAATATAGAATTGTACAGAACTACAATGATATGGGTTTTTGAGATCTTAAATTATGATAGAAAGTGTTAATATTCCTCTTTTCAACACATGATAAAGGTTGGTGTTTAAGATCTAAACTTTGGTTTGAAATCATCTTTACAAATTTTGTAGAAGAATACTAACAGAAAATGATTGAAGAAGCTTAATTTATCTAAAATCTTATAATATAGGTTTTCTTACTCTCAATAAGCAAAAATCTCTAAACTTGTCATACAATGTTTTATATTTATCTTTAAACCCATAATTTAAGAAAGAATAACATGTATAGGAAGTAACTGAACACTCTAATTTTACCTATTAATTAGGTCCCCATCTAATAAACCCTACTAATTTTATTTCTAAAAAATTTGAGAACATTAATTAATATGCTATAAAAATGGCTTTTAATTAGGACTTTTCAAAAGTATTGGTTGTAAGTTTAGTAATTTTACAGTAGAAATAGGAATAGAAACGTAATTCCATAGGATACAATGATTACTAATTAATTTTATGTAATTAGAAAATGTTCACTATATTGTCATATTTTATGGTTTGTTTGATTCAGTATTTGTTAATTAAGTATATATGAACTTTATTAAATTAACCTAACAATGTTACTTAATTCTCTTATCTTATCTAATTATTTTATTATAGATATATAGGTTTATTCTTATCTTAATGAACTTCATAATTAAGAAAACATAATTTTTAATTTTTTACCTTCATCGTCTATTAGGGTTTTAAAATATGAAAATAATAAATAAAATTCAAATTATTAGATTAAATCTCTTAAAATAATGTGTGCTAAGTTTAAACTAGAGGGAAGGCTAGCCTAATTTACAGGGGGAATCCTAGTTTACATAAACAATTATTCCAATTATGAATGTTTGACTTAATCACGCACTTCTTAAGCACTTGCACATGCCGATGTCCTTTCCTTCTTTTAAGGCTTTCATTAAGGAGTTTATCTAGTAAACCAAATAATGTTTTCAATTATCCACACGCCTTTTTCTTACATGTTTTTATCTTTGTCTCATAAATTGCACCTACAGCTTATAGCCTCATATTCAATAGGTAGTATGCTTACAAATTTGTTTCTTATTTTTAATTGCTACAAAAATTTTATTTTCAATTTTATTGCAATTTTTAAGTTTTTATAAATATTGTATGGGACACTTGTTTTCATTTTTATCAGCCACATTTAGATACTTTTAGTGATGAAGGCTTTAGAAAATATAAATCATTCAAATGATTATATGGAAATAGATCAAAAAGACACGGGATGAAATAATGTAGTAGAGTTGCATCTAATCTCATTAATGGTTGAAGAAGTGGTGGTTGAAGAAGTGGAGAAGAGAAATCAAATAACTAATACCTTTACCAATTTTTATTAAAATTAAATATATCTTTAAATAAAATTCAATAAAAAGTATATTGATCTCCATTTAAACTACAATTATAATAGATTAAAGGTTAGATTGAAGATTTTTAAAATTTTTCTCAAAGAAAATGGAATTAGTTAAAACTACGTGATCAATAAAGTTAATGCTACAAATGAATGTTGTGACTATCTATTTAAGGTAAAGTATTGCTTTGTTTAGGGCCTTATATTTAATTAGGAATATGCTTGTGAATTTAGTTCTTACTTTTAGTTGCTAAAAATTCTTATTTTCAAGTTTCTTGTAAATTTTAAGTTTTATAAATATTGTATGGGACACTTTTTCTTATTCTTGTCACACCCATTTAGTTACTTTCAATGATAAAAGCTTTTAAAAAATATGAATGATTCAAAAAATTACATGGCAATAAATCCAAAAGATACAATATGAAATGATGTAATAGAGTTGCACTTAATGTCACCAATGGCTAAAGAAGTGAAGAAAATAAATTAAATAACTAATATCTTTACCAAATTTAGTTAGAAGAATATTAAGATATGTCTTCAAAGAAAATTCAATAAAGAGTTTATTAATCTCCAGTAGAAGAACACGTATAATAGAGTAAATGCTAGATTAAAAATTTTCAAGAATTTACTTAAATAAAATGGAATAAATTTAAACTACCTGATTGATGGAGTTAATGCAACAAATGAATGTTGAGACTATCTATGTAAGGTAAAATATTGCTTTATTTATTTATATACATTATTTTAATTTTTTATAATGTAAACTTTGTCAATCATTTTAGGTACATAAAATGATTCACATGTTTAAGAAAAAGGAATATAGTGCTGTATTTTTAGAGATACTAGCTTAACTAGTTTTTGTGCACATCTATCAACTAAATCTCAATAAAATAGTAAAAATGAGAGATAAAGAATTGAGGATGATGAAATTTATTCTTTCAATGAAAAAGAAGATCAAGTTATAAGTTCTTCTTCTAAGAAAAAGAGATCTCCTAAAAATAAAAAGGAAACAAAGATGGCCTTTAATACTAGCCAGTATTGAAAGTTTTGTTTAGTACATATGGGTATTTTAAATATCAACTAAATACTAGTCGATATCGTAAATTTTAAATTTTTTGGGGACTAAATTTAAAAAAATTTAATAAAATACCCAAAACCCACGCAAACTCTCTCACTCACAAATTTTCAAAACAATCCATTTCTCTTCTCTCAACATTCTCAGTTCTCCTCTCTCTTCTAACGTCATCGGCCATCACTGCCACTGATGCCACAACCCATAGCCACCGTTGCACTCCGTTGCTTTTGCTGCTTTCCCCACAACACCTGCTTTCCTTATCACGTCTCCTCTCCCCACCACGCTTGCTACTCTCCACCATCGCTGCTCACTTGGAGTTGAAAACCAAAATTAGTAGTTTTCATATTTGGATTCTGTTAGAGACCACCAGCTCTAACTCTAAATCAACCCCAACAATACTGTCTTGCACTATTAAGCAACACACAACAGCCAGAAAGCAGACACACACACAGTAGTAAAGCCAGACAAAGAAGACGTAAGAATGAAAGGAATAATGAACAATGGTATTCCCTAGCTAGACTTCGAGGGCTAGCTAAACCTCCGTACAAATATCAATTCTCATATCATAACAGAATGCCAATCATATTCTCATAACACCCTTATATTCTCTCACCCTAACTAACTCCCATCTGACTCACTCCCTCTTATTTTCCATTTTACCCTTCACACATTACCGGTAGTGCTCTCCTTCTTACCTCCTCTCTTCTTGCTATACTTATTCTGAAATCTAGTCTCAACAATACCCCCCTCTCCCCGCAAAAGAGCCCACCTTGTCCTCAAGGTGGAAGGAAGGAAATTGGTTATTGATGAAGTCAAATTTCTCCCATGTAGCTTCAAAATCTGGCAAGTCTTTCCATCGAATTAAAACCTCCAATTCTCCATTAATTCTTCTGCGAACTCCCACTACTGCTGCTGGTTCCACCCTCAACTGCATATCTTCATCCAGAAAAGAGGGTAAAGGTTGAGAATGTGCAATAGGGACAGTGGCTGGCTTCAGTTGGGACACATGAAAAACATCATGAATCCTAGCAGTGGTGGGAAGTTGCACTTGATAAGCTACTTCTCCAATCTTGGCAGTGATCGGATATGGACCATAAAATCTTGGGTTGAGCTTCTCATTACCCCTGGTGACTAAGGATTTGAATCTGTAAGGCTGCAACTTCAAATAAACTAAGTCTCCTACCTCAAAAGTTACCGGTCGTCTTTTGGAATCTGCATATTTTTTCATCTGCTGCTGGGCTCTCAACAAATTAGCTTTTAGCTCCTCTAGAATTTGATTCCTGTCACTCAATTGTTGATTGATATCATCTACCAAAGAACCTTCATCAGTATACTTGAAGAGAATAGGGGGTTCTCGGCCATAAAGTGCCTTGAATGGGGTCATTCCTATGGCACTGCTGTAGGTGGTATTAAACCAATACTTCGCCCAACTCAACCACTTAGGCCACTCTTTAGGATGATTACTAACAAAACATCTTAAATAGGTCTCCAAACATCTGTTTACTACCTCCGTTTGAGCATCAATCTGGGGGTGATAAGCAGAGCTCATGTGCAATGTGGTTCCCGATTGCTTGAACATCTCCTGCCAGAAAGTGCTCATAAAAACTCTATCCCTATCCGACACAATCACCCTAGGGAATCCATGGAGCCTCACTACTTCTTTAATAAATAGGACAGCCACCTGTTTTGCATTGTAAGGATGCTTGAGGGCAAGGAAGTGGCTGAATTTAGTCATTCTGTCCACAACAACAAAAATAGTATCCACACCTGATGCTTTAGGCAGCCCACTTATGAAATCCATTGAGATTTCTTCCCATACCTGAGTTGGAATAGGTAAGGGCTGAAGGAGGCCAGCTGGTTTTAAGGCTAAATACTTATTCTTCTGGATGAATTGCTTCACATCAGACTTCATTCCCTTCCAATAAACCACATTAGCTAATCTCTTGTAAGTTCTGAAATAACCTTAATGGCCTCCTGTGAGTGTTGAATGGAACTCACTAATTAGCTTCTGTATATGAGATCCTTTAGCGGGTAAAACTAGGCTATTATCATAGAAAAGCCGCGGGCCTACCATCTTGAATGGGGGATGGCTATCTGGTTGTAATAATAAGTCTTGCATGATGTTTCTTAACTTAGGGTCTTGCTGAACTACTTCTTCTAGCTGATTCAACTCTTCATGATACCCCATGCTCAGAGCCCTACACTCAACTTCAGCCCTCCTAGACAAAGCATCAGCAGCTCGATTTTCTGTCCCAGGTTTGTATACGATATCAAACTTGAAGCCCAACAATTTAGTAACCCATTTCTGTTGTTCCTCCCCTAATAGCCTTTGATCAGTTAAGAAATACAAACTCTTTTGATCTGTCCGGATGGTGAAATGCCTCCCCATCAAATAATGCCTCCATTTTTGCACTGCCCACACAATGGCCATCAATTCTCTTTCATAAACTGGTTTCAGCTGATTTCTAGCTGAAAACCCTTGGCTCAAGTAAGCCACTGGTCTGCCTTCCTGCATTAATACTGCCCCCATTCCTACCCCTGATGCATCTGTCTCCACTACAAAAGGTTTGGAAAAATTGGGCAGGGTCAATACCGGTGTAGTAGTCAGTAGTTGCTTAAGTGTCTCAAATGCCTCTTGAGCTGAATCATCCCACTGGAACTTATCCTTACACAACAGATTGGTGAGTGGCTTTGCTATACTACCATATCCTTTGACGAACCTCCTGTAATATCCTGATAAGCCAAGAAATCCTCTCAGTGCCTTGACATCCTTTGGGACAGGCCAATTAACAATGGCTGCAATTTTGTTAGGATCCACCGAAACTCCCTCCTCTGAAATATAATGTCCCAAGTATTCCAATCTGTTCTGCCCAAATCTGCACTTCTTCAAATTTGCTACTAGCTGATTATCACTCAATACTTGTAGCACTATGTGGAGATGCTCCAAGTGCTCTTCCAAACTCACACTATAAACCAGTATATCATCAAAAAAAACTAAAATGAACTTTCTAAGGTAAGGTTTGAATAACTCATGCATCAGGGATTGAAAAGTTGCAGGAGCATTCATGAGGCCGAAGGGCATTACCAAAAATTCATAGTGCCCCTCATGCGTTCGAAACACTGACTTGGCTACATTCCCCTCTTTTACCCTAATTTGATGGTACCCTGACTTCAAATCAATTTTGGAAAATATCTTGGACCCTCCCAACTCATCAAAAATCTCATCAATACAAGGAATCGGGTACTTATCAGGTATTGTCAATTTATTCAATGCTCAGTAATCAACACACAATCTCCACCCACCATCCTTCTTCCTTACTAGCAACACAGGACTAGAATAAGGACTATTACTCGGCCTGATGATGCCTGAATCTAACATATCTTTAACTAACTTCTCAATCTCATTTTTCTGATAATAAGGGTACCTGTAGGGTCTAACATTCGGAGGCTTGGACCCAGGTTCCAGCTAAATAGAGTGATCAGTAGCCCTGTTCGGGGGAAGTTGGGTGACAGGAACAAATACATTTCGGAACTTCTCCAATACTTCCTGGATATCCTCCCCAGCTGCAGAATCTGCATGATAGTCACTTTGTCCCTTTTCCAACTTCAACACCTCCCACTCCACTACTTCTCTATCTTGGTCCAACTCTCCTTGTCCTTCATATTGTAGGAGGAAGCCCTCTGCCCCATGCTGTAAAAGTTTAACAGCGGTCTTGAGTGACGTCACTGATGCCTTCGAACCTTTCTCCCCATACAGTTTGATCTTCTGCCCCTCCTGGCAGAACTTCATTATCTGCTTCTTCCAATTTATCAAGATGTCTCCTAATGTCTCCAGCCAAGCCACCCCAAGGATGACATCCACACTTTGCATTTCAAAGGGAAAAAAATCTTGTTTCATCAACTTACCTTGTACATAGAACTCTACTCCTTTACAGATGCCCGCACACTGTATCCGACAATCATTCCCTAATCTAACCCTGAAGGGTTTAGTACCACTCACATCCAGCTTCAAATCATCAACCAGCTTTCGTCTTACAAAGTTATGCGATGCTCCACTGTCAACTAGGATTATTACTTCAGTTCCTGAAATTACACCCCTGAGTTTGAGAGTTTGCGGGCCTACTATACCTCTGAGAGAGGCGACCGATAGCTCCAGCTCGGGTAAGGGCTGGACGCCTTCTTCGGGTGTGTAGGGCTGTAGGCACATCACCTGATTAACCAACTCCTCTTCTTCTTCCTGTAACTCCACCGGCTGTTCTTCATCGGCTAAGAGGATGTGAAACTGCTTCTCCCCGCATACATGCCCTACGGTGTACTTCCCATCACAACGGTAGCAGAGTCCCTGCTCTTTTGCGCTGTAGCTCTTCGGCGGTCAATCGCTTGAATGGGAAAGACTGCTCTCGTCGAAAACTCCTCCGACCTTCGTTACTTGAACTAGCCCCCCACTTCTCCGGCGGTCGACCTGGAGCCGAACCGTTCCTGGAGTTGAGGCTCACCGTTGGGGACGAGGCTTTCCCTTCTTCGATCGGCCTACGACTGTGCATCCAGGGAGAAACATGCGGGTTAGGGTTCTGATGTAATCATGCCAAACTTGGATCCCGAGCCAATTAAAGATATTTCCAGTTAGAAGACATATTCACGAAGAAAGAATATGAAAGAAGCGCTCAACTTATTCATTCTCAAACTCATTAATCAAGAAGAATCAAGATTGAACACAAAAGAAAATTGGAAGAATATCTTAAGTCTCAACCCAATTGGAGAGCTCACTATAAGCCCAAGAATCAA
>JAOSBP010000004.1:24115442-24136376 GCA_027563825.1 Erythroxylum mucronatum | reverse complement strand
TGCCTACACCCAGCGACAGCCGAATGAGTCTTTGTCCGCCATTGCTGTCGTATGGAGGTGTGGTGTTGCCATCGAGCTGCTGCGCCTCCAGCGTCGTCATCTCCGTCACTCCAAACGGAAGGTAGTGTCCTGTTCTCCACCCTCTCCTTTCTCCGATGATGTGTGAATGTTGGATTGATTTTTTTGACTTTGTTCCTAATTGCAACCTTTTTTAGTTAATTGGTCACTCTTGCAAATTAAGAAATTAATTTAAAAGCTTTCAAAATTTTAAAATTTAAATTTCATAACTAGAATTTTGATAATATCTTAAATTTAAAATATTTACTTTTTATTTTTATTTAGGGTTAATTCTAATTGATATTTTGTATTGATTTTTTGGTATACTAAATTTTTATCACAAATATTATATACTAATAACTTACAATAACTTGAATTATTTAAGAAAATTAAAATCCAAAAATTTTGTTTAAAATTTCAATTTTAAGTTCTTATTGAATTTGTGATTTCTGTACATTCTGTTACTTCTTTAATACACAACCCCATAAATGATAAATTGTTCATACCTTTATATTTACTGAATCAAATTTCTATATGCTACATTGGATTAAGTTTTCATTTTTAACTCTAATTATAGTTATGATTGGTTCGTAAATGTTTATAGTTAGGGTTTATTGAAAATTTTCTACGGGAATTTGATTGAATACAACATTGCATCGACTTTGATGATTACGATTGGATCTTGTGGAGTATGAATGTTATGTATAATGTGATATGTATGAATTTTTTGCTGACGATTTCTACTTGTCAGTGGATGTATTTTTTTGAAATTGTGGAGAACGTTGTTGAGATGGGTTGGCTCCAACATTGGGTGTTACAGTTATTGTTTGATGGTGTGCTGTGTATACTAATTGAAATGATGGTAAACAATGAAAAAATGTTGTGATTTTGTTAATAGTTAGGGTTGAGAATTATGTGCATACCCTGTGTTTGATGAAATGTATGCATCTAAGAGTTGATGTCTTTGGAATAGATGCTATTATTGATTATACTATAAGTTTTGAACCCATTTAGCAATCTTTTTCAAGACAGCATAGATAAATTATGACCCATTATAAATTGTAATTTAGTCTGAGTCATGTATTTTAATATAATCTTTTATATTATCAATTAGATAACGTATTAAAGTAAGTTTTATTCTTATAATGGAGTATCAACTAGATAATGTATTAAAGCTTTTTTGAAGGTATTTAAATGGCACAAAAAATTATATACTAGCATACATAAAAGATGTTAATCTTATCCTTACTGTTTATATGTACATAAAAGATGCTTCACAAATTGAATTATGAAGAAATGTCATCGGGGACTTTTTGAGTTTTTTAAAAAATTATATCCATATTTTTGTATTGTGATAACAATTAAATAGTGCAACTTATTACAAATAATAAGAATACTATAAGTTGTAACCATTAATTAGAAGTCAAAAGTTTTATTGTTATAAAACTTATATAAGACATTAGTAGGATCCAAAGTATATGAAAAATTATAATCCACTAATTAAAGGTTAATCCACTAATTAAAGGAGTACTATGCCTTAATGTTTATAAGGGACATGTAACTAACATGAGTATGCTAAATATGTTTATGCTAATAATTAGCCTAGTTTTTAATTTTACTCCAATATAAGTTTTCAGTTAATGTAATTGAATTGCATCATTGATTATATGATGATCATCATTGCATAGTAATAAAGATGATTGATATTTTTTATGCATTATTTCATAGCATATCATGAAGATACAAATTCTTAAAATATGTGTTGATCTTAAGTAATTAAATCAAAACAAGCATAGGGACATATACGAAGTTAATATTAAGTCTTATTTCCATGTCTCATGATATAAAAGAATTTTCAAAGTACAAACGGGTATTCTTAAGACATAAGAGCATATAAGATTTTCATCTCATAGAGGAAATTTCTTTTGTAATTTAGAATCAAGTGAGAAATGAAGACCGATAATAATACATGGCACAATCAAATAATAAAGATATCACTATATGTTACTACAATTTATTTTGTCATTCATGTTGGTATGGTTATTAAATATACGTAACTATATTAAACATTGGCATATTCGTTTGATAATGTTTGTTTCTAAAACTAATGATAATTATTATTAGAAATTTATCTTAATTGAGCTATTAGTTATGGATTTCATAATGAAAAATTTATTAAGGATTAGGAGATATTTTGATTTATTTCCTAAGTAAAAAGAGTTTGATAATTAGATTTTGGATTATGTAACTTATCAATTGGGGTTGTGAAGATTTATTTAGATTAATGTAATGAGGAAATTAAGAACCAACAATATGTATTGGGGGAGATAAACATAGCAGACTAACTTTGTTTTAAACTTTGTATTAAATTGATAAACTCTTATTAATTTAAGTGTTAATTAAAGTTGCGATATAATTCTTGAACTTTTATTTTTTCGAACAATCGCCCGACTTTAATGTCCCTATTAATGGATTGATTTAAGAATAGACATGTAGTTTGGAGATCCAATTTAAGTTGTGGTTATTGGTCGATATAGAAGTGTATTTTTTACATACATGGGGACCCTTATTTCAAAAGGGGGATGTCTATTTTATAGGGGAAATTTTGCATAATTTTCAATATGATCCTCGTAAAATGTGACATCTATTTTTTAATTAAAACAAGAGCTCCTTAGTATTAACTTATGATCTTATTATGGAGGAGACTTATAATTATGCAATTTATTGAGGATAACACCTGATGGCTGAATTATTTGAGTATAGTTAATGACCTCCATGCTTTGATACTAAACGATGTAACACCCACATATCCCCTAGGAGGATATGCAGATGCCACACAAAATAGTACTGAAATAATCCAAAATATGTTAAAGCACTTCCAGAAACTCAATCAAACATACATTACATATCATTAGATATTGCAGTAAACAAAACATATCAAACATATTGTACTATTCCAAATACATGCCATAAGTTCCAAATCCATCCTTTATTAAGGTTATTACAAACCATTAAACAAAACACAAAATACAACATGTCTAATTACATTGAAATACAACTTAAACTTAAACACAAATATACATATTCCAAAACAAAACATATCCTTCTTTGGCCACTATGTTTGTCTTTATCCCAGGCTTTAAACCTTCTTATCAGAACCTCTATAGAGGCAAAACCACCGTGCTAAGCATATAGCTTAGTGCGGAATAGCTAAACAAGATATAAACTGACCACTGTCTCTAATGGTCATCTAGCATTCACATGTACGGAATCAGATCATATCACCACCAATCTTTAATTGTTCATATTATAGAGCAATCCAAACATTGCGTGTCTTAGAATAGAATATGATTTATCAATACAGAACAAGACATATAAATATCATAATAGAATGTTTAAGAATCAGAACATGGTATACATTTCTTTCATATTAGAATATAACTTATATTAGATTAAAATATGTCTTGTATCAAATCAGAACTTATTTTGTATCAGAACATAACTTTTTATATCAAAACTGAACATGTATTAGAATACAAAACAATTGTTGGGGTTATTGAGTAACAAGCCTCGGTAATCTCTGGCCAGAGTGGAAATGCCATGAAGATAGTCTTCAGTGACATATCCAATTCAGTAATAACCCTCGGACATAAGAACTAACATCACTTAGGCTAGATGTGGCGTAGTCAATCTAGTAGGAGTTGACACTTTAACCATACTCGGAACCAAGTGGGGTATAGATGGTGAAAGGATGAATTGCACGGGAACATTGTCTATGGAAGGGTTCGTAGTCAAACCACTGACTTTCTATTCAATTGAGGGTCATGACGTGTTGCTAGATACTGCTCATCACTTGCTTAAATTAAGTGTTAATTGAAGTGGCCAACATAACTTTCCTCAATGGTTCGAGAGATTTGTAAGTTTTCACTTACAAATATTCTTAATTATAGTTCAAAACCATATTTAAGTGTTCTCATGACATTATACTCGTTGCTATGATAAATTATTTTATGTAGGCCTTAGAAAATCTAATAGAGAACAAGTTCATTTGTGATCTTTCGAAGGGGCCTCTGCGAACTATTAAATTATATCCGGTGTATTTTGTGAATGGATACAAATATCATACAGAATCTCATGGATATAACATGTCAACAATAAACAGTGGTGTTTCAATATAGGCAGAATTGATGGATTACTATGGTAAAATTATTGAAATATTAGAAGTTGAGTACCCTACTTTGCCAATGAAGCGATGTGTGATATTTAAATGTGACTGGTATGACCTGACACCAAATGTTGAAACAAAAGTGCATAGCTGATACAATGTAGTTGAAATCAACTACCGAAGAAGATTGAGACAATTTGAACCGTTCGTCTTAGCTGTGCAAGCGAAACAGGTTTGTTATGTCCCTTTTCTAAGCTTATGACAAGATAAGACAAATTGGTTGGCATTTTGCAAAGCAAAACCTAGAGGTGTTTTTGAATCACATGGAAAAGGAGAGCATAGTCCTGAAAGTGAGGCGTTTCAAGAAGATGTTACTTTTATCAATACATCTGTCACGTATGACGATAATGAATCTTTGAACGATCCATCTAACAAATATGTTGATATTCTTCTAGAGAGGATGACGAGGGTCAGAGATCTAAAGAGGAGCCCGAGTTTGATTCTTATTCTTCTGAAGAAGAAGATGATTGTAATTTACAATTAAGTTTTGATAGCGATTAATTTGTGTTTGTAATTGAATATTTTAATCAAAAAATCCATATTATTTGCATTTCAATATATTATGTAAAGTCTTTCATTGAAATTCTTATTCAAGGAATGTCGACATGGCGACTGGTTCCGGATGGTAGTAATTCTTTTCGTTGGGAGGAATGTGGCAAAATTGTCCCTACCCAAGTAATCAAAATTGCAGGAAATATCGCTACATCATACACTAAGAATCGTTTTCCTTCCATAGCCTATCTGTTAATTGAAGGTGTTTAGTATGATCTGCACAACGTCTCTTTCCTTACTATGTGCATCTCATTTCCTTTGTTAAAGTTAGTATACATATTCTCATTTGATTGTCTATCCTACATGTTTAAGCTTCCTTTAAACTCGAAGAGGACATGTATGCCGATAAAGGTGAGAGCGATGTAACAACGGCTATAAACGATTAGGGAGATCGAGTCTTATCGAAAATTCATCAATTATTCAAACCTCGTCTAGACAATCACGTATGCATTAATATCCAGTTTTTGTTGGTTTAATGGTTTTCTAATATCACAGTGTCAAAACTTCTTAACTGATTATGTTTAAGGTAAATATGTTCCCGTTAATAGTTCATCTGGAGAATTAGTCGTCCATACTAAGAGCGGCAACTCATTCACTGTTTCTTCTACAAGTATATCTATAGCTTCAAAGCTATTGCAAGAAGGTAGTCAAAAGCCTATACTTCATGAAAGAAATATCACTGTTTCCATTGGTGCGTTTGAACATGCTAGGACCCTTCTCGGAAATCCAGACATTGGGGACTCATTTACCTTTACTAACTCCCATGTCACATGGAATCAAACAAATTAATTATATCAATGTGATTTTTCGAGGCAATACATTATTACACTAAGCTTTCAAGTTGATTTATTGTTGTATCTATAAGACTTTGTTAAAAAATGCATAATTTTGTCATTGTTAAAGTTGATTTATTGTTGTTAACAATTTGTTAACCTTCAAGTCCATTGCCTTATTTTTTTCTCCATATATTGTGTAAAACATTGATTTCAAAGTATTATATTTGTAGAGAATTTGAAAACATTGAATTTCAGGTAAACAAGTGGGACCAAAGAGGCAGTGGAAGATTATGCGGCCAAGGTTTAGAGCCATGCTCGGAGCAACTTATTGTGAAGGTGGTTCATCACAGTCGACAGCTCACATTGACTCACATCCACCGCGTCTAGGGCCGGTAGTTGTAGATGAGGCATCACCTACTGTTCCTCAGGCTACACCATCCCCTTTCCTAACTCATATATCATCCAATACTTGTTTATCGGATGGAGGAGACATCTGCCAGCCTACAGCTATGGGACCTGATGGAAGAAAGTTTATAACAATTGTCAATGAATAGTAAGTGAAATCACATCACTCACTATTCGCTTGTCATTAAGTCTTTGGTTTATCAGTTTTTACAGAGTATAACATAATTTGTTATATTAGGTCGGTTTCGTTTGGACTGAATTCAAGAAATATGACTTCCACATTTAAGCAATTGATTGAACCTGAGGGTTATGTGTGGAAGAATATATCTGAAGCCGCAAAGCAATTTTACTTTCAGGAGTTTGAGGTATAAAAAATAGTTATTTTCTTGGTATATTGATTTATATACACAAATTACATAAATATTATTACATTATATAATTTTTTCCTTCTTATTTCAGAAAGAATTTTACTGGGATTTTTGTTTCGACGCCAGCATGTATAAAGTATGTTAAAAGAAAGCTCGTACACATTATCGTGACTTAATTAATGCGATACGCAAGGCTGGTGCACGACCGCGTTATATTTTGGAGGAAATTTGGAGCCGTTGGATCGAGTATTGGACATCACCTGCGGCAATGTCCATCTCAGAGCGTAACTCTGCCAACAGACGTGGAGGCCCGGGGGGTGAGAGTCTTCTAGTACATACGGGAGGATCAATTACCTACTACGGACATGCACATAGACTTGTAAGTGTCTAAACATGACACTTATTTTGCATATATTTTGCTTTGCTTTATTGTACATAATGATTATGGTATAAATGTATGGTGTCATATATGGCTGTGTTAAGTTATTTTCTTTATTCGATAGGGGGCAAATATCATAAAAATAGAGGAAACTTTGCCGAAATTTTTATAAATTCTAACTCATATCTGAAAATTTAGGTTATACATGTAGGAAAAGTCATTGGGCATCAAGCCTACACCTATCCAGCTGTTTTTGCACACCCACACGGAGAAACATGATGGTGTGACATTCATCAACACCTGATATAGAGAGCTGAATGTAAGTGAAATTAATACATTTTTATAATTTCTTAACAATAATCCCGTACTAATGTAAACATTGCTTCCTAATAAGACCAAATACAACAAAACATTCAGCGACAGTCTTAGGAGGAACAACTTGTAGATGAGACTCAGACGTATCTTTATGTTGTAGGTGGTAAGGACCGTCGTGGAAGGATATTCGGGTAGGTTCATATGCGAACACATGTTATTCACGCTCTTCCTTGTCCAGTACAGCAGCATCAGCTAGGCCAACGCACAGCAATGAAGTAACCGAGCTTCGGGCCAAAGTGGACACATTGAAGGAGCAAATAGTGTATTTGAAAGAGGCTAACGTGAATCAACGGATGGAGCACATGGAGCAGATAGCTAAGATGACATAGGAGATGGGGAAGGTGGCAAAGATGAGAGAATAGATGGAGCAGATGGCTAAAATGCGAGCAGATGGAGTAGACAGCTAACATGAGGAAGGAGATGAAGCAGATGGCCAAGATGAGAGCGAAGATGGAGCAGATGGCTAAGATGAGAAAGCAGATGACTCAACTTAGACAAGAGATGGAACAGTTGAAGGGGAGGCTTAGCAGTTCAGAGCACCTACGATCACCACGACATTAGCTTGTCCTTATCATTTTCTTTCAATTACAAACATAAGTTATGCACATTGTAATGTTTTTATTATCAATTAAAATAATTTTAATGTTATATTATCAATTAATTTTCTAATTAATCAAATTATATATATATATACAAATTAATTTATTATTAACAGATAATTGGTAACTCTTAACATTATGCATTTATCACAATATCATGAAACTGGAATTTATTGAAAAAATTTCTAACCTGCTATTACTGACGGAATAAAAATACCGTCGAAGATTTTATATTTCTTTACCGGTAGTAATACTATCGTCGTCAGTAAGTAAGATGACATTTCTTGTTCATTGCCTTCGGTTTATTGGCGGTACTTTTTCCGTTGCTAAATTTTACCGACGGAAATTCACTTTATTTTTTCCGTCGTTAATATTTACCGACGTAAAATAGACCATTGGTGATATATTTTGGACCATTGGTAAATTACCGACGGAATATCACCGTTGGTAAATTTAACTACGGTCCTTTTAACGACGATTTTGTTCGTCTTTAATTTTCGTTGGTAATTCATTTTACCGACGGAATATTCTGTCGGTAAATAATTGATTTCTTGTAGTGTTGTTATGAGTTGAGGAGTTCATGGGAGGCACTGAAGATCCTAGTACCACTTGTATACTGAAACTTCCAGGTAACAGTAAGTACAAGGGCTAATGGTGCAAGCTGATACTCAATATTTCACAAAACGAAAAAGTTATGCCTTGCTTGTCTTTGAGTCAGATTTTTGGTGCGGTTGGACACTGACAGAGACGGTGTTCACATTTTTCAAAACGTTAGAAAAGATGAACCTCAACCTCTTGCCCAATCGGAGTGAGTCTTTCTGTTGAATCAGTTGCTGTAAACTCAGGCATTCAGAGAAAGTCGTAAGCAGATGCCAAAGAAGAAAAATGCGAATATATTTTAATTAAAGTTAAAATTATATATTTAATTAAAATATATTAAATGTCATTAATATATTTTAATTAATGACATTTAATTAATTATATTATTTTGCTAGAAAAATGTTAAATTTGTATATCAATTTTTAATATATTCTAATTAGTTATATTAATTTTAATATATTTTAATTAATTATATTATTTTATTAAAAAAGAAAAAAAAAACAAATAATCACTGTCACGTCCATAACACTATGACAATTTTCTCATGGGCGTAAGAACCACCGGTACATTGTAACACTTAATCAGAGGTACGAAGTATTACTCAAAATTCAAATATCAAAATACTATTCGTATAATGATTATATATAACTAACCAAAATTTTTTTTTTTGTGAAATGGAAAAGACAAAGGAGGACTAACGCCTCATAAAAGCAATAGAAAGAACATCATTTTGTAGAAACTGACGAAGTCTCAACATTGGGCTGTCCCACACATGCCAACGCTGCGACGAAGAAGATCCATATTTTGCTAAAAAATCAGCACACTGATTTCTTTCCCTGAGTGTGTGATAAATCGAACAATCTCAATCTCTATTCATCGTATGCCTGATATCCTCAATAATAGCTAATATCTTCCAAAC
The DNA here is from genome assembly GCA_027563825.1 of Erythroxylum mucronatum. Classification (NCBI taxonomy): domain Eukaryota; kingdom Viridiplantae; phylum Streptophyta; class Magnoliopsida; order Malpighiales; family Erythroxylaceae; genus Erythroxylum; species Erythroxylum mucronatum. The sequence goes on along the minus strand of JAOSBP010000004.1, from coordinate 24,127,121 downwards.
CCATAAACCATGCACGCCTTTGGTAAAATTAGGAAGATTGAAATTCTTACTATGATTGCCACCGAGATAATAATCTTCAAGGACTCCAGTGAAATTACCAATAAACCAATTGGATATATTAACTGTCAGGTCGGGTTTCTTTGATAATAGCTTGGGTTAACAACGCTAATTGATCACTGCCAATTATTTGATCAAGCACTTCCTACACACGTTATAGTACATGTTTATTTTTTCAACAAATTGATTATCGGATCCATCGAGATGAAGTGCAAGGTTTAGAGAAATAATCAATAATCTTCAATAGACCAATGAAATTATCGATGTTAAAAAATCGAACCAAATTGTTAGTTAAATAAATGATAATAAAGAATTTTTATTTTAAATTTTATATTAGATTCAATCGTAGTTTAAATTACTAGATTTATTATTAGTTTATTATATATTAATAGACAATATTATTTTAATAAAGTATTTTATTTTTTATTTTTTACGTATTTATTTTTAATTCTTATTTATTATATATTAATTTTATAACGGTTTAATACCAGTTGAAACTTTAAACTTTTAAACTTTTTTTTGATCAGTTCAAGTTCAATGTCCAGTCTAGTTTTCCTATACATGCTATAGTACATGTTGATTTTTCAACAAATTGATAGTCCATCGAGATGAAGTGCAAGGTTTAGAGAATATCAATATGTTGAAATTCAAGTAGAAAAATCTCATCACATTGGCTAAGAAAAATGTCAGTCTTCAATATTAGTTTTGTATTTCAATGTTGGACTATGTTTTACACAAAGTTAGTTATAGAGTTAGAATTCATGAAAAAGAGAGGCGAAATGTTGCCGAAGGCTGATGATTTTACATGTATTTCTCAAATAGTTGTTAGCAAATATGAACCACAGCCTCTAGTCTTGCCCAATCGGAGTGAATGATATTTATGTTGAATCAGTCACTGCAAACTCAGGCATTCAGAGAAAGCGGCATTTGTAAGCACATGCCGAGGAAGAAGAAAAACATATGGATTGGGCAATCATACTTCTTCTTTAGTCCTCTTACAGACAACACCTTTCAATTATTGAACCGCCCAGGTACCATCAACTATGATTGATGCTTCAAAGTTTTTTTTTTTTTTTTTTGAAAAGATGATGCTCCAAAGTTTAGGGACTCTCATTCAAGACTTGTGACCGTTCAAAGTTGTTGATTATACTCGTTAATAGTTTCGTAACCTCGATATGGACAATTCATGGTTTAAATTTTAATATATTCTAATTAATTATACTTAATTTTAATATATTTTAATTAATTATAATTTTTTCTAAAAAAAGAAAAATGAACACGTTGAAATTCACTTACAAAATTCTTATCACATTGGTTAAGAAAGTCACCAGTCTTCACCATTAGTTTTGTATTTCAATTAATTATTAAAATACTAAAATTAATTTATGAAATTTTAATAATTAATTATTTCAATTAACTTTTAAAATATTAAAATTAATTTATGAAATTTTAATTAGAAATGATAAATTAGTTAAAAAGTTTGTCACTCCAATAAATGATAGATTTGGATCACAGTATGCTCACTTCATTAATTAGTATTCTCTCCTAATAATTTGGAGATTAGGAGTTTTTAAGTTTAAAGTGTATGATATAACCAACATTTTATTTAAGTTGTATTGGTACATATTGAATCCAATCCTAAATGAAAATTTATTAAAATAATAAACATGATATTTAAATTTGTAATTAAACACTTAATATACGTCATAATTTAATTTTTGTTTTAAAAATTATATTAAATTTTAGAAAAGATTAGGAATAAAATGATTATAAAATTTATTAAATCCTTACTCAAAATTGAAATCTTAGACAAGAAAATTGAGATGCTCGTGCAAAAGATATAGTAGGTGACAAAAACTTTGAGAGAAGAAAATTAAAGGGCCAATAAGTTAAATCAAGGAATCCAATGCCATCCTATTTGGTCTTGATTTGAATATCTAACCATCAAGATAGGGTTTAGGGAAATCTGCCATTTGACTGCTATATTAAACTCATAATGCATATAACTTGTCCAGTTATATGGAGTCTTCTAAATTAGCAACAGAGGATGTTTAACATATATATCAACATGTCCAAATTTTGGTTTTGAGAGAATTAAGTTTTATATGTTACGAAAATAAATAGCTTAATAGTAATCCCACTAATGCCACAAATCCAAGCAATGCAATCAAAGCATTCATAGGTGAGCAGATTTATATCATGATATTATGGCAAATCACATAAAACAACCTCTGTGATATACTTGATTATTCATCTTAGCCCCTGTGTTTTTAATTCGTTCATCTTAACCCCTGTGTTTTTTATTCTCATTCAAGATACCTTAATTGGGTATTTTCGGACAAATTTGCCCTTAGATTATTGAAATACATTTTTTTTAATCTCTTGATTCCAAAGGCAAATTTGTCCGAAAATACCCAATTGGGGTATCTTGAATGAGAATAAAAAACACAGGGGTTAGGGTGAACGAATTAAAAATACAAAGGCTAAGATGAATAATCAAATATATCACAGGGACTCTTTTATAGGATTTGTCTATACATATGCGCTGCGTATGAGTTGATCATTATCAGATGTTTTATAAATTAGAGTAAAAGTTAAACCGTTAGATAATTATTATAAAATAAATTAAAGATTAAAAATTTTAAAATATAATTAAAAGGATTGTCAAAAAGATTAAAATTTAATTTATAAATATTATTAAATAAAAATTAATTAATTATATTTTACTCTATAAAAAATTATTAATTTATAAAAACAGATTATTAAATTAAATTAAATTAAAATTTAACCGATTAAATCAAAATTTTGTAATGATTGACGTTACTTGGTGGTTATCTCTTTATTCCCAACTCGAAAAGATAAAAGCTGACAAAATTAAACAATAAAGAATAAAAGACGAGACTAAGGGAAAGGACAATATTGCCCCCTGGGCCCATTTTCTGCTGGATGTAGGCCTGTCACCGGAATAACGCAGATGGTCGGTCCACTCAAAATTATGGTCGGCGACAAATTCGGTTTTCTTTCTTGTCGTTTTACTCATTGATTCAATCCTGTCAAACGTCACCTTTCACAATCTATTATTTTTTATAATATCTATTAAATTTGCCAAACTACACCAAGTCCCTATCGACTTAGGATGTTTACCAACAAAGATGATTGTGACGAGATAACATAGTGTAGTTTCTTTCATTAAAATAATAATTTAAAATATTTTATAATTAATAATTAATAACTACTCAGTACGAGAGAAAAGTAATCGGCAACGGTAGGTGTCCGTGTATCACATGAGGCGGGTCCGGCAATTGCTGAAAATTAAATGAGTACAGCTGTCACGTACTGGTTTGTTACTCATTAAGCCTCGACCAATCACACCGCCCAGTCTGGCATTGTAACATGCCCTCATGCTTTTATTGGTCCCACTCTCTGAGTCTCCTGTGCCTTATCAGTCAATTTATAAAGTTTGGTGTCTTTAGGGTAAGAGAAAGCGTAGACATGCTCCTTGTTCTTACCCGAGTTCCTCAACAGTGAGCGTACTGATGCATCTCACCATCTCTTTGTGGTAAGATAATTGATATGTCCGTTGCTTCACTTGAGCTGACATGCAGAAACTGGGAGAACGGATAATTGTTTGTTAAACGCAGCCATCAGTCTGTTTGCTCATTTTTGTAAATAAAATTAATATAACATAAAGACTACCAGTTCAAACACCGTATACGGTCATTCCTCGCGTGCGATACCATGTCATGCGAGCCGTCTCCCGGGACATAATTAAATTCTGTTCTAAGCCCTTTTCAATCATGTATCCGATTAGGTCGCCGTCCATGTTTTGTTCACTTTCTTTTTAGCATTTTCTATTCAGGCGTGAACCGGCCAAGTGCTCGATTAGAAATTATCGGTGATAAGAAGAAATAGCAACGACTAATTTGAATAATAATTGAATGTGGATGAGATGATCACTACGATACAAATAATTATAACAAGTTATTATTTTAAGGAGTTTGATGTGGATGACATGTTGAAACATATTACCAATTAAGTTTAAATTTCTGATCATGAACAACAAGAGACCTACCTGGTTTAAGCAGGAATTAGTTTGAGTATGAATGACTTAAAAGATATCTTCTCATAATTAAGACCCTTCTAAAATACCTCGTGAACAATAACAAAAAAGTGCGATCATACATAATCTATCTCAAGGCGCACAACCATATAATAATCATGAAAACTTATGCAATAATAGAAGTGAAATACATAGTTTTACTTTTACTATCACATGCAAAAGAATTTTCCTATGCTTTATACTTGGACGTTAAATAGTCAAGATCATGGGTGATTATAATGACATACAGGAAAGGTGACGCCTAATTGAAATGAATAGTAATAATGCTTAACATTGTTTCGGTCGTTGACTTTCATATTGTCGCAATCATAACCCTAAGACATAGCAGAAAATGATCCAATTTGGTCTTAGAAATTAGAATATGGTTTGCTAGTACTTAACTATCTAAGAACTGCTTATTTCAATCTAAAACCACAAAGAAGAGAAAAGAAAAACAAAAAGGATAATGCAAGTGCGCGAATAGCAATAGTCACTCGAAAAGAAAGAAATCAGAACATGTACAGTATCTTATTCAAGATGACCAGCCCCTATCATTTTCATACAGCTGCGGCCAAAGTTAAACCGACGATTTCGACAATCAGAGAAGGCTAAAGGCAAGCATGTGGCTGAGGTGCAATTGTCTGATTCAATTGAAATCAAATCCGCACCACATAAACGTGCCATAATTTCATGTGATTTAACTTTGTCGTATGGATAATCTTAAGATTTAATTATCGGACAGTGTACTTTGATGTAGCCTTTTTGATTCATTTCAATTATAGAGTCGCAAAGATCTAATCCGAAACTCCGTGAACACCCTAGCTATATTATTAGGGGAGAGGGGCAATTCTAACTATATTTAGCCTTACCTTACCCTAATGTCGCCTTTGCATTATGATGTCGATCGGTAACTCCTCAGAAGAAACTCGTGAGCAAGAAAACAAAAGGTTCAAAAAAAATCAAAAGGGCTTGGTTTCTTAATAGCTTACAGCTACTAATTTTCAAGATTTACCTTAGAAAGTGTCTAACTCACTCCCAAAAGCTAGCTCAAGAGCGGGAGATTTGCACATTATTATAAATTCTTAAATACTCTTATAACTGTCCGATGTGGGATTCCTGACACACACCCCTCAATCCAGAGTAGGACTGGACATCTGATGGACATATTGGACAAAGGGACATAACCGAGCACCGTCCCAAACTATTGAGACAAACTGGCTTTGATACCATGTTAGAAAGTGCCTAACTCACCCCCAAAAGCTAGCTCAAGAGGAGGAGGTTTGCTCACTATTATAAATTATTAAATACTTTTATACTTATCGAATGTGAGGTTCCTGACAATTTAAATGGTTGCTTAAGTCACTTGCCATGGAATTGTATATATGTGAGTGTGCTAAGTAACGAGTATTGAATTATATATAGTCAGTTGCGGAACCATAGCTTGGTAGCTGAAGTTATATCATGTCATATATGAAGACACAAGCAACATTTATCAAGCAATAACAATACCAACTCCTAAACACATCAACGGCAATGTTGTTGGCTTTTCTTTTGTCTGATTGTCTTTAAACTATTTTTTTTTTTCCTGCGGTTAAATATGCATAGACAAAGCAAGCGAAATGATAATGCTGTTTAATTTAAAATACCAAATTATTGCGGTTTATCCTCCCGAAGATTCCTTTTGCCAAAACAACCAACTACACCCCTAACAAATGAAACGCTTCGCTTTGGATTACTCATCACCGCGTTGTCCTAATGTCTTTAAGTGCTAGTTATCTGATTAGTTTAAACTTAAGTGTATGATTAGTTACCTATTAAAGCCGACGGATGTTTCGAGAGACCAAAAGAAAGTAGAAGACAAAGCCTACTTCGGCCCCATTGTCCCCACTGCTTCGCTGTAACCAATTGGTGGATAGAGATAGAGATAGGACGGGAAGCTCAAACCCCAAAATTATTACATTTTATTTTTTCAAAAAATGGATTAAACTACAAATTTCACCGCCTCTCCGCCAATCATCTTCTCCAAAGTTATTCATTTACTTATTTTTCATGCGTCGTTATTCAATCAGTGACCAGAGCTATTGCAGGTTTTGAAGGACCACACTCCCTATATAAGTTTAGACGTGGAAACCGGTACATATCACATAGAGAGCACTCTCTAATTAAGCTCCGCCAACTGTAGTTGTATTTGCAGTAGCAGGGTACTCGAAAGATGCCGATTAGAAATATTGCCATAGGCCGCCCACAGGAGGCCACTCACCCAGATGCCTTGAAGGCTGCCCTGGCAGAGTTCATCTCTACCCTTATCTTCGTATTCGCCGGAGAAGGCTCCGGCATGGCGTACAACAAGCTCACTGACAACGGCGCCTCTACACCGGCCGGCCTCATCTCCGCATCTATTGCTCATGGCTTCGGTCTCTTCGTCGCTGTATCAATCAGCGCGAACATCTCCGGAGGCCATGTCAACCCCGCTGTCACCTTTGGCGCTTTCGTTGGCGGTAACATCACTCTCCTCCGTGGCATCCTTTACTGGATTGCCCAGCTTCTCGGCTCCACCGTCGCTTGCTTGCTTCTGAGGTTTTCCACTGGTGGTTTGGTAAGACTCATACACGTGCACGTAACAGTATTACAACAAAATCCCACTGAAGTTGCGTTATTTCGGTAATAGTCATAACTAAATTCCTGGTTCGAACATGTTTATGTACAGGCAACCGCAGGCTTTTCTTTGTCAAGTGGTGTTGGAGTAGGGAACGCACTGGTGTTCGAGATCGTGATGACCTTCGGGTTGGTTTACACCGTGTACGCCACCGCTCTTGATCCAAAGAAGGGAAGCTTGGGAACTATTGCACCCATTGCTATTGGTTTCATAGTTGGTGCCAACATTTTGGCGGGAGGTGCCTTCGATGGAGCATCAATGAACCCTGCAGTCTCGTTTGGGCCTGCTTTGGTGAGCTGGAGCTGGGACAACCACTGGGTCTACTGGGTCGGGCCTCTGATAGGAGCTGGAATCGCTGGTCTAGTCTACGAGTTCTTCTTCATTGGCCACAGCACTCACGAGCAGCTCCCAAGCACTGACTACTAAGGAAGTGGATGTAAATGGGTGGTTCTGTAATGCTCCGGCTTTTTTCACTCATCTTTTGTTATTGTACCTATTCCGATTTGAGGGTTAACTATTTGTCCTCCTTTAGCAGCTTGTGATCTCTTCATCTTTGGAGGGTGTGATTTGTGTATTCTCCTCTCGGTTGTATTGTTCGAATTCCAAATGTGTTCAGTTTTTCCCAAATTTTCATTTCTCATATTTAGTAGTATATAACCTACCTTAACCAGAGGTTTTTTCCCGTTCGAGCCTTGGAACGGAGAAATCTGTTTAGCCAAGAACATAACCTTTACTGTGCTTAATGCTGCGAACATAGGCATGCTTCTGCTTGAGTGATGGTGGACTGACATGACAGAGCTCGTGAGCAGCGATCAAACTTTCAAAAAGACTTTTTGCGGTTTCAGTGGGCCAACATTTTTGTCCCATCTTTTCCTTTGTGTCGCTAACTTTCGGAAGTATTCGTTGTCCAAAAGCAAAGCTGAAAGGAGTAACATATACTCCACCTTGAAGTTCACAGTAATCATATGATCAGTTACACTTTGACACGAGAAACTTGTCCAAAGCACAAACGTTACAGTAAGAACACGATAATTCATAAATATGGGATCCAAGAGAAAAGTGTCAAGTGAAAAGCTTGCCAATGGAATGAATGATTAGATAAAACTAGAGCACATGTAAATAAAACAGGAAGCTTATTAATTATTCCCTGGACCCCGCTTTATGAGTACCAACAGGAAAGTGCAATGTGGCACATGTATGTCCATGCATTGGATGGTCAGCATCAACGCGTATCTGGAAGTGGATTTTGGGACCCACCATGATGGGTTGGCGGTTTCAATAACATGTCTTTTACTACATAATGCCAATGAACCATTACATATTAATTAGTTCACCGAGACCGAGGGCAGAAGGCGACAAGTCTTCTGCTAGAGTGAGTCCAAATTAACTAGACTTGAATTGCTCGTTCTTGCAGAACTGGGTGGATGCTTCCTGATCCTAGTTTGTACCATTCAGTACTAGCTTGCCATTGCAATTTTATCCAGGACAACGTATCCTGAACTCTTTATTATGGCCCGGCCTTGTGCAATGTCAAACAACATGAGAGAAAGCAGTTGGGCCTTCATTAACATGCCCAAGAGTATCTTCCTACCTTAATGGTCCAAACCATGTCCGGGTTGGATTTAAGAACTGTATTACCATCCAAGTCCTACTCCACTCATCTTGCGTTTATCTTACACTATAGCTTTTAAGTAATAAATGGATACTTGTTTACTTTTTTTGTGCAATTTTCCGGTTATTAACATATACAATTTTTATGTTTGATCGCTAAATGTTTATATCAACATAATTATATTAACCGTTTTACATTGTTCATTGTACATGTCATGATATATCTATTTCGGATTTTCTAAAAGAATTATCGTTTTCACTTCCCAATTAGACGAAAGAAATAGTTACGACAACACACAAAATCTAGTTAGACCCAAAAATAAGAGTACACAAATGCTTTCTCTTCTTTTTAGGTCCTCCTCATCTCATCATCTTCTTCTCCTTTTTTTTTACAAAGAAAAACTCAAAGTCCGAATAAAAATCTAACTAGCGCATTGCTTTGCGGTACAAAGTTCCTTGCTTGTCTCGGTGGAGGAGCTCTACTACTGACATCGGTGGCTCTTGAAGGTAATGCATGCCTGGGTTGGCTCGGATGGCGAGAGCGGCCAGGTTATTCGCGCACTGGTTCCCTTCACGATGCACGTGCTGCATGTGCACCTCCCAATCTCGTTAGAGTAACTCACGGGTACCTGTTAGCAAAGAAATATGCTGAGAAAACTCTGTACTTGAAGAGGATAGGATATTAATGATTTCTAGGGAATCCATTTCGACAATGACTCGGCAATACCCAAACGACCAAGCCAAGGTCAGGCCTGAGTGGATTCTCCAGAGTTCGTCAGCTAGCGGCGATCCTCGTCTTATATGCTACATAAACCCACCGCACCACTGACCGGACCAGTCACGAATTAAACCACAAGAGGTAGTGATGGACGATCCTTGTTTAACCACCCCTTCTGTGTTTAGCTTGACCCAGTCCTCCGGTGGTTTAGTCCATCCAACTAGACTGCCCACTGAAAGACCCTAAGTCAGAAACACACAGCTTTCCACTGCTCTTGCCCTTACTATCCACTCCACATAATCCATTATTGCTCTCGTCCCTTCTTCCGGCCAAACAAAGTCAGCTTCAAAGAGGCTTTTGTTACGCCAATGCCATAACATCTAGTAGGCAACTCCAAAAATAGTAGCCCATTCCCCTTGCATCACCTAGGAGTGTTTCATAACGTTGGATTTTACACATACTTCCACGTCTTGTTGAAAGAAGGCCGTATGAACCACCCCCAAGGGAAACTTTCGCCAGAATGCTTGAACTCTCGGACAGTCTCGGATGACATGTATAGTGAACTCTTCCTGGCCACATATGTGACAACTGTTACCTGTAGCTATATGACGAGTTACTCTTTGTTGGTTGGTCAGAAGCTTTTTATTGCTCAGCAACTAAAGGAATGCTTTGATCCGCTGGGCCCCTGCCCATTTCCAAATTAGATCCCAGAGGCTAGCATTAACATCCGTGGTGCTCCCTTCAATTAAATCGTAGGCTGACGCCAGTGTGAATCATCCATTCTCAGTTTGACCCCACCTCATGGTATCCTCTGCTGTTCCTTCTGCATTAGGGATTATTTTAGCAATATCCAGACATATTGAGGAAGAGAGGTAATGTTGGAACAAATTCCACTTTCAGTTGCCAGAGCTTCATTTATCAAATCCGCTACTTTAGCATACAGAATGTCATCAAGTATAGGAGAGGTCGCCACAAAGATTAGGGGTCCCTAATCCTTGCCCCAATTATCTAGCCAAAAGGAGATGCGCCTACCATTGCCCAGCCTCCATTTTAAACCTTGGTGCACAAATTGCCAATTTACGGAAAGTCCCTTCCAAAAGCACGAAGCTCCACACCTCTCTACTGTATGAGGGACAAGGTGTGGATCCATACAATATTTTGCCCTTACTATCCTGACCTATAAGGCTGAAGGTTGGGTAAGCAAAGCCCAACCCAGCTTTGTTAAAAAAGCATCGTTGGAAGACCTAATAGACTTAATGCCTAAGCCTCTCGCCTTTTTGGGCTGATAGACTACATCCCATTTAACTAGGTGTATTTTCCTCTACTCTCCCGATCCCCAGATAAAATTAAGCATGATTTTCTTCAAGTCATCACAGAGTTGCCTCGGCAGTTTCACTGTTTGCATTGTGAAGATAGGGAGGGTCGATATCACAAACTGGGTTAAGGTGACTCGTCCCGCTAGAGACAACTGCCTTGCACGCCACCCTTTAAGTTTCCTTTGGGTGTTATTAAGGATATGTTGATAGGTGTGTCGCGTGGTACGCTCATGCAGCAATGGTACTCCTAGATATTTACCCATATTAGTCGTACTCTTTATGCCCAGGGTTTGACTGATTCTATATAAGATGCCCAGAGAGACATTCTTGGAGAAGAAAATCCTAGTTTTATCCTTGTTAACTGTCTACCCATAAGCTTTAAAAAATTCCTCCAGAGTCCTTGTGATTACTTCCTTCTGGGAATCTGTAGCTTCAGCGAATAGAACCAGGTCATCGGCAAAGAAAAGATGAGATATGGGGATCCCTGTAGGACTTAGTTTTAGTGGTCTCCATAGACCTTGTCCCACTTCTCTCGAAATAAGATGGCCTAGACGTTTCATGCACAAGACAAAAAGGTAAGGAGAGATCAGGTTGCCCTGTCTACTACCTCTTGTAGGCCTAAAGGGATCTGAAACTGTGCCCTGCCAAGCCATCTGCATAGTCACTATCATCACACACTGCATAATGACCTAGATTAGATGTTCCGGTAACCCTATGTCCTTTAAGGTGTTTTGAATGAATTCCCATCGAATCCGGACATAAGCTTTTTCTATATTGTCTTTGATTGCAAAATGCCCCTTTCTTCCTTGTTTTTTCGCATTGAGCGAATGACTTTTTGGGCAATGATAATATTGTCAGTTATGAGGCGGCTTAGAATAAAACTGCATTGGTTCTCCTTTACTAGATGATCCAGGTGATTCTTCAACCGATTGATAATGACTTTGGATATTATCTTGTAAAGCACGTTGCAGAGACTAATCGGTCGAAACTGGTGATACTAGTCAGGGAGGGGGTTTTGGGGATTAAGACTAGTATGGTGTGATTTAACTCTATTTCCCAACGTTCCTTGCTGAAAACTTCCTATATGTATGATCGCGGCTTATCATTCAATCCTAAGATTGATCCTTGGAAATCGGTCAAAATAAATTTATACCAAGAATTGCAATATAGGATGCAACCTCGGGTCGACTCTCAAGGAACCAGTGCAGAATTGATCCTAAGA
>JAOSBP010000004.1:24090184-24102096 GCA_027563825.1 Erythroxylum mucronatum | reverse complement strand
ATGCCACGGACTGCTTCCAGGCAGCTTCTATGCTTCAAGAGTCTGATCCTATTGAATGTTTCAGTTCTATTCTTTGATTTGCTCAATCTACAGAAGGTATATATATATATATATCAAGAAAGAAACTATTTACTTTGTATCCTGCATATTTTGATAAAATAATAATTTTGATGAAGGTGATAACATTTTTAATGTGATAAAATAATAAAATTTGATAACATTTGTAAGTAATAATATAAAAAGATAAGGAAAGATAACCGCAAGCTAATTTATAAATAAGTTTACTCGCAGCATTCTTCCTAAAATTTCACTATAGTTCTTTCAAGGCGAAAAACAACTTTCTTAGCAGAGAGAAGCTTTTTATTATAAATAAGAACCTTATTACTCGATACATTAAAAAATAAAAACAAACTCCCAAATATAATTTCAAAAAAGACACTCCCAAATATTAACAAAAAAGCTTATAACTCAAAAAATCTCATTTTATTACTTTGAGATAAATGATGCTCAAAATCATTTCTCAAATTTCATATAAACATTTCCCGAAATATAAATATTTCCATTGAAAAATATTCCCTTATCCTTTTTGTCGTTTTCTTTCTTCGCCCGAACCACATCTATGTTTCTCTTCAACTCGACCTTAGGCGGTTTGTTCTCTTTCACCTTTTTCTCCTCGAGCCTGGCTTTGATTTTTGCGGCGTCGTCTTCTTTCGGCTGAGGCTCGAAGTGGACCTTCTTCTTGGTTTTCTTCTCGAGCCTGGCTTTGGTTTTTGCGGCGTCGTCTTTTTTCGGCTGAGGCTCGAAGTGGACCTTCTTGGGTTTCTCGTCAAGCCTGGCTTTGATTTTTGGGGCGTCGTCGTTTTTCGGCTGAGACACGATGTGGACCTTATTCTTGGTTTTCTCCTCGAGCCTGGCTTTGATTTTTGCGGGGTCGTCTTTTTTCGGCTGAGACACGATTTCGACCGTCTTCTTGGTTTTCTCCTCGAGCCTGGCTTTGATTTTTGCGGCGTCGACTTTGCCGGTCACAGTTAATTTGTTGCCAGGAATATTGTCTACTTTCGCATCTTCCACGCCTTCAACAATGAGAACAAAGGGTTGAGTTTGATAGTATGAAATTCAAAGATTTTGATCGATGGAAGTTAATAAATTAGGTCATTACCATCCATATGTTTAACGACGCGTATAACTTTCTCCGCGCAACCCTCGCAATAGATGCCCAACTTGAAAACAGACACGGCGACCCCCGAAGACTTTCGACAGTCCTTATTGTCCTGTCCACCATCCGCCAGCTTCTTCTCGGCACCCATATAGATAGATTGTAGAAGCACTTGGAGTTCTTTAGATCACTTGAATGAAATATTGAAGTAGGGAATGACAATTTTGGACGAAGCAGAATATATACAGAGAAAGAGGCAAGGTCGGTGGCTTAGAGAAACAATAACGTGCGTCGGATTGTCTTGTATGAAGATATGATGTACGGTGGTAGATGAATCATAAGAAGTGGGTTGGTAATGAGGTCAGCAGTCGGCCAAAGTTAAACCGACGATTTCGATCAGAGAAGGCTAAAAGCAAGCGTTAGTTGAGCTTAAAGAGCATATTCCTTTGGAATTCTGGGTCCAAAGGACTATTAAGGTCTTGGTCCAATGCGTGTGGCATGCGGTGCAATTCCTGGAATATGCTTCGGACTTTAACCTCTAACTATCAGCAATCCTTGGCGTCAGGAGAGTTCAACATGACCTTTTCTTCCTAAAAAGCTAAAGGGGGATAGGTTAAGCAATAAAAACAAGGTTATTGTCTAAATATGTTAGGGCTCACGAACAGTGACGGATCCAAAATTTTAGTCCCGAAAAATTAGGACAAAATTTTTTAGTCTTAAGAGGCAAGGACAAATTTTTTTTCTTTTTTTTAGGGGGGGCTGGGTTTTAGTTTACAAATGAATTTTTTAGTCTTGGGGGGCTATAGCCCCTGCTAGCCCCTCCTAGATCCGTCACTACTCACGAACTTAAGATTTGACGGCTCTGTCTTTATCTAAAATAATAATTAAGTAAGCTGCTAGATTAAAAAAAATTGATCAAACACTGGTTAATTCACATTGACTCTCAAAATTTACCATAAGCATGACCTATTTCCATTCCCCTTTATGATCTAACCACTCTCAGAATAACCCTTTAGATTCAAGAATTTTATTGCTAAGGTGGAAGGCTTCGAGGAGGCTATCAAGTGTAACTTAGAGCATAACATAGTAGGCTATGGATCTTTCAAATGTGTAAGGAAGCTAAAAGAAATCAAGAATGAATTAAAAAAACAATAATTTAGCCATTAGCAAAGCTAGAGAAGAGTTGTCCAATGTACAAAACAGCCTGGAGTTCCTCTTAAAGATACTGCATTGAGAAACAAGAAAAAATGCTTTTAAAGTCTACATTCAAGCATTTGAGGACCATCAATCTTTTTAAAGACAAAGAGCTAAAGTCAACTAGTTGAGGGAAGGAGACTGGAATACCAAAAAATTTTCCATAATACAATTCTTAATATGAAAAATACAAATAAGTTATGCTATCTAAATAAGAGTAATAATGAACTAGCCTGTAAATAAGAGGAGATTAAAAATTTGGTATATAATCACTTCAAAAAGCCCTTATAACCTTTAAGACATATTTGACAAAGCCTTTCACCTTAATGGAGATCAAATAAGCCTTATTTAGAATGAATCATTATAAGGCTCCTAGGTTACATGGTTTTAATGCTTATTTTAAAAAAATCTTTGCACCTGACAGGAGATATGGTGACCAATGTAGCTCTATAATTCTTCATTAAAAGAAAAATGCTTAGTTAGTTGAAAAATACTTTTATTTGCTTATTGCCAAAACTCCAAACCCGGGTTCCCGGGATAAATTTAGACTAATCTCTTGCTACAATGTGATTTATAGTATCATCTATAAATTACCTACAGTTAACTTAAAAGTGGTGTTAAATAACTTATTAGTGCTAGTCAGGAATCTTTCTTGAAAGGAAGAAATATTAAAGATAATCTCCTCCTAACATAAGATATGTTTAAAGGCTATAAAAGAAAATTTCCACTAAAGAATTGTTCACTAACAATTGCTTTCAACAAGGGTTTTAACTTTATTAAAGTTTTTAAATGATCTAAGGGATTGAGGCAAGGGGACCTCTTATCTATCTATTTGTTCACTTTATGTATTAAGTTCCTTACTCATCTTAATCCTCACAAGATTGTGTAAGGAACGCTTTTAAATATCATTACAAATGCAAAAGGTTAGTGATATTTAATATCTCCTTTGCTGATGGCCTCTTACTCCTTAGTCAACAGATAAGGAATCTACAAGCATTTTAATGAACTCCTTTACCTTCTTCTAAAAGCTTTTTAGTCTTTCAGTTAACAAAACTAAGAGTTATTTCTACATTTCGTTTGATCTCTTGAACCTTATCAATCTACTAACTTCAATCTCAGGTTTAAAATACCAGGATTTGTTGTTTAAATACCTTAGAATTCTTATATAAGATAAAAGGCTGACTTATATAGACTACTTACCACTTTTTGACTCCATTAATAGAAGAATCAATGATTGCAACAATATGTTTCTTTCTTATACAGGTATATTACTAACTCATATAAAAAATCCTAAATAGCTTGTATATATATTAATGTTCTCGCATTTTCCTACCTAAAGACTAATCAAAGATATTGAAAGAATTATAAAGAACTTTCTTTGAACTAGTTCAGTAAATAATCAACATGGAGCCAAGGTGAAATAGCCCGTGATTTGCACCCTATAGGGAAAGATGGTTTACGTTTTAAGTTAACCAAAATAATAAAAAAGGTTATTAACCAATAGGACATGGAAACTCTTCATAGACTCATAATCTATATAGGTTAAATGGATGCTTACTTACATCATAAATGATCAAAGCTTGTGGAACATTAAATATAAGCAATCTAACCATTAAACCCTCAATCAAATGCTAAAAATAAGGAGCATCATGGCTTAAGGAATTAAAAACATTATCAGGAATAAAGAAAGCATTTGGTTTTGATTTGATAATTGGAATGACCTTGGAGCTGTGCACATCTTTCTATATTTTGAAAGTTTTGAAACTTCTGATCCCCCTAAATACAAGGGTGAAAATTACAAGACTTTTGGTCTATCAAAAGAAGTCTACTATACTATAAGGCTCTTACAAAATGCTCTTCAAAGTGGTTAGAAAACAAAAACCAAATAAGAAGAAACAAAAGATAAAGGCAATAACAAAAAATAAGGAACAAAAAGAGAAAATTTACCTAAAGTTGAATAATAGTTTATGAGTTAAAACTACATCTACATTGCTCCCTACAAGATCTCCAAAATTCAGGTTATATAGAAGTGATAGGAACTCTCAGACTAAATTTCAGAACAATTTAAAGGTGAATAGCACCAATTCAAACAAAAAATTAGAATTGGTTTATAGAAATGTTATTGCAGTCTTTCTTCTTTTCTCTCTCCATATTCTATCAACTCTCACTTGCTTACCACTAGTCCAAATTTTGAGACATTAAAAGAGAAATTCAAAAGACCATAATTAGTTCCTAAAAATAACAAGTTAAGGACAAAAAATTTAGAAATTTCTACGCATAGGAGGGAAAAGTTCCTAATCTAAAAATTCCCCTCCTAATTATTTGGAGGAAACTATCATCTCAATGATCAAGCAATATACATCAATCTTTCCTCTTGAAAAAGACTTGGTCATCATATTAGAGTCATTGTTATTCGTATGAATCTTCTATAGTTTAAGCAACACAGAATTCAAAATATCTCAAATCTAGTATTATCTAATATCAATATATTTCATTATATCATGGAATGTTGAATTCTTAATAAGTTTAACTCACTTGGATTATCACAATGTAGCACATGCCTCCTTATATAAAGACAAGCTCGCTCTTAATTCTCTTCATTTAGACCATTTCTTTTCAACTTATAATGATAAAAATAAGCTTTGTTTTTACAATCTGTAAAGTAATGAATTTCTACAACTTAGATTATGAAGATATGACTCCTCTTACATAGGTAATCAAATAGGCTAAAGTAGTCTTTCTTGTATCAACATCTCCTTTCATATATGAATTTGTATATATAGAAAGAATAGGTTTTGCTAGTCTAAAAAATATAGTTCGCTGCATTTCTAATGATCTCCTTTTAAATTAGAAAGAAAATGACTAACAACACTAACAAAGTGAGCAATATCAGGTGTTAGACAAATTATTACATCAAACTATTAAAAGATGAAGTATAAGGAGATCTTTTAATATCTTCCTTCTCTTTCTCGCTATAGTGATATTGAGTTTTGCTCAATTTAAAGTACTTAGAAAGAGGTATACTACCTTAACTTTGTTCATATTGAACCTTTGAAGCACTTAGTCGATGTACTTTTACTGTGATAGTCACAAGTTCTTAGCCTTCCTATCATGGATGATTTTCATATCAATAATCTATTTTGATAGCTCCAAGTCTTTCATAACAAAGGGCTTATTCAAATCTTGTTTTAAATTTTTAAGAAATATTTTGACCAGTAATAAACATATCATTAACATAAAGTAACAAAAGAACAGTTATAATTAGACATTTTTTCACAAAAATACAATAGTTAGATGAAGTCTTCTTAAAGCCTTCATCTATCCTCAATCTATTGATATAATCCTCTTTTCCTTTGACTTTAAAGCCTTTAGATGCTCCAATATGTCTCTGTATCTAAATTACCATGGAGAAAAGAAATCTTCAAATATATCTACTCAAATTCTAAGTCAAGGCATACTTCTAAAATCAAGATAACTTAAATGGATGACATCTTCACAATTAGAGAAAAGATTTTATTAAAATTAACTCCCTTATTCTGGCTATAGCCCTTGACAACCTATCTAGCTTTGTACCATATCACTCTGAAAACCCACTTATTGTTCAAAGCTCTTTAGTCCTTTGGTAGCTCAATCAAATCAAAAGTG
Source organism: Erythroxylum mucronatum (assembly GCA_027563825.1). Classification (NCBI taxonomy): domain Eukaryota; kingdom Viridiplantae; phylum Streptophyta; class Magnoliopsida; order Malpighiales; family Erythroxylaceae; genus Erythroxylum; species Erythroxylum mucronatum. The sequence continues at coordinate 24,096,101 of JAOSBP010000004.1, read as the reverse complement.
TGAATATCGTGTAAGGATTTGATCTCATCCTTTATAACTTTAAACCATTTCTTCTTCTATTCATTATCTATGACTTATTTAAAGCTTTCAATTTCTTTCCTATTAGTGATAAGTACATACTCATTAAGGGATAATGTAATAATAAGATTCTCTCTCTAATAGATCTCCTAATAAAGGTTTTATAGTGTCTTTATAGTTATTTCCCCTATATTTATTGATTGCTGACCAACTAGAAAATCATATACTAAAGTCCTAAAGTGTCTATACCTATTGAACATTCTACAATTGATCACCATTTTTATTATCATATTGGATCTCAACATCTTGAAGACCATATTCAACTGCATTTGGTGCATTATTTAAAGAAAATAGCTTAACATTGACCAAACTCTCATTGCTTTAGTAATCATTCCTCTTTGCCTTCTCAATATTCTCAATAATCTGGTCTTCAAAGAACACCACTTTGTAACTTACAATAGTTTCTTCTCTACTAGATTATATAAATAGTAGCTAAAGTTATCTTGACTATAACCAATAAAGATACATTCCTTAGACTTAGCATCCAACTTCAAATTCTCATCTTTAAGAATTTGCACAAATGCTTTACTTCCAAAGACTTAAAAGTGAATATAGGAAACATCCTTGCCAAACCAAACTCTATCAGAGATATCACCATTCAAAAGAACAATATAAGCAAATTGATAACACACACTTCTATACAAAGTGTTTATGCCTAAAATAAATTTGATATCTTTTTTTTACAAGTAAGCATCTAATTCTCTTCATCAAAGTTCTATCCATCCTCTTCATAAAATCATTTAACTAGGGAATCTTAGGAGGAGTTTTCTAATGTCTATCACTTTACTCTCTTTAATAGTTATTAAAAGGTCCATAATATTCACCACTATTGTTATTGCAAATGTATTTCAACTTTTTGCTTATTTATCTTTTAACTAAGGCTTGAATGTATTTACACTTCTTAAGAACATGATCTTTAGTCTTCAAAGCATAAACCTAAAATTTTCTAGATGATCATCAATATAGGTGACAAAATAAAGTGCATCGCCATGTGATCTCACCCTTAACAAGACCACAAACATCAGAATGCATAAGCTCCAACAAACCCAACTTCTAAAAAGAAGTATGGCTTTGAAAAGGAGCTCTTCTTTGCGTCTCAACCAATCAATGAATACACTTGTCTAACCTAACTTCCTTAATCTAATAAAGTAATTTTTTTGGCCAAACAATCAATTTCCTTCGCGCTCTTTTGACTTGGTTATCTATGCCATATTCATCGAGTTGTCAAAAATAGAACTTTAGATCATATACGATAATCATATATCTAGTAAGTTTCCAATGTCCATCACTGAAGAATTGAAGATATTGTAATAATAATCATCATTAAACTTTGTTACATAGATCAAATTTAAGTGGATGTCAAATGCATGTTTTACATGCTTAAAAACTAACTTTGAACCATTGTTAATCTCCAAGAAAATTGTTCCTATGCCAATTACCCTGATATTGCCACCATTAACCATCTTCAATACTCTAAAATCATGAGGAGTATAAGAAATAAAGAACTCCTTCCTTGGCATGACATGATAGGAAGTACCAATATCTATAGTCCAGCTAGTCTCATAGAATAATAAATTTATGGTATTTTTATCCCTGGCAACAAAAAGATCACCATCACTAATAGTTGAAACATAGTTCTCATTGTTACCATTATTCTTTTTTTTATCTCATCTCATTTTTAGCTTAAATTAGTACTTTTTAATATGTTTTGCTTTATTGGCATGATATCTTGTTATTGCATACTTCCAAAACATAAAGTTTCTCGAAATTATCCCATAAAATTTTAGTACATATCTCATAAACAACGTGATTAAGAATATTGTCTTCTAGTCATTTGCCAAATATAGCCAAATATTGATATTTAATTTCCTAATCCTTAGGGTTTTTGAGTGGCAAATACGACAAATGCATCTTTTTTTTATAAATAAAAGATCTTTTGTGTTGTTTTCCATTTATGGTAATTAATACCATTAAACACATCATTTAGCTAATATTTGCCTCTATTATTCAAACATAGTTATTATAAATATTCAGCCACAAGTTTAGAAACCTCAATATTGGTAAGAAAGTAATAATATATACAAGACAAAACATAAATTAGATTGAAATTCTCACTTAAAACTTTCCTTTCTTACTTGAACCTATAAGGAGCAAGGAAACAATTTAGTATATAATGATGTTATAACAAGTATAATATGCTAAATAAATGGATAAAATAAATCATAAACTCAACATGCTCCAAGATTTTTATGTGAAAAATCTGTTTGAGTTAAGGATAAAAGCTATGATACCTTTAGTCCATCAAAAAAGTCCACTATACTAAAAGTGTCTGTCAAAATTATCTTTAAAGTGACTATAGAATAAGTGTCAAACAAGGAGAAATGAAAGATAAATTCAACAATAACAACCAAAGAAGAAAATGGGGTAAAATCACTCAAAGTTTAGTATTTGAACTTGATTCAATAATGAATCACTTCATATCAGATGAAAATCAAAATTAGTTAAAACAATTCTACTTTTGTCTTAGCCTTCTCTATTTCTTAGCCGATCAATGAATACACTTGTCCAACCTATTACTTAATCCAAGTAAGCAAACTTTTTTAGCTAAACAATTGATTCCCTTCACACATATAGGACTTAAGTCTTTTATATTAAAATTCAGATGAGTATCATCTTTACTTTGTTCACTAAGTTGTCAGAAATAAAACCTTACATCATATATAAGTTAGAGGGCTTGTTATCTCAAATCACAATTAATGAACATCTAGGAAATTTCTAGCGTCCATCATTGAAGATATTGTAATAATAATTATCAAGCTTTTTTTTTATAGAGATCAAATTTAAGTAGATGTCAAATGCATGCTTAACATAATTAAGAACTAACTTGGAATCATTGTTAACGTTCAAGTAAAATTTTCTATACTAATCACGCTAATCTTGCCATCATTACCCATCTTCAATACTCTAAAATCACAAAGAGTATAAGAGATGAAGAACTCCTGCCTTGGCATGACATGATAGGAAGTATCGGTATCTTTAACCTAACTAGTATCATGACATATTAGATTTACGACATTTTTATCACAACTAACCAGAAGATCACCATCAACATTAGTAGTAACTTAATTCTCATTGTTACTATTATTCTTGTCCGAGCTCATCTCCTTTTCAGCTTTAAATAGTACTTTCAATATGCCCTTCTTCATCATATTAATTACAAACAAAGTTCTTATACCTGGACCTTGACGTGTTTATACTTTTCTCTTTACCCTTCTAACCTTTGAAATAATAATTATCCGTTTTCTTCAGTAATCAAACATTCAACTATAATGACGATGAAAATGGATTCTGAAATTTTTTTCTCACTTATTCATTTAAAACACCACTGTTAATATATTTGATAGTACCCAAACACTATTAGCAAAATAGATCAAAGAAACACCAAAAAAATCCCAATAATCTACCAGAGTATTAAGCAACCAAAGTTTATACATCTCATTATCAAACTTTATAACCATTATAGACAACTGATCAAAGATAACCTAAAATCATTTAAATGAATGAAAGTAGGATTGCCTCTTTATATGTCAAATTGAAAAATTGTTCAAGTAAGAACATCTTATTATTACCTCTTTCTGAAGCAAAAAGTATTCTAAACTTTTCCTAGAAAGTTTTAACATGTGTCTCATAATCAACACGATTAAGAATATTGTCTTCTACTCATTGCCTAATATAGCCACGTATTAATGTTCACTCTTATTTGACATATATTAGGGTTTATAAGTAACAAACACAGATAAATGCATTTTTTCACAAATTAAAAATCTTTTATATTGTCTTTCATTTATGGTAATTAATATCACTAAACACATGATTTAGCTAATATTTGCCTCCATCATTCAAGTAGAGTTATCATAAATATTTAACCACAAGCTTAAATACCATAATGTCGGGAAGAAAGTACTAATATATACAGACGGAACATACATTAGAATGAAATGTCCACTCAAAATGTTTCTTCTTACTTGAATCTATAAGGAGCAAACCTAACCTCTAGCACAATAATGATTTTTCAACAAGTATAATATACTGAAAATATATACGGTTAAGGTAAATGATCGAGTTGTTGAAGCCCTCAAAATTAATTTTGATTCTTTAAGCTTTTGTAGTAATCATATAACTATGTTAAATCTTAAGAGAACTGAAAAATAGTTTCTTAATTTCAATTGATAAAACAAAATAGGGAGTTTATGATTAATTAGCTAATAAACTAAATTAAAAAAGAATTGAAATAATCAACTAAAAATAAAAAGTAAAAAATTCAATGGTGCTTAGCTCTAATTTAAGGGAAATATTTTATCTAATTGTAATATTTATCATTGGTTTTAAGAAGAACAATTTTCACAATTTAAACAATTAGTCTGAAACATATTAGGATAGCTATAATAAGTCTCAAAATTTCTTAAATTTATTAGTTCAAACCCAACATTCAAACCAAAACTTACCGTCATTGAGTATAATATCAATAAGCTTAATGAAAAAGACTAAACCTTAAATTAAATAATTGAGATAGCTACAACTATTCAACTTATTTTTCTTTTTTATAAGTTATATGCAAATTCATACTTATTTGCTACTTGTACGAATTATTCATGACAGTTACAGATTATTGAATTTATGGATAGCTATAAAATAATTAATATTAAATATTAAATTAATTTATCAGATCGATCAATATTAATTATTCATGAATTATAAGAACATAAAATAAAAAAATACTTGAATTAAACCATGAATTTAAGTTTAAAAAAATCTCACAATGTTGTAACTAGAGTTTTAAATCTCCTTGACTCAAAATATTTGAAATTTGCCACACAACTTTAGTTCCAACATGAAAAATAGAAGAAAAGATGAAATATTGAAAAAAAAACTACAAAGAAATGAAAGAGAATAATGTGTAGAAGTTGTTGGACGTGTTTTTTTTTTCCCTTCTTTTCCTACTCAAAACCTCCCCTTTCTATGTTGCAAATATTCTTATCTAAAACAAATCCAAACCCCTTCATAATAGAGATGAAATATAAGTTTCTTAATTGAATTCAAACTTTTTGGAATGAAATTGACATGACATGATCTCGCCTTATTCAAAACAATAATCAGCCTACTTTTTCCAAAATTCGTGATTTTGACCAATAGTGCTCCAATTTGATGCAATCTCTACTTGACACCTACTAAAACAAAACAAATATTAATTTTCTTATTTAAGCACCAAAATATAGTAAAAACAAAAGAGATAACTCTAATTAACATAATTAAATAATATCTCATGAATAAATCACAAGGTCAAGAGACGTCAAGATTTTCACTTGAAAATTCCTTTCAAATTAATGTAAAAAATTACAATACCTTTGATTCATCAAAAAAATATACTATATTAAAAGAGTCTAAAAAATTCTCTCCAAAGTGAGTACAAAATAACTGTTAAATAAGGAGAAACAAATGATAAATGCAATAACAATGAAAAAGAAAAAAAAATGAGAGACATCACCAAAAGTTGAATTACTATTCACAAGTTAAAATATGCAGGTAAAGTCCTCTAACTGATGTCTATATCATTCATATTATAAAGCAATGTCTTAGGAATTTCTAAGCTAAATTTGAACTTGATTTAATATTGAATAATTTTAAACTAAATAAAAAATCAAAATTGCTATAATATAAATATAAGTAACATCTATTCAACATTATTGTTATAATTTGAAACTATTATGTTGTCTTAGTCAAAACTTGAAGCAAGATTATTTATTTTGTTGCCTAATCATGAAATTTTGTTTACTTATAT
>JAOSBP010000004.1:24067820-24084518 GCA_027563825.1 Erythroxylum mucronatum | reverse complement strand
AGTTGGAAAATCATTAATGTCATTAGTTAAATAGCATTTATTGCTTACTAACATAAAGATAAAAATGAAACCCACCTGATAACTTGCTAAAAACTTGCTTAGGAGTGTTCCTCTGCTCTTCTCCTCTCTCTTGCTCTATTTCAAGAGAAACAATACCCAAATCAACACAACTTCAATTGAAAACCCACATGACCTCTTACATGAAATTAACTTCAAAATCACTAAACCCACTTCATCTCTAAGCTTTCTAACTCATAACCCAACTAAAAGCTCAAACTAAAAATCAAAACTTACCTTAAATCCTTACTCAACCAAGTGATTTCTTGGTTCAAAGTGAAGCTTAGACTCTCCTCTATGCTTTTCCTTCTTGAACTTTCTTCAACCAACCTCTAGATAGCTTGGAAATCAAAGCGCTAACACATACCTTTCTTTTTCTTCTTCTTTCTTCTTTCCTTCTCTTCCACGACACTCTCTCACTTTCTCCCTCTCTCAATTTCGTTCCTCTCTTCTTCTCCTACTAACCAACTTAATTCTCTTCCTTTTATACTCCCTCTCATATAACTTAAGCCCATAAGCCCAATAATCCAACTTATTTTCCTTCTCCTTTATTCTTCCACTTAAGCCCATTAGTCCAACTTATTTCTTTAAGCCCATCTTACCCTTTTATGAGCCCTTATCATTTCTAACACATTAAATTCATGCTACCTATCTTATTTAATGCCACCTTACTAATTAATTGTCAACTTAATTTAACTTATTAAGACTCCATAGTTAGACAAATGATGCTTAATAAAATAAAAAAATTCAGGGGCTAACAGTAATAGTTATTAAAAGGTCCATAATATTCACCATTGTTATTATTATAAATGTATTTCAACTTCTTGCTTGTTTATCTTTTAACTAAGGCTTGAAGGTATTTACATTTCTTAAGAACATGGTCTTTAGTCTTCAAAGCATAAACCTAAAATTTTCTAGAATGATCATCAATATATGTGACAAAATAAAGGGCATCGCCATATGATCTCACTTTAACAAAACCATAAGCTTTAAAGTGTACAAGCTCTAGCAAACCTAACAATGACTTTGAAAAGTAACTCTTCTTTGTATCTCAACCAATTAATGAATACACTTGTCTAACCTAGCTTCCTTAATCTAAGAAAGCAAATTTTTTTAGCCAACCAAACAATTACCTTCGCACTTATATGACTTATCTTCTATGCTATAATTTTGATGAAGTATCATCTTTATCATATTCATCGAGTTGTCAAAAATAGAACTTTACATCATATACAATAATTATGTATATAGTAAGTTTCCAATGTACGTCCATCACTAAAGATATTGTGATAATAATTATCATTAATCTTTCTTGCATATATCAAATTTAAGTGCATTCAAATGCATGCTTTACATGCTCAAGAAATAACTTTGAACCATTGCATATCTCAAAGCAAATTGTTCCCATGCCAATCACCCTAATATTGCCATCATTACCCATTTTTAGTACTTTGAAATCACAAGTAATATAAGAAATAGAGAACTCCTTCTTTGGCATGACATGATAGGAAGTACCAATATTTACAACCTAACTAGTCTCATTGTATACTAAATTTACGATATTTTTATCACATGCATCCAAAAGATCACCATCAATAGTAGTTAGTAACACGGTTTTCATTGATACCATTATTATTATCTTATCTCATTTTTTTAGGTTAAATAGCACTTTAATATGCTCTGCTTCATTACAGTAATCACAAATAAAGTTCTTATACAAATATTTTAACTTGCTTGTACTTTTCCCTTTACCCTTTTGACCTTTTTAATTTATTTATCCCTTTTCTTTTATATTCAAAACATTTGACTATGATAAGGATGAAGGCGAACTCTGATTCATTCTTCTCATTTATTCATTATAAGCACCTCTTTTAATATATTTAATAGTCATTATACCACTAAGAGGAAAATTGTTCAAAAAAACATGAAATTGTTTTCCAATAATCTAGTATAGTACTAAGCAATTAAAGTTCATATATCTCGTCATCAATTTATACCTATTCTAAACAATTGATCAAAGACACTCGAAAAATCATTTAAATGATTGAAAATAGGATTGTTCTTTTTGTATTTCAAATTTATCTTTTGCTTAAGTAAGAACATCTTGTTATTGCATGTTTCTAAAGCATGAAATATCTTGAACTTAACCTATAACATTTTAATATGCGTCTCATAAACAATATGATTATGATTATTGCATTATACACATTTTCATAATATAGCCACATATTGATATTTAAATTCCCAATTCTTATCCAACATAGACTAGGTTTCTGAGTACCAAACATGAAAAATCATATTTTTCATAAATAAAAGATCTTTCATGTTGTTTTCCATTAATGGTAATTAATACCATTAAACACATGATTTAGCTAATGCCTTTATCATTCAAATAAAATTATCATAAATATTTAACCACATAGGTAATGCCTCTATCATTCAAATAAAATTATCACAAATATTCAACCACAAGTTTAGATACCTCAATAGTAGGAAGAAAATACTAATATATACAAGATTGAACATAAATTAGAATGAAATTCTCACTTATAACTTTCCTTTTTACTTGAACCTATAAGGAGCAAGGAACATTATAGTATAATAATGATGTTGCAACAAAGATAATATGCTAAAAATAAATATGGATAAAATAAATCATAAACTCAAGAGACTCTAAAATTTTTATGTGAAAAATCCTTTTGAATTTAGGGTAAAAACTACAATACCTTTATTCCATCAAAAGAAATCTGCTATGCTAAAAGTGTCTTACAAAATTCTCTTTTATGTGGCTATAGAATAAGTGCCAAACAAGGAGAAATGAAAGATAAATGCAACAATAACAAGCAAGAAGAAAATGAGTGAAATCACTAAAAGTTGAATCACTATTCATAAGTTAAAAGATATAGCTAAAGTCTTCTAAATAATATATATATATACGTATGTATATTATAGAGTAAAGTCTGAAAAATTCCCCAATTAAATTTGAATTTGATTCAATAATGAATGGCTTCATATAAGATGAAAAATTAAAAATAGTAAAAAATTCTACTTCTATCTTAGCGGTCTCTGTTTCTTAGCCAATCAATGAATACAACTGTCCAATCTAGCTTCTTTAATCTAAGAAAGCAAAATTTTCTTGGTTAAATAATCAACTCCATTCACACTTATATGACTCAGCCTTCTATATTAAAATTCATATGAGTATCATCTCTACTATGTTCACTAAGTTGTCAGAAATAAAACCTTATCATATATAATTTAGAGGACTTGTTACCTCAAATCAGAACTAATGAGCATCTAGAAAATTTCTAATGTCCATCAATAAAGATATTGTAATAATAATTATTAAGCTTTTTCGCAGATATCAAATTTAAGTTAATGTTAAGTGCATGCTTGATACGATTAAGAACTAACTTTGAATCATCGCTAACTTCCATGAAAATTTTTCCTATGCTAATTATACTAATCTTGCCATAATTGCCCATCTTCAATATTCTAAAATTATAGGAAGTATATGAAATGAAGAAATCCTTCCCTAGCATGACATGATAGGAAGTACTGGTATCTACAACCTAACTTGTTTTATGACGTACTAAATTTACGACATTTTTATCACAAATAACCAGAAAATCACCATCAATATTAGTAGCAACTTAAATCTCGTTGTTATTGATATTCTTGTCTTATCTCATCTTTTCTTTTGGCTTGAAATAGCACTTTTTAATATGCCCTTCTCTATCATATTAATCACAAACAAAGTTCTTATACCTGGATCTTGACTTACTTATACTTTTCTCTTTACCCTTTTAACCTTTCAATATTTATCCCTTTTCTTCAATAATCAAAACATTCAATTATAATGAGGATGAAAATGTATTATGAATTTTTTTTCTTACTTATTCATTTAAAACACCAATTTTAATATATTTGATAGTAACAAAACACTAGGAGGAAAATTGACTAAGAAGTACGAAAAGTTTCCAAGAATTTACTGGAGCATTAAGCAACCAAAGTTTATATATCTCATCATCAAACTTTACACCCATTATAGACAATTGATCATAGATACCCTAAAAATCATTTAAATGATTGAAAGTAGGATTGCCTCTTTATATGTCAAATTCCTCAATTGTTTAAGTAAGAACATCTTTTGATTGCCTGTTTTTGAAGTATACAGTATTTCGAGCTTTTCCCATAAAGTTTTAACATGTGTTTCATATTCAATATGATTAAGAAAATTGTCTTCTACTTATTGCCTAATATAGCCACATGATGATGTTCGTTCTTATTTGAAATAGTTTTGAGTATACCACTAAACGCATGATTTAGCTAATATTTGTTTCCATCATTCAAATAGAGTTATTATAAATATTTAACCACAAGCTTACATAACAAAATGTTTGGAAGAAAGTATTAATATATACAAACATAACATACATTAGAATGAAATGTCCACTTATAATTTTCCTTCTTACTTGAATTTGTAAGGAGCAAACATAAACTCTAGCACAATAATGATGTTTCAACAATTATAATATGTTGAAATAAATATGGTTAAGGTACATGTTCGAGTTGTCAAAGCCCTCAAAATTAATTATGATTCTTTAAACTCTTGTAATAGTCATGGAGCCAGGTTGAATTCTAAGAGAACTAAAAGCTAGTTTCTTAATTTTAATTAATAAATCAAAATTGGGGATTTTATGATTAATTAACTAATAAAGTAAATTAACAAAGAATTGAAATAAAAACTTAGAAATTCATTGGTACTTAACTCCAATTCAAGGAAAATATCTTATCTAATTGTGACATTGATCATTAGTCTAAAAATAATAATTTTTACAGTTCAAGTAGTTATTCTGAAACATATTATGATGGCCATGATATGTCTCAAAATTTTCTAAATTAATTGGTTTAAACTCAATATTCAAACCAAAACCTACTACCAATTGATTGGGAATGGTAACATGCTATATCAATTAAATGATAGTAATAAACTTAGTGAAAAATACTAAACCTTAAATTAAATAATTGAGATAACTGCAATTATTCAACTTAGTTTTCTTGTTTCTCATAAGTTAAATATGCAAACTCATAAATAACATATTTGCTACTTTTACTAATCTTTCATGATAATTACAGATCACTAAATTCATGGATAACTATAGAATAATTAAAATTAAATTAATTTATTAGATCAATAAATATTAATTATTCATGAAATATAAGAACGTAAGATAAGAAATATTTTAATTAAAACATGAATATAAATTTATAACAAAACCTCACAAAATTATAACTAGAGTTTTGAATCTCCTCGAATCAAAATATTTGGGATTAGCCACACATGGCTTTAGTTTCAACACCAAAAATAAAAGAAAAGATGAAAGATTGAGAGAAAACTACACAGAAACGAAAGAGAATGATGTGTAGAAGTTGTTACATATGCTTTTCTCTTCTTTTCCTACTCAAAACCTAGCCTCCTTCTATCTTGCAAAGATTATTATCTAAAACAAATTCAAATCCCTACATAATATAGATGAAAAATAAGTTTTCTAATTGATTCAAGCTCTTGGAGTGAATTTGACATTAGACGTAATCTTGCCTTATTTACTGTAGTAATTTGTTCACTTTTTTTTCAAAATTCATGTTTTTGTCCAATAATGCTCCAATTTGATGTAATCTCCACTTGCTATCTCCTAAAATAAAACAAATATTAATTGTCCTACTTAAGTGCCAAAATATAGTCAAAACAAAAGAGATAAACTCAATTAGCATAATCAAATAACATCTCATCAGTAAATTACAAGGTCAAGAGACACTAAGATTTTCATGTGAACATTCCTTTCTAATGAAAGGTAAAAATTATGATGCCTCTTAAAAATTATGATACCTCTAATCCATCAAAAGAAATCTACTATATTAAAATAGTTTTAAAAATTCTCTCCAAAATTATTACAAAATAAACGTTAAATAAGGAGCAACAAAGGATAAATGCAATAATAACAAACAAAGGATAAAACACTGCAGCAAAAAGTGTTTTAGGCAACATTAAATTTGTAACATTTTAAAATGTGTTGCTTAAAACTAATATAATGTAACAATTTTTAGAGCATGGCCTATAATAATATTAATAGACAAAGATAGGTAACAAAATTAAAATGTCATTGCCATAAAATTTTATATAAGCAACAATTCAATCCATTGTAATTTTAAACAATAATTAAGGGTAAAAATAGGTCATGTCGAACTCAAGCCAAGTAGGCCAAAGTCCTACTTCAAATTTTCTGTTTGAGCTCATGCCCCACCTAAGGCGTCTGTTCAAAGCTTGAGTACATTCGACCCAAACCAAACTCTATTAAATATATTATTTAAATTTTAAAATAAAAAGTAACATCTTTTTCTTTTAACATTTTAAACTTTGGTTCAGGTTCGACTAGATAGTCTAAGCTTGACCTGAAACATAAAAATATTTAAAAACTAAACACAACCTAAAAACCTATCAACTTGAGTTGAATCAGCCGAAGTTAGATCAGAATAGCCAAGCTTTGTCATAAGTAACAAAAATTAAAATATTATTATTTTAAATTATATATCATAACTTTTACAATATTTTAGGGAGAAAAAAAGTGACATATAATAAGACTTACGAGAGGACTATACACAGGTGCCAAAACATTTTAGACTTCTAACTTTCTATCCATTTTTCAAATGAAACTATTTGGCGATGGAGACTATGAACAGGTGAAGTTGAGCCCCTACCAAGCACTCCCTCACATAGGCCAATGATAGGCGAAGTAATCAATCATACATGTGCAATTTCTTTGGTTAATTTGTTAAGGGTCATTTTTTTCATTTTCTTTTTCCACCTGTCTCTTCCCTTATTAGAACTTAAGATTTTGGCTGATAATTATAAAAAGCTTATTAATGTTAGTGCAATGTTCATATTATTTTGTTACCTTTTAAGCATTAGGATACCGTTCATATTATTTAAATGGTAGTTAAAAAGCAAACGCATATCAATCACTGCTCCACTCGTTCATGCACATGATACCCAGTGATGTGCGGGGTCTCTAAAGGATATGTCCAGTTCATACATTAAATAATTTCCTTAGTGTAATGTACTCTAGAATTCAGATTGCATTTATGATTTTTTCCCAGTTCTTATTTGTATATTATAATGGTGTTTGAGTTTGGACCTTTTGTTTAAAGAATTGGGTCGAATTAATGCTTGTGACGTTCTTGTTTATTGGCTTTATCTGATTTGAATGTTGTTGCTTCTTTTATTGCATTTTCTTTTATGGGTTAATCTAATTGGCTACTATAATTAAAGTTTCGGTCTAAAGTTGTTAATCTCAACTTCATAAAATTTAGAAAAGTGGATTTTGCTTAGTGAGATGATGGTGGAGTTGCTTGAAAATTTTTATATTTAACGAGTCTTTAATGAAAAAGAATTCATCTTATTGATGTTTCAAGTGTTCAACTAGACCAACCAATTGTTTCTGTATACTAACTTTTTGAACTAAATTTCAGTTGCATGGTTTAACTATGTCTAGCAATCTATAAATCTAAAGAAAAACAGTAAAAGTTGGTTGTTTCATGTTCCTATGAATTTAATTAAAGTGTTTCACATCAGCCTCCCTATACTTAAGCAATTGCACAAATTTTATAAGGCCCTCTGTCTTTGGAAAAATGTAAAGGTAGCATTATCTTTGAAGGATTATCTTTGTCATAAAAACATTTACTTATTTAAATTAACTCCCTCATTTACCAATTGTTATAAATAGAGTTCATCTAAGGCCGACTATTAGCTTTGAATCTTAAGATTCTTATTTAAGAATCAAAGTTTTCTTTTCCTCTACCACTTGCATTTTGTCTATTAAATGTGATTCATTAGGCGGTTCATGATGACAAATAACTTAACATTATAAATGGCTTAGGACTTACCTGGATATTAAGGCATTTGGGTCGATGGGAATTTACTATATAATTGAGAAACTAAGTAATGGCCTATAATTCTTATACAGTTAAAATATGATCCACATGCATCACCTCTTCATCTTCTATATGGTGGTTGTAGCTTGTAATAATATATTTCATAAATCATATTTTGAGGTTGTAGCTACTGCATCTCGTCTACCTTCCTATTTTTGTCAACTTCTAGGCCATACAATTTGAAAATAAATATTACTAAGTAGAATAGAACTCTACTTTCCACTAGTTACAAGTAAGATTGAGAACTATTACTTTTGAAAAACAAGTTAACATATTTATAATTTGTAAAAAATGTGTATGTTCTACATTGTAAGTTATATGCTGTTGGAAAAAAAATTGCATGTTGATATAAAAGATTGGAAGGGTACATGTACTACTCATAACAATGGTGGTCAAGTAGTAACACTTTTGATGCATGAAAATTGTGTGTTATCGTCGATTAGGTGGCCAATAAAATAAAAAGTCCACCATGAACTTAACAGTATGCGATCATGAGCTTAACAGTAAATACAATTGGATGGGCATCCACAAGCTAGAAGTGGACCACTATAATCTTACTTTTTTGTATTTAGTACAAATTAATTAAAGGGTTATACAAAACATATTTACATTTTGTAAAAACTCTAGCTTTATGCAAACAATTACATATATTTTTTAGTATTGCTTTCTTAAATTAGACATGTTTTATAAAAGAACATTAGTTGTATACATTTTCCTTTGCATCGTCAGGCTATAACAAACTCTAAGAAAATCTTTAATTATTTATTTTCATGTATATTATATAAATTATTGAATTGCTCTTGCTGTATGTTATTTTTCTAAATTTTAATTATACAAGCTATTAGTTTCATGATAACATTAATATATAAATTCATTGTCCATGTGTCCTTTTTTTAAGATTTTAGAATTACTAATAAAGCATTTGGAAACATCTAAATGAAGTAAAAATCATAATTGAGAAGCTTACTACTACTAGGATACTTCAGGTATATTTTTTTAGACAATTTACTGGAAATTGAAATTGGTTTATGATGTCATAATGAAATTTTTATAACTATGTATCAGGCATCATAAAACATCATGAGATTATCAAATTTTACTTATATATTTTTAATGAATTGTATATGTAATTTTTCTTGTTTGTTAACATATTCCATATCGTATTTGTTACTTTGATGAACAATAAGTTGTCCATGGATAAGAGAGATAGATATTGGATGACTTTTCTCAGATATAGTGATGAATATATATGGGTAGCTAATCATTTTCTTAAAAATGATTTATTTAAGGTGGCTAATGGAGAATGAAATTTCTTGTCCATGCAAGAAGTGTTGCAATTATTATTGGTATAAAAGAAATATTATATATGATCATTTCATTGTTGATGGATTTGTTCCAGGACAAAATGGTTGGGAATTTAATAAGGAATCATCAATTAACGGAAATATGAATATGGATGATGATAATGAATTTGATGGAAGGTCTATGCATGATAATATAAATGGATTATTACTTGACACATATGGAGAAATAGATGAAGGTACCAACAGTTGTGTAGGAGTTAGTAATGCTCTAAATGTTGATGCTAAGAAGTTTTTCAAGTTGGTAGAGGAAGGAAAACAATTTCTAAACTTTCTTTCATCATTTCACTATATCTTTTTAAATGTACCCATAGAATTAGTAATGCAGCTTATACTGATCTCATAGGGATAATTAAAGAGGCCTTTCCTAATGGAAGGATTCCTAAATCCTTTAATGCAACAAAGAAACTTGTGAAGGATTTGGGACTTCACTATGAAAAGATACATGCATGTCTCAATGATTGTGTTTTATATTAGGGAAATGATGAGAAAGCAACCAACTGCAAAGTGTATGGTGTATCTAGGTGGAAACAAAGTTATAATAGTGAAGATAACAACAATCATTATACAACCTCAAATGTGAGGCAAATTCCATTCATGGTGTTCAAATGTTTTCCATTAAATTCGAGGTTGCAACATCTTTACATATGTCTAAAATTAGCTGAATTCATAAAATGGCCAAGCTTGAAAAGACTTTGTCTCATTGTATCATGATTTTGCACGATATCCTTGTAATGTTAGATTAGCTCTTTCCAAAGCACAATGAGTATTTTACATAGTATATGGCCCATAATTTTAGTAAACTATAACTTAGCACCATGGAGATGTTTGAAATAAGAAAATTTGATGTTGTCTTCAATTATACATGGCCTGACTTCTCCTAGACAGGATATTGATTTTTTTGTTGTAGTCGTTGATTAAAAAGCTGACATAGTTGTGGGAGTTTGGGGCAAAGACATATGATGCTATAACTAATTATTTAATATGCATGCAGCTTTGTTACATACAATTAGTGACTTTCCAACATAAGCAATGTTGTCTGGATGGAGTATAAAGGGAAAGTTAACATGCCCTAATTTTCATTATGAAACTTGCTCGCAATATTTAAAGCATAGTAGAAAACATGTTATCTTAATCATCAGAGATTTTTTGATAGAAATCATCCTTAGAGATGCAATAGAAGATCATTTAATAATGATATAGAGTTGGGAGAATCACCAATTCCTCTGTCAGGATCATGCGTTAGAGTTTATTAATGGGTATCATAATGTGTTTAGGAAGGCAAATAAAAAAAACCCCAAGTGATAGTCCTTGGAGGAAGAGGTCCAAATTTTTTGAATTACCTTACCGAAAGCATAATGGGTGCTGACATAATCTTGATGTGATATACATTGAGAAAAATCAATGTGATAATATTCTAGGAACTTTGTTTGACATTTTGGGCAACTTAAAAAAATCATCTTGATACAAGATTTTATTTGAAAGAAACAGGGATTAAAAAAGATCTAGAGTCTATTAAAGTAGATGACTCTCATGTGTTACTAGCTCGAACTTGCTTCTACATGATTCCAGAGGAGAAAGAAAACTTCTATACAGTTTTGAAGAATGTAAAACTACCACAAGGTTGTGCATCAAATATTGCACGATGTGTTGATGTTAGCAGGAGAAAAATATCAGGAGTTATGATAATTAAATTATTAAGCAACACTTACTCCAATTTGTTGTCAAGAAAACACTACCAAAAAATTTGCATTTGTTTTGATTAGGTTAGGTGCTTTTCCCAAAAGCGTATATAGTAAAGTCATTAAGTTAGGAGATCTAGAGCATCTAGAGAAGGAAATTATGGAAGTACTATGTCAACTTAAAACAATCTTTTTACCTTGTTTCTTTGACATCATTATTTATTTACCTATTTATTTTCCCAAACAAATCAAATATGTTGGACCAGTGTATTGCCACTCTATGTAGCATTTGGGTAGGTTAAAAAGACTTTTTTTTTTGTAACAAAAGACAACTAGAAGGGTCTATAGCCAAAGGATACTTAGCTGACGAAAATTTTTTGTTGTATTTATATGCATCGTGAGGTGAGAAAAAAAGTATAATAGGCATATGGAAGACTGACAATACAAATCTTGTTGATGTATCATTTTCATTTTTTAAAAAGTTGGGCATCCTATTGGAGGGAAAGGGTAAAGGAAAGGCAAAACTGTCAATTTAGACTTATATACATTACATCAAGCTCATCAATACATTTTATTTAATTCAAATGACAAAGATGTTGAGAAGTACATTAGGTAAGGTACAAATACATCACCTTAAGATCAATTTTTTATTCGCATCATAATAATTAACATATATGATTCTTTTTATGGAGCATCATAAATTGAAATGGACAAGCAATAAAAGAAGTCGATGGGCAAAAACACAAGATCATTACAATGCGTTTCCTCAATGGTTTTGAGATAAGATGATATCTTGTAATGACACCCTAAGTCATATTCGTTGGTTGTTCAAAGGCCTTAACAATGTGTCAAAGAAACATTCAGGTTATGTTATTAATGGATAAAAGTTTATGACTAAAAAATGGGATGCGTGTAAGAGTCAAAATAGTGGAGTTTATTTGACAACATTAACTCCAAGTTTTGCAAGTTCTAAAGCCTGAAATCCAATACTTGGAAATGTGAATTACTATAGAGCAATAGAGGAAATTATTGAAGTTGATTACTGGGGACAATTTAATGTAGTGTTGTTGGTATCAAGAGGAGAAAGACACTTATGGGTTTACTCAAGTAAAATTCAAAAAGTTATGTTATATAGAGGATCCTTTTGTATTGGGAAGTCAACAAGTGCTTTATGTAACTGATTGTTTTGAGGAAGGTTGTTGTTATGTAGAGAAGAAGGTACCTAAGTAACTATTTGATGTGCCTTTGGATGATAATGAAAATGTTGAAGAAATATATTAGGGAGAACCATGATTATGTCAATTATTTCTTTAGAAATAATGGTGATGTGGACCCTAATTGGTCCGAAGAAGATTTCTTTGTAGACACATTTGACATACCTCTAAATATCTTATATATAGAAATAGAAGATGACGATGATGAAAATGATTCAGATTTTGATGACACTAACTGGGATTAAATGGATATTGATCAATAGTTTGTTATAGAATGTCCTTATTTATTTTCTTTCTTTATTAAAAAGATAACTTTTGTTACTATACGTTTAAATATACTTTACTAATCTAATTATTTATATATGGTTATTAACAACAATATTTTTTATTGTTATAGGTCATCACAATGAAAAAAAGGAAGAAGCAAACATGTGTGACAAAATTTGTTGCACTAAGGTCTATAATTAACTTTTTGAGAAACCAACAAAAGAAGACTCATTCATGAACTAAACGATTCATCTAAATTGTCACTTAGAGAGTAAGAGCATTTGGAGGACAGTGAAGAGCAATGCCTATTCATTAAAGAAAAGGTACATTTTTTTCATTTGTTTTAGTAATACATATGTGATTATTATATTGTTAAATTTTGTTTCAATATAGTTGCTATAATAATTGTTATTTTTAATCCTCTTTGTAATGTGAATGAACATTTTTTGATATTGATATAGATTCAAAAAAACCTTTAATTTATCTTTTTCTTTCCATTATTTTTAATTGTCACAAATTTTAATAGAAAGGGAAAGGCCAATCCTCTAAATATAGGGACAGACCATAACCTTTATATCCTTCAAGTAGTGTTAATGACATTTTAAAGTGAAAAAAAAACAAAAGAAACTTGTTAAGGAAAAACCATAAGTGGAGGGGATGAAATACTTGAAAATGTAATAGGAACCGAATCAGAAGAAGTGATTGTTCAAAAAGAGTCTACTTTTCTAAGGTGATAAGAACTAAAAACTAAAATTATGGAACAATAATTTAAACCACTTGAAGATCCAGTGGAAGAAAAAGGACATGATATAAGCATGTATATGGCAGAAATTGCCACTACTCAATGTAAAGGTAATCATTTATTATACTAGTATATAAATAATTTCTCTCCTGTATACTAACATTAATAATTATTTTCAATATAGAATTTATGAAGAAGAAGGGGAAAGGTCTAACTTTGCTGAAGGAGGTTTATACAAAATCTATGGAACAATGCAAACTAGTTTTTTTTTTCAATGCTCTTAATCAGGTAGTTGATCCTGATGAGAAGGCGCTGATTAAATTCACATTTTTCTTGGATATTGTGGCCCGTAAATAAAATCTTGCACCTCTAAACCATGTTAATTGGAGTAAAATTCCCAAAGAACCTATTTAGGAATATGTTTATGTAAAAAATTCAATATCTTAATGCTTCTTTTAGTTTTGATTTACAAAATTAAATGAAAATTTATTACATTGTAGAAGAGATATTGTTGGAGATGCATGGAGAAGTTTTAAGTCTATAGTGAAGTGAAAGCATTTCAAATAATATACGACAGATGCAGAAAGAATGGCTAATCATCCCAGCCATATAAGCAAAAAAGTATTTGAGGAGCTTTTTTTTATTGGAACCACCCAGATGTGAAGATATGATAATAATTAGTACTTTTGCAAATTAGTTACATTATATCTATTCAATATAATGCTTTAATAAGTAGCAAATTGCTGAAACAGATATTCAAAATAGAAAACAATAAATTGAAATACACACAACTAGTCTTAAGAGCTTTGCAAGTATTTATGCTAAGTTGATAAGTTCTTCAATGAGTTATAATCTATTAAGAAACTGCTTAAATTTCCTAAATTATAATTAACAATTGTTTCTGCAAATAGCAAAATGAAAGAGAGGATAAAACTGCACTCTCTGATGTTGAAAAATATCTTGCAACTTATTAAAAAAAAGCTTGGAAAAGTGTACAAGTAATCTACTGAAGCTATAAGGGAGAAAATTGTGAGTAATGTTTGTCTCGTAATAATTTTCTTTATTATTGCTACTTTTTTTGAGATGACCAAATTTATTGTTTATTACATGTGTTTCTGATTTCATTTTTTATATTGTTAATTTGTTTTTCTTGTTAAAATGAGTTATTTATAGTATAACTAAAATTATAGTAGGTTTTTTGTAATTATATATGATGCTTGCATATATTAGTGTGATTGCAAATTTTTTTTTGTATGTTCACATTAAACAAATGCAAAAGGAAAATGATAGTCAAAAGCTTGATGAAGTTATGGCTGATATGGGAGTGATAAGGCCTGGGTGTAATAAAATTTTTGGAAGGGTGTGAAAGCATCTAGCATGGAAAAAAATAATATGGTAAGTGAAGCCTTGTATAAAGTTCTTAATAAGTATTTGCAGTCCATCAAGAATGGATTGAAAGAAGAGATGAACTAAAAAGTAGAAATTGAAAAGGAAAGAATGAAAGGGGAATTATAATAAGAGAAAGTTGAACGTTTAGAAATGAAAAGGCAATTAGAACAAGATAAAGCTGATAGAGAAGAAATGATGAAACAAATGTCCTCCCTTATTCAATCTTAGTTTGGGCAAGCTAACACTAGTAACATAGACATGCTTTGTAAATTGATTGCATCTAGTCACTCAAGAAGGCAATCTTCTATTCCTCTAAACCATACAATTAATATGACGAATATCACGTGACAAATTTTCTTAATTCATTGTTGTTGTACATTAACTTGTTATCTTTTTGGTTAAGAGTAATTGCCTATGTCCATGCCTTTTGAATTTGTTCACAAAAAGAATCGAAGCATTATATTGTTAGTTTTTTACTATATTATTTGTCTCGATTAAATTGAGGTCTCAATAAAGTAGTTATTATTTCATTCTTTAGATATACCAACATTTTTTTAGCATAGTAGTTTTACAATTCTAAGCTACCCTTTATTTCTTTTTTTTTCTTTTTTTGTAGGAAGGTGATGATTAAAAGTAGATAAGGAGACACTTGGTGAAGATTTTGGAATGCCTATACATATTGGTTTTGTTTAGTATTTAAATTAATTCACTTATATTCTATATAAAATGGAGAAAGATAATGTAGCTGAATATTTTAGTTGGTAATTTTTTGCTTCTGTATTTTGAATATGTTAAAGGTTGAATTTTACAAGTCCTGATGGATTATAATATATATATAGTTTTCTTTTATAGTTTACATTTAATAGTACGTACACAATGAAGATATACGTTAATGTATGTATACTGCTTTTAATGTACATATGGATGTTGCCTACTTAATAACAAGAGTTTGTTTTTGCATTAACAGATTATTGATAATGAAAGACTAAATTGTTGCTTTTGTTTTCTACAAATTGTTGCCTAAAAAAAATCACTTTATTGCCTTATAAAGAGTTAAATTATTGTAACATCTATTCAACATTATTGCTATAATTTGAAACAATTATGTTGTCTTAGTCAAAACTTGAAGCAAGATTATTTATTTTGTTGCCTAATCATGAAATTTTGTTTACTTATATTTATAGCAGTGTTATTTTATTTTATTTAACAGTATGAATTATATTGCCTTAATAAAAAGACCACAATAATTATATTTATAATTACGCTTTTGTATGTTACTAAAAGCTCTTTTGTTGCAGTAAAATGAGAAATATCACCAAAAGTTGAATTACTATCTACACGTTAAAATATGCAGGTAAAGACCTGTAACTAATGTTTATATCATTCATATTATAGAGCAATGTCTTGGGAATTTCTAAGCTAAATTTGAACTTGATTTAATAACGTACAATTTTAAATCAAATCAAAAATCAAAATTGATATTTAAAAATTTTGTTTTCCTATTTTTTCTTTTCTCTCTCCCTTTGTTATGGACTTTTACTTGATCAACACTAACCAAAATTTAAATATTAAAAAGATGAGTTAAAAGATCACAAAGGCCCAAACCTAATGCGACTTGCAATCTAAGAAGGCTGTTATTTATTATCTTCCAGTCTATCGTCTTTAATCTATTGTGCAGTTTGAAGAAATATTGAAAAACTTAAAAGGGAGTTAATTATTTCGCAAACTGTTTGCAAATTTCTTTGACACCAATAAAAATTCTAAAACAAGCTAAACCGAAATGATAAAAACACCAGAAATTTGGTAATGTAGTTCGACACACTTTGCCTACGTCTGCGGGGCCCTCATCTAGCTTAATAACTTTCACGAAAGTACAATAGATTTACCCAAGGCTTTATTGAGCCGACACCACTCAAGCCTTGACACTATCCCTCAACCTCACTTCCCGTGAAAGAATTTCACACCCAATAGTACGACCGCCTCGTACTAACCTC
>JAOSBP010000004.1:24045464-24059906 GCA_027563825.1 Erythroxylum mucronatum | reverse complement strand
TCATCGAATCCTACAAGCCTATCTACTCCTCGACAGGAAGATTCGCAGTTGCTGTGTCCCCATAATACCATCTTATGTAGCGTCGACTCAAGCTCTGAAGCGAGGGTTAATTTGTAATTCCAAGCTGTTGGCCGACCTCGGCTTTTGCTGGCCTTAAATCGGCAAGTATAAATACCCATTAACATATCGACTGTTCAATCAAATCATTGACAGGGAGCAGCTCGGGCCGCAGAAGCAACTTACAAAATGCTGGTATGTGTTATACGGCGTCGTTTCTTGCACATTATATTTCTTAGAAATTTTTTTCCCTTTTTTAAATTTCCAGTCTGCGGAAGCAACTTCGAAAATGCTGATATGTGTTATACGGCGTCGTTTCTTGCACATTATATTTCGTCGAAAGTTTTCCTTTTTTTAAAAAAAAAATTTCACACCTCTTCTTTTAGAAGCTACAGGCAAGGAGAAAAATATCTTCTTAGTTCTGTCATGTAATAATTATGGTCGGTTGTCAAACCGCATCGTGTCTCCTCGTCGTCACTCTGTTCTTTGAAAATGGGGGAGTTAATTTGACTTGTGAGGCAAACCCAAAAGTTTACGAGGGCTGACGCGCAATCGTATATAAATTCAAGGCTTCTTGTGTGTATAGCTTTTCTTTTCATGCTCCTCCCTCCTTCCCCAATGTGCAAGGTTCCTTTGGTTGCTTGAGTGGTTCTAGCCTCCTGGCTCTTGATCACCACTCTGTGATTCCCCGGAAAAGAAGGGAAATTTTCCTCCCTTTTATCTGTTAATTGGGGGTCAGTTATTCAATTTTTTTTCTTTTTCTTTTTTTTGGTTTCTTCAATATGTTTCAGCTTATTTGTGTACTTAGACTACCAGGAATAGGAATAAATATTGAGGTGAGTTTGGTTTTCCTGTGTTTTTCAGCTAAAGGAAGAGATGGAGAGAGGGATGGAGCCTGGGATGACATATTTGGCTATTGGGGCCATTTCATCAAAGGATCTGGGATTTGGGCATTACGGGTAATTTTGCTCCGGACCAAGTGTTTATACTTCGTATATCCGTGTTTCTCTCTAAAGATGCCTCTTTTCTTTATGTTTCAATTATTGAGTTAAAATTTTTTATTTCGATTCTTGAGATTTTTTTTTCTGAAGGTGCTCACACTACAGAAGGAGATGCAAGATCAGAGCGCCCTGTTGTGATGAGATATTCGATTGCAGGCATTGTCATAACGAATCCAAGGTTCTCTTTTTGTTCTATCTTTGTTAATTCCTTCCTTATGGTTTTTCATAGTTTCTCCTACTTCGGCTAACTGTGCCTGAACATGAAATTTGACTTGAATTTGTTTTTTTTTTCCTTTTGCAGAATGGGATGGAAGTTGATCCTCGTGATCGTCATGACATTCCTCGTGAGGAATTGAAAAGGGTTAGTTGCTAGTAATTTATGTCTTATGTTCTGTTTTTACCTTTTTGCGTTCCTATCATTCTCTGTATACCGTGTTTCTGACGGGGGACTATCTCTTTTTGCATGGGGGTCCATCTCATTGTTTGTTTTTGCTTTGGGAAGATCTTGTTTGTTTGGATATTTGGCGTCAGAAATAAGTTGAAGTTGATTGAATGATTCAAACATCTGGCTCAACGTCTAATCTCTTTCACTTTCTCGGAGTCCTAAAAATATTAGTTTTTCCTGAGTTTCCACTGTTTTCCTTATCTTCGTGTATCCTAAAATCGTTTTCCTCCTTACATAATTGGTTCAGCATAACATTCAGGAAATGAAAAGGAAACTAATACGGTTGCTTTTGCTACTAATGTCTTTCAGGTCATCTGTTCCTTGTGTCACACAGAACAAGATGTAAGTTTCCACAAGCGCAAGATAATCGTTGGAAGTCTTTTGAATGGTTTTAATAACTTCTTGTTGTCTTACCAGGTTCAACAGTTCTGCGCCCAGTGTGGGGTTTGCATGGGGAAATATTTTTGCACCAAATGCAAGTTTTTTGATGATGATGTGAGCTCCTTTGCTTGAAATCTTTCCGATTGCTTATTCTGCTATTTTCTTAACTTAATTAATGGGTCAAAACTTTCTTCAGGTTTCAAAGCGGCAATATCATTGCAATGAATGTGGTATCTGCAGGTCAGCATTTGAACTAGCCTTTTTCCTTTGACAATATTTGCTTACGTCTCGTATCATTTTATACACTGCCCCGTAACTTATGTTTATGTTTGGTATTGCAGAACTGGAGGAGAGGAAAATTTCTTCCATTGTAATAGATGTGGTAAGATTCTTAGCACACCTAATACTTGAGAAATTTCTTTTTTGGTTTTTACATCGTTGTCATGATTTTTTTTTTAAGTTTTTGGTTATATTGTCCTCGAACTTGATACCGAATCATAGTTAGCTGAGATAAATATTTCTAATTGTAGGATGCTGCTATTCAACTGTGATGAAGGATTCACACAATTGTGTTGAAAAAGCCATGCATCATAATTGCCCCGTATGCTTTGAGGTAAATTTCCGGTTGAAACAACAAATATGAATGCTGATTTTGTTTTATGAAATGCTTCAGTGACTTAAACTTGTCACGTTGGTACAGTTTTTATTTGATACAACACAAGATATTACTGTGTTGCGGTGTGGACATACCATTCATTTGGAATGTCTTAAAGAGATGGAGCAGCATTCCCAGTAAGTCTAGTAATGGTTGTCATTTTGAAACCTCAATAATCAGCTTTGACACCTTTTATTTACCCCAAGTATTCTCCTGTAGGTATACATGCCCTGTTTGCTCAAAATCATTTCGCGATATGTCTCGTGTGTGGAAAAAACTTGATCAGGAGGTAAGTTTATATAGTAGTGTGATGGATATTTCCATCTTATGTTCATTCTGATTTTCTTGATTGAATATGCTTTTGGATTAACAGATTGCTTCAACACCCATGCCTTATATTTATCAGAATAAGATGGTAAGTAATAGATAATTGAGATTTTCAAATGTCAGTTCTTTCCTATGGGTCAAAATAAGATGGTAACCGACTAATAATTTGGTTTACTGAAGGTTTGGATCCTTTGTAATGACTGTGGGGAAACTTCTGAAGTGAATTTCCATATTTTAGCACACAAGTGTTTGAAATGCAAATCTTACAATACAAAGCAGACGAGGGGAGGGCCAACACCATGCTCATCAAGGATTGAAGAGACTATGTGCTGATTAGCTTCTGGTTAACACTTGCTAACTTGGAGTTGCCTTCAACAATTGGTTCTTGTAGCAAGTATGATTTATAACCTGTGATCACGATGGAGCACTTCGATGTTTCTTGGTGTTGTGCTTCTTGTGAATCCATAGCCATTCTTGTACTATTTAATGGGTAGAAGTATCATATTCACGACGATGAATAACCATCGTACACAATTCAATGTTTCCTCTACCGGAACTTCATATTCCTTTCCTGTCAATACGTACAATTACCATCTAGTTAGTTGATAGGAAAAGAGAAGGTAAACTGAGACAGACAATTGGGAGGACTGGTCAGCTTTCATCTCTATCTCTGCATCTCAATTTGCCATCTGAGGTACCTGGATTTTTCAACTTCAGGCAATTTGCAGTAGTGGCTTGGATCTGGGGCATTACTCAGTGTTGTAAGATAATGGATTCATCCACAAATGTTTCGAGCAAAAATCTTATCATCACTTCTTGAGACGCCTTATCCTAGCAAGAATCTTGCTCAGCCGAGTGGAATAATGTTTACATGTTTCTCAGGGCTTCTTGTGAGGGTCTTGTTATCAACCGACTGCTGTTTTTCGGGACAGTGTGGTATCTGTGGTAGTGGTAGCCCTGCCTTAATAGCCAACGCAATCGCTGTACTGATGGATTACTTGAACTTTAGTATTTTAATGCTCAAGAAGCCATTTACACTATTTTTGTTGGCAACTTGATCTTTGCTATTTTAAGGCACAACTTCATGGGTTTATGCTCTCTAAATCACACAAACTAGGGCTTTTCAAAGTTGTTCTCAGAGGCACTTTGAGGTAATAATGTAGAGGTAGATTAATATTTCTATTTCATAAGAGCTTTTGTTCCAAATCCAATGCAATAAAGTAAGAAAAGAGATAAGGTTATAATTTTTTGGATATCTTATTCTCATAGGTAGTACTTTCTTAAATTAGTTATGGAAGCCTGAATTATTGGAGATGGTAACGTTTACCTGATTATCCATAAACAATTTAGTGCTATTTTCTTGATTCACATCCAAGTTAATACCTTCCTCAACCATGATACTTATTTACAGTTGTTGCAACTTCAAATTTGGTTCCAATAGTCGATTGAGCAGTTGTCTCTTATTAGAGCTCTACAAAAACACTTCATCACCAAGTGTGAAGTGGTACTTTTAGATACTCTTCATGTTCTATAATTAATGGTTCTTTTGATATATTTGAGAACACGTTTTACTACTTTGAAATGCTAGAAAAGTTTTTAGACATTTTCTTTACAAATTTCCTCTTTTTAACATACTTATATATATATATATATATATGAAAACACCTTGTTGATTTTATCTAATCTTCATTCTAGAGAAGTATGCCATTGTTCCTAAATCAGACATTTCAGAAACATGCATCATCTCCAATTGGATTTGCTTAATAAAAATGGCGTTGCTTTTTTGTTACCAAGAGATCATTCATATATAAAAATAATAATAATAAAATATCATCATGTCTAACATATAGAGTTGAATACTTTAATTTTTTGTAAAACGAAGACTTAATAAATGCTTATCAGTTTTGTTATATCAAGTCCTCGAAACTTGCTTACTATACAAAGTCACCTTGTATTCATACCTTTTTACTACAAATCTCTTAATCTACTCAATCTATTTTTCCTCCTGCAAGTATCTATTGAGAAAGAGAGATTTTACATCAGCTTGAGATAAATTCCACCCCTTTTTGTGCACCTAATGCAAGAAGTATTTTGATAATGTATGTCATGTATCAACACTTGAGCATACTCTTTCATCGCAAGTCTAGCCTTGTGTTTATTGATGGAATCATTTATATTCAAATTGGTTCTAAATACACATTTAACTCTAGCAACCTTTTTATGTTGTGACTTTTCAATAAGTTGTTAAGTCTTATTTTTCTCAATCATATTCACTCCTCCTTATTATAGGTATTAATTTTGGTTCCTTTTTAACTTCATTTAGTCCTATTGCTTCAAACACTAAGGCATTGATTCTTTGTTATATATATCTAAGATTAGGATCATCAACTTCTTCATCTTATACTAGTAGAAATTCATTAATATGATTCATATCTTCTTCTCAATACCATTATTACTCTTCTATAAAATCAATATCTTTATTTATTAGAATCTTCTCAATTTGTGGCTGAAAAATTTTACAGATACTACTGTAGCCAATGAAAATGCCATGATCTAGTCTTCTATCAAGCTTATCTCTTTTCACTTGAGGTACATATGAGAAACAGATGCAACCAAATACTTTGAAGTTTTATAGATAAATTTTATAGTCATACCATGCTTCAAATTGAATGTTTCCTTTTATAACCTTTATAGGGAGCCTATTTAATGGAAAAACAACTTTGTTGGCTGCTTATGGCCATAATTGTTTAGAGAGTGTTGTTCCTCTCGCTGACCATATTTTGCTATAGAGTATGAGGGGCAATATGTCAGTATCAATTCCGGCTTCTTCATAAAACATACTAAAATGTTCATATTTGTTTGATCCAAGTTTCCTAACCTCTCTTATCAAAGCTCAATTGTATTATTTGAGTTAGAAAATGCAACCTACTGATGTATTCTAAATATACATTACTTTTAATATGATTTTCATATCATTATATTTGTGTTTTAGACAACTTTGGAGGATTTGATACTTAAAATGAAAAATATTTTTTTTTCCTAAGTCTTAATTATGCATCTTCAAGAAACATAAGTGAATTTGGAGAAGAATCAGATCAATTTGTAGTAATTTTAAAAGAAGTGAAGAATGACCCATAGAGCTTAACACCTATAAGCCATTGTGATTGGGTCGTGTTCAAAGATGGATAATTCTATTTTTCTTTTGCCATGCTACACACCTTTATGTTCCACCTTTGATCAAGCAACATAAACCATATATGTCCTTACGTTGGTCCTGTATTGGCAATAATGTTTTACAACAAAAAATGCAAAATGTGAAAAAAGATAATACGACAAATACATCGTATTAGAAAAGTGCTACTTATTAAATATTAAGATTTTAAATTAATAAAGGACGCGGCAACAAAAGGAGGGAGATTTTTGGTCAGAAGAGAGTATAAAAGCAGAAAATTGTAACTTATAAGCTATTTTTTCACAATTATTAATCAAGAAAACGTTAACCTTAGAAGAGGACCAAACCAAAAATTCAAGTTTCAAGATTCATGGCAATTATTTCTTATTTTTATTTTCTTTCTTATTTTATGTAGTTATTTCTTATTTAGTTATGAACTAATTGAGATATAGATTTAGGTAGATAGACCTTAGGATTTGATATGTTGAATTGATGAATCATTTGATTCAATAAATTTCTAGTTTTCTCGAGATTTATCCTTGTTCTTATAATAAATTGAATTGAAGAGACTTTAAGATTCAATTATTTAATTTGTGCATTAAAATCGAGAGATAAAATATATGATTAGTTTACAACGTAGATAAAGAGAGTTAGTTGTGAATTACTTGAGAGATAACTGCAAGATCTTCCTAAGTTAGGGTAAAATGTATAATGAGAATTCATAAAACAAATTTATGTATTCTCAAGTTGTCTTGATTATAAAGAGAATTCAATTGATTAAATCTAAAGGTAGGAGTTATATATCTCAAGAGAGAATATAATTATAACTTAGGAATTGATACTAGTCCAAGAAACTAAAATTGTTCATTAAATCATGGTGAATTTGAACATAGTAGTCCTAGGGGATATCTTGTCTAAATATAGTTTATTCATAGATTATTTTATTCATGATTATTCCTTTGTTTTAGTATTTTGATTTTTTCTTTTATTTTTCTTTTCATCCAATCTTAAGTGGTAGTCTAGATAATTAAGTTTATGAATAATTGGTAGTTAAACTCTTATCCTTGTGGGACTGGTAATAGCTATAATTACATCATACACTTGTGGCAAAACACACAACACCTACTCATCCTCCATTATGTCCAACAAGAAAGTTTTGCCTTTTATTTTACCTTAGATAATTTTTATCCTTTTGTATCTTTGATAAGGTATATTTTATCCTCAAACAAAATTTTGAATCCTTTTCAAGAACCTGACCAACACTTAATAAATTTGATTAATTTCAAGTTCCTAAAAAATATCAATGATTATTTTAGCACCTAAATGACTTTTAATTATCAATGTTCCCTTTTCTTTGACAATTATGCATCCCTTATTACTAATTATGGCTTTAAAGATATATACATGTCAAGCGTTTTGAAAAGCTCCTAGCTTTATGTCATAATTAGTACAACAACTTCTAATTTATCAACTTTTATTTGAGTTATTGGTGACAAATAGGTTTCTACAAATAATTTTCTTCTTGTTGTTGATTTAAAATTTGCTCTTGTAATTGCTATAGACGATTTGTGTTCTTTTATATCTTTAAAATGTGTCATATCTGTTTGCATTTGTTGCACCCAAAATTATTTATTTTTTCAACATTTAAAATATGGATGACCCTCTTTTCATAATGTTAGCGTGGAGAATAACTAGGTTTGTTACTTTCTTCATTAGTGATATTATTATTTACAGTGTCTTGCTCAATATTGCTCTTCCTCCTTTTCTTTTTCTTTCGTTTTCCACCTTCGTTGATTTGCAATTTAGCTTGTTTAGCACGCTTAAGTGAGCCTTATTGCCTCATGGGCCTTCTTTGTTCCTAAGCTTGTAAAGCATTAAAAATCCTTCAAAAATCTCCAAAGATGGAATTATTGTCTAACCTTTCTAAAATGGACTCAAGAAATTTTGAACAAATTTAAAATAAAAAATTTACCTCTAAGAAATCTTACCTAATTGGCAATGTTAAGAAGTCTGTTAAAATATTGTTCACAATTTGAAATTCCTTCATCTTTATAAACTCCTTGACCATATTCAATACTTGTATCGTTTTAACTCTCTCAATTCCTTTATAATCTTGCTTGAGAAAGTCTCAAGTGTCTTTAACTGACTTCATGATCTTAATTTTCATAAAGATTTCTAGTAAAATGGTTGAAAAAATGCAACAATTTCCTTTAATTTATGTTAGCTTCTTTCTTTATGATTCTTGATTTAAGAAAGAGTTAGAGTTGTTTGATAAAGGAGGAATTTTGTGGTCCTCCTTCATAACTTCCCAAATATCACATGTATTAAGACAAATTGCTATTTTGACTATCCATACTGAATAGTTTTTAACTACAAACATTGGAGGAGCAACAACAATGAAATGTATTTAAGAATCCATAATGGATTGAACAGTTTTTCAAAAAACATGTTTAGATTGATTTTAAGTGTGATGTACCTTCAAGCTTTTAAAGCCCTAAAAAGAATAGCTCTAATCCTAAAATTTTAAATTAATGGCCTCAAGTAAGGATAAAAATAACAAAATAAGAATACAAGATAAGGATCAAAATTTTCTCACACTTTATTCTTAGTATTTGATAGCAAGTGTTATGTTTGTACAAAGATTACTGTAAAGTGTGTTAGTAAAAAAAAATCTTGTCAAATTTTTTAATCTATAAGTTCTGTGTTGGTTGAATTTTATTTGGATTTGTTTCGGTCAATTAGTTTATATTTAGATTTAAAATTTTATTTTATTAGAGAAATCTTTGTGATTCTTGGAGATATCTTGAGAATTATTTTCTGTTATTAGTTGTATTGTAATTCATTTGTAAAAATTAATCATTGATAGTTTGAAATAAAATTGAATCTATCTTAAAAGAAAAAAGAAAAACCTTTAATGTTTACTATTTTCTGACCTTAAAATTAGTGTAGAGCCCTTTTTCTTAAAGGACATGTGAGAGTGAACCAGTGAGGAGCCATTTTACCTAAACACTAAAATAACTATTCTTATAGGATAAGAAGGAATTTCTTAGGAGAGAGTGATCATGCGGAGGATGTGAACTTGGAATCTTATTTTGAAGCAAATGGATTACGGGAATTAGTGGAAACTGATGAAAATTTGCCACATCTTAAGGATCCAATAATTTCTCAAATGAGAGAACGTATAGAGAATAGGAAGAAGAGGAATTAGTCCAAGACCTATATTCACTCTACAATATCAAATGACATATTCATAAAGATCATGACCTATGAAAATGCAAAATAGGCTTGGGATATTTTCAAACAAGAATTCGAGGGAAATGTCAGGATAAAGCGAATGTAATTTTAAACTTGAAAAGGAAATTTGAGATTCAAAAGATGAAGGAAACAGAGTCATTGAAGGAC
Source organism: Erythroxylum mucronatum (assembly GCA_027563825.1). Classification (NCBI taxonomy): domain Eukaryota; kingdom Viridiplantae; phylum Streptophyta; class Magnoliopsida; order Malpighiales; family Erythroxylaceae; genus Erythroxylum; species Erythroxylum mucronatum. The sequence goes on along the minus strand of JAOSBP010000004.1, from coordinate 24,050,466 downwards.
TACACGTATGGATTATTGAAAGTCGTTGAAGGACTACAAATATGGATTATTGAAGGTAGTTAATAAGATCAAATTATTGGGGGACCTTAATTATTGAAAAATATTGGTGACCTTAATTACCAGAGAGACTTGAATCTAAAATATCTTCTTTTAAGGAATCTAGAGATTTTTCAATAATATCTCTAGCAGAACTTATTCATACATTTTAAGCCCAAATGAAAAGGAGGGTATACATGAATGAAATAGTTATTGAGGGAGCATTTAAGGTAAATGAGAAGGGTCAAGGTCAACATAAAGGCAAAGGTAAAAAACGGAAGTGGAAAAAAAAGAATGAGAAGGAAGGTTGAAGCAGTGGAAAATTTTCTTAACGTTAGCACTGTAAGAAAACTTCATATTTAGATCAATATTGTTGGTTTAGGCCTAATGTTAAATATAGGTCTTGCAGTCAAATGGGTCACATGGAAAAGGCTAGCAAAAAAAAAAAACAACAAAATGCTCAAGCAATTGATCATCAATAAGAGGAGTAAATTTTTGTAGCAACTTACTTTGCAAGCAACAATTTAACTAATACCTGGTATGCATTAACCATATGACCTTTGATGAGTCACTTTTCAAAGAACTAGACAAATTGGTGACATCAGGAGTTAGACTTAGCAATAGATAATTTATTAAAATTGAAGGTAAAGGGATTGTTTTAATTGAAGGCCTAACAGGTATAAAATTAATATCTAATGAGTTGTTTGTTCTTGAGATTAATTAAAACTTACTGAGTGTAAGACAACTACTTAAGATAGGTTGTTCTGTTGCATTTAAGGATAACTTATGTGTCATTACTAAGCCACTTGGTGATGATTTATTTTATGTAAAAATGAAAGTTAAGGCTAGGGCATTTCCATTATTCCAACTTAGATTATATACAAAAAAAAGGAGATTATTAACATTATGTCATTTGAAGGAGCAGTTGCAGTTGTATGTAAGATATGTTAGTTAGGGAAGTAAACTAGACTGTCATTTCTTACAGGAAAAGCATGGAGAGGAACTAAGAAGCTTTAAAATATCCATATTGATGTTCGTCGAGGCATGGGGGTTACTTCTTTAAATGGTAGCAAGTATTTTATACTCTTCATTAATGGTTTTACTCAATGAGTTGGTGGATTTTCTCAAACAAAAGAACGAGGTTGTTGATTGTCATGAACCCAACCTTGGACTGTGATTGATATTGAGCAAGTTTTACCTAATATAAAACCCTCAATATCTATAAGTATACAGATCATAAACTTGTAGCAATTGAGGTACCGATCCCAAGAGAAATTAGCTAAAACTAAATAAACCTAACTTTGCCTAAGATTGTGAAATATGATTTGAGAGAAAATAAAATTCAGAAATTAAAACAATCAATTGGAATTTAGCACTAAACCTCTTAACAATTGAGTTGTAACAATAAAACAAGGATGATCAAGTATGAAAGTATAACATCTGTTCTATCGTCATTTTGCTCCCTTAACCATTTTTTATTCAATTTGGCGTCGATCCTAAATTTTTTAAGGGTTTGATTATTTTCTCTTAAGGCCAAATCAATTAAACCCAATTAATTATCCCTAATTAATTCAGAAATTTTAGATTTGCAATCCCTCGATTCTCAAAAACAACCTAATATTTTCAACTAGTTCTTAAGCAATTTATTGGATAATCGAGTTCTAACACAATATCTATCTTCATATGATAATCAATCAATTTGATATTTGCATGACTTATTAAGTCGTTAACTCTCATTACCTAAACTAATCAGATAACTATCAACTCACTCTCTCGATTTATTGTCAAAGTATAAGCAAGCACAAATATCATAACACCCAAAACATTGCATTGAAATAAAAATCATCAAGACATAAAATGAGCCCAGAACAAAATCCTAATATGAAATTAAAACATCATCAACGTGTATAGCATCTTCCAATTCAGTTTACATATTAAGTTTAATGAAAATAACAAAAGGAAAGATAGAAAAGCTTGATTTGGAGTTGAATATGCAAATCTGGAAAATGTTGGACAACTGATGCTTCTCTTGATCTTCCTTAGATTAATCTCAATTTAGTAAGATGTTAACCCTGCCTCTTAGCCCAAGCATGTTCTAGCTTCCTTCAATATTCAATTATCTATTTTTCAACACTCACAAACACTTCAAACACCTCAAGAAACATAAAATTAATACCCAAATTATGCTCTAAACTACACTAATACTTAGAATATAAACAAACATTAACAATAACATAATTCTAAGCCTATACACATGATAATAGAATACAAAAAAACATTAACAATAACATAATTCTAAGCTTATGCGCATGATAATTATCTAATAACCAGTTAAAAATACACTTAAACATCTATGAAAACATAAGATAATTTATAGCTAACAATATCCCCACACTTAAACCTTTGCTTGTCCTCAAGCAAAACTAAACACATAAACAAAAACAAATAAAACACATAAACATATAAAAACACATTCATGCAATATTACAATAATGGCACAATGACATTAAATCTTATGGAATTAAATTAACCTTAAAAATAGATCCTTCAAAATGTGTCAACACATAACCTTATTCCTTTCATGTTTAAGTACTTGGAATTGAATATACATATAAAAAAAAACATTAACACCCTATTCCAACACCTATGACACTTGTAAGCATGCACTTGTTATTATTAATCAATTAAAAGGCAAACTATCACTAAGTAACCTTTCATGAAAATTCTTGCTATTTCTAAAAGATCAGTAGGTTTATTTATTGTAACATATTTTTTTTCTTGAAAGACAACCTAATCTTTTGACATGAAGGTAACTACCTTGTCATGAATGCCCCCCGGTTACTTAACTAGGTCACTTTTTTTCATTTATCTTTGTTGGAGCGTCATTATAACCTTTTGATGCAAAGACAAACATTTTATCATGAATGTCTCCAGTTATGCAATTATATCACATCTCACAACTGGCTACCAGACCCAATATTTGTTTCAAAAGGGCCAACGAAATAGTTATTTATTTAACACACACTTTTTTTAATATATATAACTTTAACCTACCCCATTTGTTTTTAGTCAATCATTCTCATGAGAGTGTACTAATAATGCTAACTAATTCAATTTACTATAATTATAAATGTATACCGACCAAATTCATAAAGTGAAAAATAGGTTTCATATCCTAATTAACAAATATATTCATCCCAAATATACTTAAAACCTAAAATTCATAAATTAATATGTCTTTACAAATTAAATGCCCATATTCATAGCTAAATTAATTCCATTTGATTCTTGCCATTGATACATTGATGCAATTCACAAATATGCAACAAAATGTTTACACTATAATAAAAAGTAAGATAATATGATATGCAAAAGTCACACACATGGCATGTCAATGCATAATCCTCCCTATACTTGGATAACACATTGTCCTCAATGTGAGAAAAACACACAACACATAAAGGAAACAAAGAAAATGACAAGAAAAATAGAAACAAAAAGAAAAAGGTTGAATTAAACCCGTTAAAGTGATTGAGGTGGTGACAATGTTATTATCGAAGACCAAAGTGAAGACCTTCCCCTAGCTTTCCTTTTCATCATCTTTTGTTCGTTCAGTTAACTCTTGAGCTTGCTTCCCTAGCTTATAATTACTTCAAAAAACAAGAAAATTAGCAATCCAAACCATTATAAGTACATGAAAATTAAACCCTAATTACTAGACTTCAAAACAAACTTAAGTACACAATAATTACAATTTAACATGCTAAGTTATGGTCATTAGCTTGACCTTGCATTCTTCAAAACTTAGCCAGAATCAATTATAAATGGCTTGCTTATACCCATTTTAGTCAATATCAGTTTAGTAGCTTGTAAATAAGGTACATATTATGAGATAAACAAAAGGGCATAATTAATCAAATCAAGAAAACCAAGTAAGTTCGATAATGCACTTTTAAGTAACAAACTATCAATAAAATAGGAAATAATAAAACTCTCTGAATCATCTATCGAATTTAACAATTTGACTTCTAAGAAGGTGAACTATTCTCTTTCTTCCTCAATCACCTTTGTCCCCTCTTCTTCTTCCGCTTCATGAATAGAGACGTCTATATATTCTTAACCTCTATCTTCACTATCATCTGCTCATCATTCTCTTCTTCATCAACATTTTGAATAGAGACTTTCTTATATTCTTTAAACACAATCTTCACTGTCATCTATTTTTCTTCCTCTCGCTCCTTTAAAGATTCGACTTCATCAATTCTCATGAACGAGTTACCTTCCTTCAAATTCTTTAATACCTTATCCATGTTGAATTTCACTTATTCATCTCCAATCTGAAGGATGAGGTTGTCTTCATGGACATATACCAATTCTTTTTTGGTATTGAAAATAGTATACCAAGAATTAGTGGACAATTTTAATCCTCTTTAAAGTCTAGTACGATGAAATCCATGGGAATTATAAACTTGTTCACTTTTATAGGCACATCCTCCACCAAGCCTAACGGTTTCTTTATGGTTTGGTTCGCAAATGAATACCTATAGATATTGGCTTCACATCTTTTATCTCCAGTTTCCTAAAAATCGACAAGGCTATAAGGTTTATACTTGCGCCTAAGTCCTATAAACATTTAGAAATCTCCAAATTACCTATTACACAGGGTATTATAAAGCTCCTTGGATCTTTCAACTTTGAGGGCATATAGTTGGTAATTAAAGAGGTACAAGTTTCTATTATGGATACCATCTGGTTATCTTCCCGAGTCTGCTTGTCAGATAATATGTCTTTAAGGAATTTCGTGTACTTGGGCCTATGTTTCAACACTTCCACAAAAGACAAAGTAAATTTATCATTTCTTTAGTTATTCCACGAACTTTATGAATGATTGACACGACCCGCCTTTTTGGGCCGTGTTGGCACTAGGGAATGGGTAGGCTTAATGCCACCAAAACCCGTAGTAAGC
>JAOSBP010000004.1:24028922-24045364 GCA_027563825.1 Erythroxylum mucronatum | reverse complement strand
ATCATCCAAATCATTCAACTCATGCATTCCCTCAAATGGGTTTCACAAAAGAAGAGAAAATCAAGCTTTAATCCATAGATCTAAGTAAAGGAATGGAGACTTACCTTTTTATTTAGGTAGGATGGCTTGATTCACCTTCCAAATATTGTTACAAGGATTACAAAAAACCATGGAGAGAGCTTCCATGGAGTTGTCGTGAAAGAGGGAGGAGGAAGAAGACAAGTTTTGTCTTATTCTCCAACTTAGGTCCTTTTATATGCCTCTCAAGTCCACTTAATTACAAAAATGCCATTCTTGATCTGGTTTTTTTAAACATCTGTCCGAATAACTTCCTGTGACCACCGAAAAATATCATACATCATTAATTTGATGTCATACATCATTAATATTCACTGCTCTATTTTTAATGACATCAGTCTAAATATCAATTTTATTTCGGTGTACCGGTTTAACTAGATACCGGGTATTACAATGATACATCCAATTCATTCTTCTGAAGTATTTTTGGGAATGGTATTTTTGATGAGTAAGGTGGAGGAGGAGTATAAGGAGGGTCCTCATTCTTTTATTCATCCTTTTTCTTTTTCTTTTGGTCTTTTATTAGGTGGGTCTCAACTTGTCTTTCCGTTGGTTCTTCTAGCTCGTTTCCCACACCTAAGTGTGATAGCCTCAAATTATTGTCTTGGATTTGCTTACATATTGCTCGGAAGGCTCCCCACACTTCTTGTAGACAATGCATTAGGTAACTGGCCTAATTGAACCTTTAAGTTGTGACTAGAAGAAGCATAATTTTTTGCTACTTGATCAAATCTCCCTTCCATCCTCTTCTGGGCCTCTTCCATGTTCATAAGTTTATCCATGATCTTGTCCATTTTAGAATACCATGAATTGGACTCATCTTGATTAAATCCTAGTAGGTCTTGATTTCTCATTTGAGTCCTTGCATTGTTAGACCAAAGAAATATGAGTGGCTTTGCCACCCCAGATTGTACGTGGTTAAATAAGGATGATTACTTCCTTAACCATATTGTGCTTGATTGAAGTTCAATTGCTCCACATTGTTGTTTTCCATTAGGAAGAAATCAATTGTGATATGACTCTCTCGTCCACATAGTTTGCATCCTTACTGAATTGCTTTGAATGGAGAGAATGAGGCAATTATGAGGCTGTTCAATTCCTTAGTGAGGTTATCGATTTAGCCGTGCAATGTTATCACGGAATCTACCACAATCATTCCTTCTAGATCTAAGAAAGTTGATTGCTATCTACTTCATTCTGATATGCAAAGACAACTATTGTTCGCCATCTCTTCAAACAAATTATGTGTCACTTGCACTGGTGGGCATGAAATTCCTTAATGATAGCCATTGAACCCTAGGCTCGCAAAGTCCATAAGGGTCGTTTACTCTCCATAATGTATTTCCTCCATTATCGTTCTTTCTATCTCTTCTTGGCATTTAACTTTTCTGATTCTTCATTGTTTCCTTGTGATGTTCAAATTGATGTGTCTTCTGCGTTGTGCCCAAACTTCCTACTTTTTTTTAATTTTTAATTTCTTATTATTAGGTACCACAATTACAAGAAAGGGTAATAATTCCTTAAAACAAAGGAATTCAAAAAGTCCAAAACTAATTCCATAGCAACGTCAAAAAAAACTTGTTGAGTAAGTTTTACCTAATATAAAATCCTCCATATCCGCATACAGATCATAAACTTGTAGTAATTAAGATATCGATCCCACGAAGAATTAGATAAAACTAAACGAACCTAAATTTTTCTAAAGTTAAGAAATATGATTGGAGGGAAAATATAATTCAGAAATTAAAACAATCAATTAAAATAAAACACTAAACCACTTAATAATTGAGTTGTCACAATAGAATAAGGATGATCAAGTATGAAAGTATAAGATTCCTTTTATCATCAATTTTCTCCCTTAACCATTTTTTGATTCAAATTGGTGTCATTCTAGATTTTCGAAGGGTTTGATTATTCTCTATCAAGACCTAATTAATTAAACCCAATTAATTATCCCTAATTGATTCCTGAATTCCATATTTGTAATATCTCGATTAACAAAAATAGCCTCACATTTTTAAGTAGTTCTTAATCAATCGAGTTCTCACACAAAATCTCTCTTCATATGATTATCAATTTGATATTTGTGTGACTTATTAGGTCGTTAACTCTCATTATCCAACCTAGTTAGATAAATATTGACTCATTCTCTCGATTTATTGTCAAATTATAAGCAAATACAAATATCACAATACCCAAAGCATTGCATTGAAATAAAAAATGATCAAGTCACAAATTGAGCTAAGAACAAATCTTAATATGAAATTAAAACATTATCAACATGTAAAACATTCTCAATCCCAGTTCATACATCAAGATACAGGAAATAAATAAAAGAAAGAGAGAAAAACTTGATTGGATTGGTCTGGAGTTAGCTGGACAATGTTGCTCCTTTTTCTCCCTTTTTGCTCTTCCTTACTTCTTTCTTAATTTAGTAAGATGGAGGGTACTTTTTTTGGAGTCTTTTTGTTATTGTATATCTTAGGGTTAATTTTAGGACTTACCTATGTCATTTTGTTCTAAAAATAGCCCTAAATATAAAAAAATTGAAATAGATCGCGTTTGAAAAGTGTCTGGCACGACCGTGACAGGGGTATCACAATCTTGACTCTACCTTTTTGCCCAAACATATTCCAGCTTCTTCAATCTTTAATTATCTTATTTCCAACACTCACAAACACATCAAACACCTCAAGAAACTTAAAATAAAGATTCAAATCATTCTTTAAACCATATAAACACTTAGAATATAAACAAAAATTAACAATAACATAACTCTAAGCCTATACACATGATAATCATCTAATAAACACTTAAAAACCACATTTAAACATCTTTGAAAACATAGCATAATTTACACTTATTAATCGACGCTAAAGAAGCAGTAAACTTAAGGTTTACTAGATCCTTAGCAAGCTTACAGTGTCATCAAATCCCTATGTCCATAATAAAGATAAGTTTTCAAAATTATCAAACTCATACTTTTATAGGATTTTCTCCTTATTGGTTCACTATGAGTAATTTAAAAAAAATTTGGATCATTACATTCTCCCCTTATAAAAAAAATCGTCCTCAAATTTTTAATCTCATCTCATTGTTGAAATAAATACGGTATTGAATTGCATATTCAGCTCTGTCTCCCAAGTATAGTCATCCACTGTATGATTACTTCATAACACTTTCATCACTAGCATCTCTCTTAATCTTAGCTAACGAATCTAATAACTACTATGGCAACAAGTTGTTCTTCTTATGTCAATTCACCATCAATCTCCACATTATGTGGCTTAAAGATATGAGAAGGATCTAAAATATGATTTCTCAACATCGATACATGAAATACAAGATGAACACGCTATTCATTGATGAATACAATCACAATCCTATCCAGAAAAGGTCTAAAACATCCTATTCATCAAATCCATGAAGGTTGCAGGAGCATTAGTTAATCCAAAGGAAATCAACAAAAATTCATAATGATCATACCTAGAATGAAAAGCAATTTTTAGAACATCTTCTCCTTTAATGCTTAATTGATGATAACCATACCTCAAATCAATCTTAAAGAAACATCTAGCCCCTTAAAGTTGATCAAACAAATCGTCGATTCTTGGAAGTAGATACTTATTCTTTATCGTCACTTTATTTAATTCTTTGTAATCAATAAAGAGTCGGAGGCTACCATCTTTCTTCTTTACAAATAATACTGGTGCACCCCATGGAAAAGTACTAGGTCTGATAAATCCCCTATATAACAATTCATGTAATTGCTCCTTAAGCTCCTTTAACTGTTAGGGAGCCATCCTATAAGGTGGAATTGAGATAAGAGTTGTACCTAACACAACATCAATGTAGAATTCAATCTCCCTCTTTAGTGGCAAACCTGGAAACTCTTCAGGAAACACGCTCATTAAGGCCAAATATCCTTAATAACCTCGTCGAAACATCCTTTTACCAGTGATGGCAGAAATAAGGTTTAAGGAGCTTCCTTTTATCACCTCTAAACCAGAATTCAACATCATCAGGAATCCTAAAAATCACTAACTTCTCCTGACAATCCAATGTAGCAAAATGTTGTGATAGCTAATCCATACCCAAATCACATCACAATCCATCACATCAATCAATACTAAATTAGCCATTAATTATCTACCCTTGGTCAACATCAGACAAGAAGGAAATAATATTGGTGTTTAGGGATTCATCTAGAGGGGTGGCTATTGATAAAGGAGTTACTAATTTGGTTGCTTACCAAATAATCTTTGACATAAAAATAGGTGATATAAATGAATGGGTAACACCTAGGTCAAATAAGACTCTAGCATCAACATAACAAATTGATACAGTACCTACTACAACTGCATTGAGGTCTGAGCATCTTATGGGATGAGGGTGAACACCTGAGTCTGTCCTCCTTCTGACTGTTGAGAGGTCGAAGTCTACCTAAAACTTCTAGTACCAAACCTAACCCTAGTGTGGAATCGACCCCCAAACCTACCTCCTAATCCATAGCCCTACCGACCCACCATCTGAGATTCACTTTGGTATTGCATTTGATGTTGAGGCTAAACCTGATGTACTAGTTGTATCACGCTAGTAGAGAAACCTTGAGAAAACTGTCTTTGAAATCTAAAATTAGGGCACTCTCTAACAAAATGCCTAATTTGACCACATCGAAAGCAAGCACCTGAAGGAATATGATAAGATCCCTAATGGACATTATCGTAATTCTAACAAGTAGTGCTCCAAAGCGAGAGCTACCATATCCAGAGTTGCCCACTGTGACTGCTACCTGCTCCAGGTCCAACTCTAATTGATCTTACTGGATCCTTATAACCATGTCTGTTGTTCTTATGCCCACGTAGACCATGACCTCGTTGAGACTATCTATGTTTCTCTCCAATTACACTTATCTATAGCATCGATGATGGCTAACTATAACTTTCAGCCCCAAAACCACTAGTCTGGTAAAGATCAAGAATGGTGCCCTGTATGATGTATTACCTCTCCATCTCTCTAGCCTCATCTATGGCACCCTCAAAAGTCTGAGTCTCTAAACGAAGTCCTACTTATGAGGGACCAAAATAGGTAATGTAAAGTCCCACTATCCACCTCCAATCAGTCATATGCTTTGTGTATCTCATCAGCCAATAAAACTCGATAGTATACTTCGCGATCGACCTATCACCTCTCCTAAGGTGTAACAACTGTCACCTATAAGCATCTCTCTGTGTTGGTGGACAAAATTGTCTCATGAATCTCTGTTTAAAATCCTCCCAACATAAAGTACTCATAATTGGTTGAATAACCTAGACAAACCAATCCAATGTAGCTGTCTGAACTGAAAACTCAATAATGTGAATCCTATGTGAATTTGTATATGTCATTCTAGTTCGAAACTTGATACCATTGAGAAGGTTGTAGCAATACTATGAAAGGATGGAAGTAAAGGAAACAATTTAAAACAAACATGATCCTAATGTCACAGTAGTTCAAAGAAAAATTTGACTCGATTCTGATCAACCTAGCAACTCAAATTTAAACCTAAAACTTTGATACCAACATTATCACGACCCCAACCTTGGACCATAATCAATATTAAGGAAGCAGTAAACTCAAGGTTTATTGGACACTTAGCAAGCCTAAAATGGCATCAAATCCCTATGTCCATAATAAAGATAATATTTCAAAATAATCAAACTTATACTTTTATAGGCCTTTCTCTTTATTGGTCCATTATGAGTAATTTAACAAAAATTTGGATTATTACATTGATTTTTTGAATATTGGTCCATAAGTGATTGTATAATTAAAGTAATTTGATATGATATTGTACAAAATATTCTGCTGATGAATTTGCTAAGTTTTATGAGGATGCAGGGATTGAACATCAACTCATTGTAACCTACACTCCTCAATAAAATGAGGATAGTGAGAGAAAAATAGAATATTTATGGATATGGCTCGATATTTAATGTTGAAAAGGACGTGACAATTGTTTGAAATGATAGCAAGTATTTGAAAAGGATATGGCTTGATGTTTGATATTAATACTACTGTATTTTTACTAAACAAGTTACCAACTAAGTTTTTAAAAGGAAATACATCTTTTAAGGTTGGTATGGTTTTAAGCCTTCTACTTTTAATTTTAAGATATTTGGTTACCTATGTTTCATGTATGTTCTAGATGTCAAATGAGAGATGGATCCAAAAGTTGAATATGGTGCTACAACAATGTTAGTAAAGGTTGCAGAATCTTTTAGCCTTCAACAGGAAAGGTGACAGTATATAGAGATGTAAAGTTTGATGAAGTTGCAAGATGGAATTGGAATAAAGACGAACTTAAATATTTCAATGTAAGAGAAGATAAAGTAGACTTGTACGAAGATAACATCATTCATGATATTCATGTAAGAGGTATAAGGTCACCTGCTTAAATTTATCAAAGTTTTAATGTGGCAACACTTAAACCTATAGAATATGTTGATGCTATTAAAGATCCAAAATGGATTGCTAAAACGGAGAAGGAGATTAGTAGGATAAAAAAATCCAAACTTTGGCAACTTGTAGATAGGCCACAACATAAGAAAACCATCGGTTTAAAGTGGGCTTATAGAACCAAACTTAATGTTAATGGTTTTGTGAACAAGGAGAAGGCAAGGCTAATTGTGAAGGGATATGCTCAATTATTTAGTGTAGACTTTTCATAAACTTTTGCGCTTGTGGTGAGGTTAGATACTATCAAATTTCTCTATGCATTTGTAATACAAAGATAATGAAAATTTTGTCAACTTGACGTGAAGTCAACTTTTCTAAATGGCTACTTAGAGGAAGAAATCTTTGTTGAACAACCTAAAAATTTTGTAAAATATTCAAGCAAGGTATACTTGCCTAAAAAGGAAATATATGACTTAAAATAGGCTCCAAAAGCCTATTACAATGCGTTTGATGAAGATATTAAAAAATGGGGTTCAACAAAAGCATAAGTAAATCAACTTTATATATCAAGCTTATTGATGATGATATGGTTGTTGTTTCACTATATGTTAATGACTTACTTCTGAGAGGGAGTAATGCAAACCTAATTAAGAAATTTAAAGCTCAAACAAGGCAAACATTTGAAATGATTGATTTAAGAGAAATGAAATTTTCTTAGGTATAAAGAATATGCAAATTGAACATGGAATTTTTATTGGAAAACTATAATTAGTTAAGGAGTGCTGAAGAATATAGAGGATCGTAATTAAGTTTGTACTCCTCTTTCTCAAAATGAAAAATTCAGCAAAGGAGATTATGCTGAGAAGGTAGATGAGGGATCATACATAAGCATTAGAGGATGTCTACTGTATTGTGCTAAGAAGGTAGATAAGGGATCTTACAGAAGCATTATAGGATGTCTGCTATACTTGATAGCAATAAGACCAAATATAATGTTTCCTGTAAGGTTGTTATCTAGATACATGCATTGTGCTAGTGAGTTGATTTATAAAGCCACAAAAAGGGTTCTCCTGTACATTAAAGGAACCTTATTCTATGAATTGAAGTTTTACAATGGTTTGTTGATTGTGCTTGGGCAGATTTATATGATAATATAAGAAATACAAACGGTTAGTCTTAGATCATGTTGTTTTAGTTAAAGTTCAAAGAAGTAAGAGGTTGTGGCACAATCAACTGCTGAAGCTAAGTATCTGTAGCAACTACCCAGTTAATCAAGCCTTATGGTTGAGAAAATTGATAACAGAATTGTAAATGACTCAAAAAGGTTACAACAACAACAATTATTGATAATCAAGTTGGCATTGCAATTTCCAAAAATTTTGTTTTCAATGGCATGACTAAACGTTTCAAAGAGATTGTAAAAATGAAGATTTGAAATATTGAGAGAAAAACTTGAAATTTGCGATAAAAATAGCAAAGAGTGATAGCGAGTACTACGTTTGCTGAGATTACTGTAAAATGTGTTAGTAAAAAAAACTCTTATCAAATTTTGTAATCTACAAGATTTGGATTGGATGAATTTTTATTTGGTTTTGATTTAGTCAATTAATTTTATTTAGTTTTTAAATTTTATTTGGTTGAATTTTACTTGATTTTGATTCAGGCAATTAATTTTTATTTATTTTTAAATTTTATTTTGTTAGATAAATCTTTAAAATTTTATTTTCTCTTTTTACTTGTAATTCATTTGCTAAATTAGTTATTGACAGGATGAAATGAAATTGAATTTTTCTTCCCAAAAAATAAAAGAAAACTTTAGTGTTTACTATTTTCTAACCTAATGTATTAAGACATCGTTAAGCATAAAAACATAATACAATAAAATTAATTTTATTTAGTTTTTAAATTTTATTTTGTTAGAAAAATCTTTAAAATTCTCGAAGATATCTTTAGCATTTTCTCTTGTTAGATGTAATTATTTACATAAATTAGTCATTGATAGGGTGAAATGAAATTGAATTAACACATCCTTAAACATACAAACATCAAAATTGAAATTCTTAACATAATTGCTCATTATCAACTGAAAGACCCATTTATTACTAAAAAAATAGAAACTAACAAAGCATTCTACCAGAAGATAGCAAATAAGAAAACAAATAAAAAATTCTTTAAAACATATCAACAACTCCACCTTTAATTATTTCCTGTAAATTTTGAGACGAACTTAAACAGATATCGAAAGTGGAAGGCAGACAGAGACATCTTTTTCCCTTCACAATACCCTTTTCTTGTTCTAAAGTTTCACTTGATCACTAATGAATCCTGTTAATTGCATTATATTAGACTGTGTTGTTCTAAATCTAACTGAGAAGTTGGGAGACCACCATAGAAACATAGAACCATATTGAATGAGTGACCTTAGTCCAATATGTGTGAATATGTAGGAACAACCACCTAGGAATGTGGAGCACTGGAGCCAATGGTGGAGGAAGTGGATGAGGTTCTGATGATAAGTACTCAGACGACCACTCAAATAATAGTTCTTCATTGGCAATTGCCTTTTTGCTCACTGTTTTTGTTTTTTGTTTGAACCCTCACACTTGTCTTTTTGTGATTGACCAGATCTCTATGCTATACATAGAGAATAATCTAACTTAGGAGGTATTTGGCTAATGAGTTTGAGAAGATATCAATGGTTAAGGAATGAAAAAAAATAGAATAGATTAGTTATATATTATCATTAAATAATTAGTGTTTTCATATCTCCTTTTGGGATAATACTCCGTACTCCCCAAATATAATAGGAATGACTTTTATTCATATGCAACTTACAAGTTTCAGTGTTTCACAGACTTGTGATAGGTTATTTTTTTCTTTTTTGTAAAATAATATAATTAATTAGAATATGCTAAAATTAAATATAATTAATTAGAATAGATTAATTTAATGTAAAATAAAATTTTAACAAATTATTTTTTCCTTTTTTAGAAAACAATATAATTAATTAAAATATATTAAAATTTGATTTAAAACAAAATTTTTCTAAATTTTTAATAAACCAACCACTGTTATTGTTAACGATAATAATAATCTTTCTTTCGTATTAACCAACTATTATAATTATAATTATCATATTTATTTTCATTATTTACTGTATTTATTTTTACTCCTATTATTATTCCACCTACCACCTCCTTGACTGTTGTTTTATCATGTAATGACTTCATCTTCTGCTGAAAACCTGTACCATAAACACTATTTTTTGGCAAAATTTTCCATCGGATATACACTTGTCGGGCATCTTCTTTCTTCCCCCCTCCCCCTCCCCCACCATTTGTTTTTCTAAGGCTTGCATGATGACATTTGTGAGCAACTGAAGCGTATTGCCTCTCCTCGATTCTTAGGTACAGTAATATCCAGGAACTTGAGAAGATTTGGTACTTCTTTTTTAGTGTCCTTTAGGCTAAGATCTAGCCAAGCATGGGTGATATTATTACAAAATCTCCTAGTGGGAAACTCTAACGTTATCCAGATGCTATCGTTTTTATATCTTCAATTACAAATTATGGTGCATTACAACTTCTATCGAGAGCCATCTTTACATGGAAATCAGTTCTTTTTGCTTTCGGTAAATAGGTATTGTTTGTTTATTGCAAAAAGAGACAACTTGATCAGATATAAGGGAGAGGCAAGGTAAGGAAGAGGGCAGCAGAGGATAGAAGCCCAAAAGGTATCATTCACAAACTTTTGATTAATGGTTATATCTTAAATACCACATTATCTAATAATGAGATCGAGACATTAACAAGAGGGTTGAAAAGTTGTCTGCAAGCTGTGGATTTCGTAGGAAATGGTAGCTCAATTGAGAATAAATAGAAGCCATATATAATTCTGAGATAATGTTGGATAGAAGATGATGTTCCCACTTCCCATATAGTTCAAAAGCTAATTAATTGGTACAACTTGATTACGAGACTAAAGATCTCTCTTATAGCTTTTCAACTTTATATCCGTTTTAAGTATCAGCTGTTTATGAATTATTGGTAATATATAAATTTGTCAGATACGAAGAAGCTGATGCAATTCGTGGTAGGTTTTGGTCGTCTTGTCAGAAAATGGAAAAGATAATAATGTATGTTTTCCGTTAATTGAAAGTGATGTCAAGTAAGGAGCTTAATGTTCAGTTCATGTACATAAGATTGTTTTGCTTACATAGACCGCAGTGTAGTCGTCTGTTTATAAATGTTATCTCTTTGTATTGTTGTCACTAATGACCAACTCTTTAGCCCATCCAAGACTATACGCAAACTGATAAAATTGCTGGCTTTCCCAACTTGTTGACTATTGAGCCATTGGTTCAGTGTTTTATCTTCACAGTATACTGAGGAAGTTGTCATCTCTTGGCTCAGAAGTTAGAAAGTCAATAACATTCACTAAAACTTGGTTTTCTATCTTATCAACAATAACAATAATTCATAGTAGAAATCTCGCTGAGACGCAAGATTTGGAAAAGTCTAATAATACGCAACCTTACTCTTAACCAGTAAAGTGGTTATTTTCAAATTTCATATCATAGCATAAAGATACAATCTGAATTATTGCAGTAGTTGCTTCTATGCAATCAGATTAGTGGGGAACAAATGTTGAATGAAACTAGCATTCATTGCATCTATAGAATTTAACAAACACAAATGTTAAAGGAAGAAAATATGAAATATCCTCAAAACTCCATCCCAATCAAATGTTATGACCCTCTATACTGTTAAGTGACTGTTTCACTACAATATCTTAAGTTGTTGTGTGAGACCAACTTAATTAGTTTTATATATTCACTAGCACAACCTCTTAAGTGAAAGTCCTTTTGGGCTTAAAACTTGTACAGGCTCACTCTACCTTGTGCTGAATAATAGGTGGGTGGTAGGATTTGAACTCAGAACCGCTTGGTCACAAAGACTCTGATACCATATTAAGTGACCGTTTCATCACAATAGCAATAGCTTAAGCTATTGTGTAAGGCCAACTTAATTAGTTTTATATATTCACTAACATACACATGATACGATCGTTGACTTGCAGACTTTTCAATTAAACTTCAGACGTTTAGTGGCTCCAAGAATTCATCTGTTATCCGTTAAATCTAAATAAGTTTCTCAACACAATTAGCAAAATCAGGGATTTGGTGGACTTCGGTTTTTACAGTCCAGGAGCCTGTGTCCTGAAGAGCTAAATTTAATAAATGACTGCATACTTTCAATTAGTTCTGGGAAGATAAAGGAAGAATGTCTGAGATAATTCAGATGACTTAATCTATTGGATATACGAGTACAGCTTTACTTTGCAAAGCAATAATGGTTAGTCATCCATTTAGTTGAGACTGCTTAATGTCGTTAGAACATTCAAGGAGTTATAGGCCCTTGTGTATTATAATGAACAGAAACGAAGAACTGTGCGCACATCTAATGGAGGAGTTAACTGAAAGTTTGGTTTCGTATTATGTTGGAAATGTCACAGATTAAAAGCTAGAAAAATGGCATTTTACAATTTGAACTTCTCCCTTATTTACATCTTGAACTGTCAAAGGACAAGTCTATCTTATTCATAAATCCAGAGAGGGCCTAGACAATCCAATATGCCATTCTCACAATCTTGAGAGTTCCACAACGAATAACAGAAGCACGAGTCCAATCCATTACAATCCCTGTGAGCTTTCTTTTCTGTTTGATCAAAGGACCAGTCTGACATCCAATCATACAACCTGGTCTCATACGGGGAATCTAAGTATGTAAAGCTTGATGGTACGTACTGGTCCAAGAAAGACTCTGTGGTTCCATTAGTACCCTGAACCAGTCTATAGTCTTCAATGTCATATTTCCGGGTATTTGTATCACCTTTTTGATTCAAGAAACCATTTTTGGCATTGCTTGAGTTGCATAAAAGGGTTCCTGTATGCCCATATAACAGTTGTTTAATAAGTTGAAATAATTTTGATTGAACTAGAAACAGCAATCTAATTTTCATCATGGTTGGAAGTAGTAAGTTGTTGGCTAATATATTGCACCTTCTTCTTGAGCTTGAAGTTTCTTTCTCAAATGCGTCCTCCAGTAGTTCTTGATCTCATTATCAGTTCTTCCTGGCAACCTTCGAGCAATCCTCGACCACCTATACAAAAGATTACAATCAGTGGAAAACTTCAACTCCAGTAGTTGCTAGAAATAATATGGGTACCTAGAGAAAGGTACATTACTTGTTACCCCACTGATCATGAAGTTGTATAATCATTTGCTCTTCTTCAGTACTTATATGGCCGCGCTTAAGGTTGGGACGAAGGTAGTTCAGCCATCTTAATCTGCAACTCTTGCCACTCCTCTTAAGACCTGAAAGTACAGAAAACTTCAATATTATAAGAGGGTCAGGAAGAGAAATAATGAATAATCTATCTTAACCTTGAAAAATCATACCAGAAGCTCTGGCAATGTTATCCCATTTTCGCTCCCCCAAAAGTTCCACAAAAGTTGCTAATCTCTCATCCTCTTCTTCAAGCCAAGGTCCTTTGCGCAAATTGTCGGTTTGCATGGCTGCTTCATAAGCCATTGGCGTCGGTGAGTACTTGAGAGAAGCTTCAGTTTGTTCTTATAATACGAGAAACATTAAAGAGGACAAAGGTCGAGCTGAAAGGGTGACCAGAAAATTTTACATGGCAAAGTACGTGGACTACACTAGTTTGTGGCTACTCCACCATTGGCTTACATGAAACCGGGCTCATATTTTTCATTTATTGAGGAGAAAATTTAGAGGGAATTAAAATGATAATCACGAGGTGGATAGAGTTCTAATGACTTTATGCATCACCAGTTTTGTCATTGCCTTCAAAGGTTGTCCATCACATGTACGACAAGTCTACAATTACTGCACTGATGTGTTGGGATGAATTGTTTTGTAAAACCTGCTATTTTGAAGTTAGCTGAAAACCTTGCAATGAAGATCAAGCTAAAGAAGAAGAAGAAGGTGAGGTTTAGGTTGAAGTCTCCAAGGCTCATCAGAAAAATTAAGCTATTGATTTTGGGATAATTCAGAAGGCTATATGCTCAATGAACCAAGTTCTAGAATTTGAGGATCAAGAAGAGAAGAAGTTGAAGAAATTCAAAGGGAATTGAAAATGTGCAGATTTGAAAATTTCAAATGTTGCAGCAAGAAGAAGTTCAGAGGAAGAAGTGCAGAGTATGAGAAATGGAGAAGCTAAAGTAAATTAAGTTGGATTAATTAGCATAATCAAGAATTACTGAAGACAAGCATAACAAGGGGAGCTGATCCATGCATCAAGCATTTTCACTTTTGGGGCCTGACAATCGGATTTGCATGTCTGTCCTCTGGAGCTGAAGAATCAAGTTGCTGCTAAGAATTAATTGTTGTTCATGCTGTACTAGTTTCAACTTTTACCAGTGTTAGCTTTAGCAATGCTGAAGACAAAAAGAATTGCTTTTGTGTTTTGTCAAATTAGGAAATGTCAGTACAAGTCAAGTTTACTCATCAGTTTAAGTGTTTATCCTTTAGCAAAAAAAAAAACAGTTTGTATCAGAACATGAAGGAGCTGCATAAAAGGCTTCTTGCTGTTCATTTTCGATATATGAACAAAACTTCAATACAAGATCACTTTCCTTCAAAAATTTCAATCTTCTTGTTATGTTTTAATTTCTCAGTGTAGTTTTGATTTTCCAGCAACGAGTGTTTTAAGTTGAATAGCAGTAGCAGAGATAGTGTTAGCTTATGTTCTGTTTTGTCAAAAAATTCGAAACCAATTTTGGAAAAGTTTTGAAAGTGGAAATCAGAAGTTCCTTAATTTTTGCAAAGTTTCAATTCACTTGATCTGGTTATCGTTCTTTTACATCCCTTTTATTCCTTCTGAAGCTAAGTGTCATTAAAGAGTGGATTGCTAAAGTAGTTTACACATTCAGAGATAGAAGATTGAAACTTTACTGTTCCATTCGAATACTGTTCCTTTTGATACAAGAAGAGCTACTTTCATTTTTCAATTTGCACAAAATTTCATGTCATACATTCACTGATCTGTGAGGAGTCGAGCTGCATTTTTACATCAAACATTCAGATCAGGATCCAAGGGCAGAAGCTCCAACTTTTGTCACTTGAAGAAAGCTTGCGTGAACAGCACACCAAGTGTTTGACAGAAGGGTCCAGCCAATATTGATCTTCAACAGGTTCTGTGCTTAAGGTGCTATCTTTGTTCCTTCGAGGGGGGGTCTTCAAGATGATGCAGTTCAGAGATTTGCTTTTGTCTCCGCATATACTAAACCATCCTGTAAGCCCTCTTTATTCAGTTCGAATAAAGAGAGAAAGAAAGAAAAGAGAGAAAAGATATGATTCTTTAATCCCTGGATAACCATATGGATTGAGAAAGTGTTTGGGAAACCAATCTGTATCTTTTCTTTCTATTTTTCTCCTCTCTTTTTTCAGATCAATCAATTAAAGAAAATAGGCAGGCACAACAATAGTATTGTATTCATTTATAGTGATATAATTTCTTTAAGAGACAAATAGAAGTTGCCTACTTTATTACACCTAGTTAAGGAAGATTCAATTGAAAATAATCATCTTTGCTTTAAAAGGAAAGTTTAAAGGAATATTTGCAACTGGTGAATAACCAAAGCTCACTATTAAAGCAGAGATCTAGAGTTAACTGGCTAAAGAATAGGGACAGATGTACTAAATTCTTCTTTAACTCAGTGCAAGCTAGGAAGAATGTAAACATAATCACCTCTATTAAAACTGAAGCTGGAGAGGTTGGTTTGAGAAAAAGGAATAGCTAAGGAAGCAATTAACTTTTACAAAAACCTTCTAAGCTCAGTAGCTTCCCCTCCTAACATAGGAGATGATCTTAGAAAGTTTGTCATAGCAAGAATTTATGAACATATGGTTTCCTTATTAATTAGGCCTGTTACAGACCAAGAAATAGAGAGGGTGGTGTTTGATATGAATGGCTCTAAAGCTCCGATCCTGATAGCTTGAATGATTTCTTTTATCAAAAAACTTGGAGTACTGTGGGGGGTTAGTAAAGGAGGCAATGCATGAGTTCTTTCAAAGAGGGGTACTGCTAAAGGAGATTAATAAGACCTTCCTCTGTTTAGTCCCTAAAAACTCAAATCCATCCTATTGAAGTGAATTCAAACCTATTTCTTGCACAAACTTTCTCTATAAAATTATTGCAAAGATTTTGGCAAATAGGTTGAAGGAGGTTCTGCATTATCTCATAAGTGAAAATCAAGGAGCAAGGGGATCCTCTGTCACCTTACCTATTCCTAATTTGCATGGAGGTTCTTACTCAAATGTTGAAGTATAACTCTTCTAAGGACCCAGGCTTCAAATACCATTCCAAATGTAAGAAGATTTCACTAACTAGCTTATGTTTGCAGATGACCTCATACACTTAAGCAAGACAAATGTCCACTCGGTCTCTCTATTGATGAGCACTCTCAATTCTTTCAAAAAGATGTCGAGTTTGAGTATTAATCTTCAAAAGAGTTACTTCATGCTTTCAAAAAGTGCTTCTCACCTCTCTAATGCTTTGTCTCTAGCAACGGGAATGGAATTAAAGGAGCCTCCTCTCCTTTATTTGGGCGTTTCTATCTCATCTAGAAGACCAAGGTTTTGTGAATGTATTCCTTTAATTGAAAAAATTTAG
Source organism: Erythroxylum mucronatum (assembly GCA_027563825.1). Classification (NCBI taxonomy): domain Eukaryota; kingdom Viridiplantae; phylum Streptophyta; class Magnoliopsida; order Malpighiales; family Erythroxylaceae; genus Erythroxylum; species Erythroxylum mucronatum. The sequence continues at coordinate 24,029,151 of JAOSBP010000004.1, read as the reverse complement.
AAAAGATTGGGACATGGACTAATAGAGCCCTATCCTATGGAGGGAAACTTCAGCTCTTGAAGTCGACGATATCATCAATGCAAACTTACTGGTGTTCCTATCTATTTCTCACCAGAGGGCTTACCAAAATAATTGAAAGAATGATGAAGTAGTGATGTAAGCGGGACCATGGACAATCAAGCAAGTCCAGGCAGAGAGCTAGTCATACCAGAATGGGCCACGACCAAAG
>JAOSBP010000004.1:24009654-24021100 GCA_027563825.1 Erythroxylum mucronatum | reverse complement strand
TGTTCTACCATAAGAGACTCTTCATTGTAAACCTAACCTAATAGATAAGAGTTGTCTTGTAGATAAGAAGACATATATAGATTCTTGTCTTCATTCTTCATTTCATTTTTCTTTAATATCTTATTTTTAAACAATGTAGTTTTTGTGACACCTATTGATATGTAGTTTTTCATTTTTCTAATTAAATATGATAAACATTTTCAATGAGGTTCAAATGATGATGAGGAGTCTTATGAAGTTCCAATGGAAGTCGAGGAATGTTCCTTAGAGTTTTTAGATCGAAATGATATTGCATTTGATGTTATAAATAATGTTATATTGAATTCCGAGCAACGTTTGAATGATGATTTGAATGACTTAGAGACAAGCAGTAGTGAGAATGAATGTGATATTGTATTCGAAGAGTCCACTGACGACGATGATGAATAAATTCTTATTATGCAGTTTTTAGTGCTTAACCTTTTGTGTTCGGTCAAAATCCATTAGTGCTTAACCGTTTGCGTTAGAGGAACATAATCATATAACAAGCTCATTAGGGATGCGTAAAGATGAAGACATCCTAAAAATAATAGGCTTGGTACCTCTACACAGATTGTGGATACAAGCTTCTTACCTTCAATTCCTTGAGCTAGACATACCTCTCGGTTACTTAAGTTGTTCCCTCCAACTTTGTCAATACACAGTAGCCTATCATCATTAACTTTAAATGACAACCCTAAGTTTGCCTTAAGTTTTATAGGCTGTTCCAATCTTAGATCCCAAGAAATGGCAAAATCAATGAGGTTTATCTGAACATCATAGGCTAGCTAATTAGCTCGAATTCTTGTTGATTTTGATCTTACACAATTGCCTTTTCATAAGCTAGCTAATTAGCTAGAATTCACTGAGTGAATAGGAGGTGGGCAACAGACGGCTACCATGTCAATATATAGATATGGCCATTTTCTAATGAGTTAGATGTTGTGACGACAAACTATTGGTTTCTGTTTTGTTGTCCTTGCATGACAACATTGTGGACCTAGAATTTGCCATGAAATATGGATGAGATATTGGCAAGTGCTGCCTTTTCTTGAGACCATATGCCTTTTCCACTTCTGCAACTATCTAAATATGATAGTTGCAGTTTCTTCTACAACCATCTGAATATGACAGTTACAATTTCCAAATAATAAAGTTTCAAACTTGTGCTACATTAGACATACTTTTATCATAAGAAACTCTGATGTTGTATGCAAGTTTGTTGATTAACAGAGCTCACTCAGTTGCAACTCAATCTATAAAAGAAAAAAAAATTCATAGAAAACTAATGATACAGGAAGACACCAATAATTACAATACTTAGAAGCAATTAAATCATGGTTAAGCTGTCACGGATGTCTCAATTCCAACCTTTCCTGCGTGTATATTGAATTTTGGCTCTTTAATTGCTGTGAATTTGCATATGAAGGAGGGGATAATTGAACTTGCATTCTTCGCTTGCTTGGAGGAGTTGAAAGCAGGATAGGAATACAATACACATTCTCTGCTTGCTTTTGGGTTTGATTTATGAACAATTTGTTAATATGGGTGTTTGCTTTTAGGTTTGATTTATGAACAATTTGTTAATATGGGTCCTGTAAACTCATAGTGTAGATTTATGAACAATTTGTTATCAAAATACTTGAAATTTACATCTACCTCATTACATAATACTTGAAAATGCAATTTGTTATCAAAAGACTTGGAGATGCAATTTACATTTTCATATCAAAATCGATTTATGAAATTTACATCTGTAAATTTAAATCTGCACATTCTCTGCTTTTTTGTTATCAAATGGATAACTTACAGAAAGTTTGTTTATTCACGTTTCTTCCCTGATAACCAAATTCGCATGCATGCATGCACACATTTACAACAATATAGCATTCTTTAAATATAGTTGATGAATATTACTTTGAAATCTAATGTCGATGTGAATGCAGGTGATTCACATGGGACCTGGTCTACCCAAGAAGAATAAGAAGGCTGCACCAAATAGCTTAGTACCGACACAACTGCAATTGTGATACTGTCAACTTCTTAGAAGTATAACTAATGAGCCATTTGCCCTTATACAACCAAAAAATCACACTCCTGCACGTTGGACAATTGGACATTTTTCAAACAGTTGTGTTATCTAGGAGCTTGGCATTAGGGAAGCACCACAAGCTTTAAACAACACACTTGATGATCTTTCTAGTACTTCTAGTGATATCTCGACATATCCCAACAAATATAAAACACCTACGCCCACTCCTACTGTCAATACTCAAGCAGAGGGTCTTAGCACTAAAGAAGCAGTGAATGGATAGACCTTCCAAACTGTGGAGTGAAGATGATAAAAAAGGAGTAAAAATAAAGGCTCCACAGGTTCATCCTCTTAATGTTAATCATAACATGAAATGTGTGTGGAATAAATAACCCCTCTAAGCTTTTGGCTTTAAGGGACTTTGTTTTTCATGAAAAACCTCTATTGATTGCTCTTTTTGAAACCAAAATTAAATTAAAAAACCTATGCAAGCTACATTTCCTTGGTCCCCAATGGAATCTACTTTCTAATCACCAGTATCATGCTTTTAGTAGAATCATCCTTTGTTATAAAAAGGATGAACTCAATGTAGAATTGTTGCATTCAAATGAGCAAGTTATGCATCTCCATCCCACTTTTTTGCAAGAGAATGTTGGTATAAACATCTCCTTTATCTATGCAAGTAACTACTCATTTCAGAGAAGAAGTCTTTGGAGCAATCTTAGAACATTTAGCAACTTTATTGCTACACCATGGTTGATTTGTTGTGATTTTAATTCCACCCTCTTCCCTTTAAAAGCCTAAGGCCATTATAATCTCAAGAACCATTCAAATGATCTCAAAGATTGTGCTTATGATATAAGCGTAATTAATTTCAAATTGATTGGTAATACCTTTACTTGGTCAAACAAACAGACCTCATCTTGACATATAAGGAAAAAAAACTTGATCGTGGAGTGGTAAATGATACTTGGTTGAATGTATTTCAAAGTACTTTTTCCAATTTCAAAGATCCATTATTTTCGTATCATTCTACCATTATAGTCAATAGCTTGTTTCAAAAAATTCTTCGTCATTTTCCCTTAAAATTTAGCAATTATCTTAGGCATGATCTGGGCTTTCCCGAGGCTTACAGGAAGGGCTTTGAATTCCATTGTGTTGGCTCTATATACTTTTGTTGTGTCTAAAAGTTGAAATGTATCAAGCATGAGTTTAAACTCTTTAAGTCTGTACAAAGGTCCATTATATTTACTATCCACTCGAGAATATCAGATATAGAAGTTATTCATTCAACGCTTGCCTTAAACCCTACTAATCAAAACCTTAAGGATAAGGAAAAGCTTGCAGTTATCAACCTACGAGTAACCACCATTCTTTGCTTCAATAAAGAGAAAAAGTAAACTGGCCTAAAGATGGTGATCAATGTAATAATTTTTTATTTAAATCTATCTTAGAAAGGAGAAATTTCAACAAAATCCACTCTATCAAATCCACAATAGGTTCACTATTCTTGAATTCTCAAAACATTCAAGTAGAAGCTACAAGTTACTTTACTTTTGTTCTTTGATCACCTAGCCATTCAACTGTCTCCCTCTCTGAGTTTCGTTCACTCAATTTGAATCAAGTTTCTCCTTTTGATTGAGATCTTCTAATTCAGCTTATTGAAGACAATGAAATTGAAAGAGTAGTCGTTGGTACGGATGGTTCGAAGACACCTGGGCCTAATGGATTTAGTGGTCTCTTCTTCCAAAATTCATGGCATATCATAGGTGATTTTGTGAAGCAGGTAGTTTGAGAATTCTTCATGAACGGGATACTTCTGAAAGAAATCAATAAAATTTTTCTCTACTTGATCACTAAAGGTCTCAACCCTTCAACATTTGGAGATTTTTGACTTATAGTATGCACTAATTTTCTATATAAGGTCATTTCTAAAATACTAGCTACAAGATTGAAAAGTTTTTTTTTCCTTTGATTAGTGAGAACTAAAGGGCTTACATAAAGCATCACAATATTGGCGATAATATTCTTATTGTCCAGGAGATTCTCAAAGGTTACTCTGGATCCAATTATGCTCCCAACTGCACAATGAAAATTAATTTTCCAAAAGCCTTTGATAACGTTAGTTGGAAATTCATATGGATCATGCTACAAGCCTTCAGTTTTCCAAGTATCTTCATCAATTGGTTAAAGTAATGTATTACCTTTACTTCCTTAGCCATGCTCATAAAGAGTAGTCCTACAAATTTTTTTAAGGCAGGGGTCTTCGATAGGGGGATCCTCTACCCCCTTATATCTTCTTTCTATGTATGGAAATTCTTACCTCCATCATCAAACAGGAAGTACAACTTAAACTGAACTTTAGATATCACTCCAAATGTACAAAGATTGTTTTACTTAACCTTAGGTTCACCGACGATCTCCCTTTTTTTATATAGAGATAAGATGAGTTCTATCAACACTCTCATGAAGGCATTGGACTTTTTAAAAGATATTTTGGGTTGCACCTCAATCTTAGTAAGAGTTGATTTATTTTTTTCCAAATTTGCCTTAGATTTCCAACCTTTTATTGCATAAGCTATTGGTACGAACTCCATTAGCCCTCCAATTATGTATCTGGGACTTCTAGTGACTACCAAACATCTTAATTATCAGGAAAGCTTACCCCTTATTGAATGTATTCAGAGAAGAATCACATCATAGGTAAATAAAAAGCTATCCTATGCTAGTAAATTATAACTCATTCAATTTGTGCTAAATTCTTTTCATATATATTGGAGTTCCCATATTTTTCTTTCTTAAAGTATTGTTAAGAATATCAAAAGATTGCTCGATAATTTCTTGTGGTCCCATCCAAATGGCTCTTAAGGTGTAGGAAAGGTTAGATAGACTAATATATGCCTTCTTAAGAAAGAAGGAGGCTTGAACATCTCTTCCATCAAAGTCATAAATCTGGTATTGATTGTCAAGCAACTATGGTGGATTTTGCTTTATAAACATTCATTGTGGATAAGATGGATACATTTTTATTTTGTTCAAGGTAGAATCATCTAGAAACTATGCAAAAGCTCCTCCCATTCTCATTTCCTCGACTGTTTGATTGCATTGAGAGATATGGTTAAAGACGATATCATAAGTAATCTAGGAAATGATCCAAATTTTATTGTCTTATTCTACCACAAAGGTTATCCGATCCACTCCCTTAGCAAAAAAATTAGCAAGGAGCTTTTACGAAGAAGATGTCCTAAAGTAGATTGGAAAAAAAATTGTTTAGAATAAAGCACTCAATCCTCAGCTATCCTTCAGCCTTTGTCTTTCTATCCAAAACAAGTTAAATACTTCAGATAGACTCCTTTACACTCAAATCAACATAAATTGTCCTATGTGTTGACTTCATGCAGAAACTCGTGATCACCTCTTCTTCAGTTGCCTATTCAACATCAACATATGGCAAAGGATTATGAGACTATATCGATGGAATCCCCAGGTTGCACTGGACATCATACATAATTTATTAGTTGGGACAGTTTGTTCACAACATCTTTATCATATCTTCATCCTTGTTTTGGGGACTTGTGTGTATACACTATGGCAAAAATGTAATCAAAGGAGATTTGCAAACCAATGTTCAACAAAAGAATCCATTTAATTAGATATAATCTGACATGTTTGTGAACTACTGATCATCAAGAATCTCCATCAACAATGCATAATTGATATATTAATGTCTTTCAACATCTGAACACTTATATGCTTGCTCCTTTTCTTACTGATTTATATGTTGTCATTTTTCCTTATACCTCGGTGTAAGGAGTGTAAAGGGTATACCCCTTAATCTTTTGTCTTTCCTATATTCTTTCCATTGTTTATCTATTAATCCCATTTTCCTTAAAAAAACTATTCATACCATTATAACACAATTAATTTGTTGAAAGTCCTTAAAATAATTTATAATTTAACATATTTCAAAATTTTAATATTTTATATTTAAATTGAGGAAGGCTATAAAATTTTAAGCATAATTAGTATTTCTCATAAGATTATTTCATTGAATAAGCAAGGAAGCTGTATAACAAATCATAAAAGATAAAATTAATAGCATAAATAAATTTTTCTATAGAGTATTTTTTGCAAATTAAACAATTCATTAATTTGAAAACAATACTATATAAAAGAGGTAAACCATACAAAGAGCAATAAAACATGCCAAAAAACCCACCATTTTAGCCAGTCTGGACTAGAATACATAATGCCTTAAATGAACACTAATTAGGTAAAACACATAGAACCATTTTGCTAGCCTTTAACTTGATAACATCCCTACTTCCTTAGTCAAGTTATGAACATATGTCGTTTCCACTTATATTTTACATGTCACTTGTATTAGTTTACTTGTCATCATCTTGCTCTTCAATCTTATTTTCTATAATAACTTTTTTCTTTTGTTTCTTTGCAAGTTATGGTCCAGTTCAGATACTTCGATATTATAAACATTGTATGTTCTTGTTATAGTTCTTCCTATCTTCTCCTTCCTCTTCAATGTTTCTTTGTGTTTACTTCTTTCTCCTCTTTGTGTAGGTTAATTCTAATGGAGATGCTTCAACGGACATTGCTTGAGTTCACTCTTATTCACTATGATGGAGCTGACTCTCCTTGTTTCTCTACACTTAGGCCTCGTTCAACCTAACAATATCATATATATGTTCTCCTTTCACACTTGTTAATGTGAACTGCATTAGTAACTTTTGCAATAACTTGATTGATACATGCATACCCTTATGAACTTAGTTATTTGTTTGTTCCTCTCATTTAATTTAGTTTCCAAGCCACCATGATTTCCTTATTCCAATATTCTATGATTTCCTTTGCTATTAATTGTAAGAGGATATATTGGATGATGCTCTGTTGTATATCCTCCTCCTTTATTTCCAGGCCCTAGAAATGGTTGGAAACACATTTTGTTACTCTCCTTCTATAACCCGTTACATACAAAATCCCAAATATGTGATGTATACTAGAGTGTTGCCTCTTGTGATCCTCCCTCTTGCTTATAACCAATTAATGAATTCTAAGTATATAAGATTGGAATTTTGTAGTTGATATGAAGCCTATATTTTTCCTCATTTATTTAAGGAAAAGTATTTTTTAAAAATAGGTACGCATTAGACTCCTAAGATTGCTTGCACAATACACAGTATCTTGGGAAATTGTTGTAACTTAACCTATCTATAGTTAGCAATCTTTGCAAGAATACTAAAGAGATTGTGAAGGAGACCTTAGGAATAAAGAATTTTTTTCCATATCATTATACTCCATCATTTAATAACTATTATAGTCCTTTGTATTTACCAGTATGATTTTTTTTGTTGAACTCTCCATTTGGATTCCCTAGTTAGATATATGTGTCCTTTCTCCCAGTATAAGGATAATAACTTAGTAGTACTTATACTAAACCTGAAGGGACATTGATCCATTGATTTTTTAAACCCATTTATTCACTTTTACATTCCTTAGAATATCTTGTAGATGGTTTAGTAATGAGGACTCTATTAAAGAGCCAATATTGCTCCAATTATTATAAAACAATGATGACTTTTCTCCACTTCTTATCACTAGACATAGTTTTTCAAAGTTCTCATCTTTTGAAGCTAAAACATAAAGTAAGAATGTGAGGGCCATAGTGTGATCTCCTTTATGATTTTTCCTATCAAGAAATAAATATGGATCCACCTAATCTTTAATGATTCTTTATTTTTAAATAATCTCTATAATCTTTTCTCTATCAGTATTTTGCTACTTAAATTGGTTTAGTTACCTCACTCGATTTTACCTTAGCATGATAAGTCCTATTATTTCTTCCCTTTTAAAGGAAATTCCTAATCAATCTCTCTAAGTACTTAATTAAATTTTTGGAAAAAATGTGATTCCTAACAATTGTGTAGGGACTTCAGTACTAACCTTATCAACTACGTTTTCCCTTTATAGGATAGATCCTTGTTGCACCAAACTCCTGGTCTTCTTTGCAGTTTCTCTACTAAGTGAAGATTCTATAAAATAGGTCTCCTTAAAGCCAAGGGAATACTAAGGTACATTATAGGTAACTTATGAGCTTTGTTGCATATTAAGTATGCCAGTTTATCTTTTAATGCTCGAGCACTTATCGATAGTAGTATTTGACTCTTCCCATGATTGATATCTAGCCTTAAAAGATCCTTAAATTTGTGAAAGAAGTTCATTAGGACCTTTAAAAAAATATTATGAACCCTTGAAAACAATATCAAGTTATTTCCAACCGATAGATTAACTAGTTGTGATCTCTAACTTTATAGCTTTGAGCTTGACTACATACTTTTATCTTCAAATCCTTGAATTTTCTTCTCTAAACCTCTATTAATTGCTTATTTAAATCCTTTAATTTTAGTGAGGTAGTTGTTAAATCGAAAAGGATTTTCCTCTATAATTCTTCTTAAAGATGGTGAATTTCAATTGGAGTATGATCTAAGGTCATGTAGTTGGAGAATATGGCATTAATTTAGGGAAATCTACATTGTCAAGCTTGATTTACCAAATCTCTATCCAAATTTTTTGTTATTAATCATTTTTTAGTTTGATTATTAATCTAAGTGAAGAAGTTTCCTTTAAAGCTCAAATTTATGGTACCAAAGTTACCAGTGCACTTCTTGAATGCTCACTTTGGCTTCTTGTGTTGTTCTTATCCTATTAAGATTTTGAGGTAAATAAGGTAGTGTTAAAGTCCCCTAAAAGTATCTTTGGTTATATCACTTTAAGAGTCATATATAGCTTTGACAATGCTATTTGAGCCAATATAACTTATTACTACGATTTAACCATTATAGTGGTGATTATAGTTAGAGATTAAAGACTAGCCTTACTTTAGAAACCTAATTTTGTTTTTATAAAATCTAGCTTCATGTTAGTTTTTAATAGGTCAAAGATAGAAAATTGTCTAGTGTTCAAAAAAATCATAAAGTACCTATTACTTTTTGGGCCAATCAAGACCTTCTACATTTCATATAATGATTAACATTATTTTGGGCTATTTCTACTTACCAAGGCCTTTAGTTTTGCTTTCCTTCTTAATCTCCTTCTTGAGGTTCGAATGAATTTTATTTCATTATCTGAGGTGCTTCTAGTTTCTACCTTTGAATTGTTGCGCATGTTCCTACCTATTTACTCCTCACTATATCTTTTCTTTATGGGACTATAGCCTCAGCCATTGGTTAAGGGATCTAAAGTATTTATTGGCCTTGATTGAGCTTATATTTCAATTATACATGTATTGGTACTTTAGGGTTCCTTCTTTAAATTATTGGGCTTGTTCCCACTTATAAGCTCCCCATATGATTTTTCCCTTAAGGGACTATGATTTCCACCATTTATTAAGAGAGCTGAAGTACTTAAAAGTTGAGGCTTAAAATTTCCTTCTTTATAATTTTTCAATAGGTGATGTAGATGTTTGAATTTATAATTTAATAGCTCCCTCTTCTTTTTTTTATTCCCATAAGCTCCTCGTAATCTCCTATTTGAATGGTTATACCTATTAGCTTATAGGGTTTCTTTCGTTATGTTAGAGTTAACTTTCACTGAGAGCTTACCATCACCATTGCCTCCTACAACTCATTATCTGCACCAAAATTTAGTATAGGGATGGCATTGGGAAGCTCCTAGGATATTTTTTACCTCCACATATCCAATGCATTTCATACATGTAGTAGTATCATTTAAGTACAAAGGCTTCCTATTGAAGTTGGCCAAATAAATCGATCCCATTATTGACCAATATTCTAAGGGAATATTATGAAAGTTTATCCATATTAGAACATGTTCCTAGTTTATTTCTTCCATGTCTAAGCTAAGTTTCCATTTTTGGAGAAAAGGTAGCTTGTTGTCAATATGTTATAGCCTAAGCTCATTCCTTATTCTAAGCAAAACCTAAATATGAATAAGCCCTATAAGATTAAGGGAAGTAATGCTTGTGGTAGGCTAGTAGTTTTGAGAGACGGAAGGGAATGTTTTAGATAAGGAGAAAAAAGGGAGAAGAAGCTCAACTGTGTGAGGAGTTTTAGAGCTGGAAGCTATACTAAAAAATAGTAAGAAATTAACTTTTCCTAGAGTAGGAAAATAGGAAATGAGGACTGTTACTAAATAAGAAAAAATGTGCTAAAAAGAAGTTACAAAAACACATAGAACCTAGAGAAGAGTGGAAGTTGAAGCTGAAGTTGACTGAGGAGAAAAGGAAAGTAGGATCAAAGGGAAATGAGCGATAAATCAGATAGTCTAGTAGATGAATTGCAACTTATTTAAAACAAAATTTGATTATATTTAAGATATATATAATTTATAATATATAATAAATGATCTAAATATCTTTTTAAGTTTTCTCTCTTTTTCTTTTTTTTTATCATGTGTTAATTTGTACATGAAATAGAACAAAAATTTATCTCACTAATAAGGACTGAATTTTTATGTCATTATGATTAGTAAAGGAACTTAATCATATAAGACCCATATTTTTTAGTGATTTTAATAATGCTTTATGGTTACATCTTAAATTTGAGTAATTTGTGTTTTTTTTAATGTTGATCATCATTAGATGTAATCTAAGTGTAGTGAGTAAGATTAGGTGAAAATTTTAATTAAAAATCGATTGGTTTTACATTAACAAGGTAACATCAATTGACAATTGACCTACCATTTTTTGATTGAATGCCCAATCGAAAGATTATTTAAAAATGATTTTCCTTCTAATTTTAGATTGTTTTCTAATGGATAGGCTTAGAAAATTAAAAGGAAGGAGAAGGGCTATATGATAAGTGACTTTTGGTGAAATTGTAATATTTTTAGTGTATTTTATTGGCCATAACACATTTTGGGGGTGCCTAATTGATTATTTCGCTCCAAAAAGGAGTTTAAAGATATTTTTTATATTAAAGTTGATAGTATTTGTTGATTAGGGATTTTGAGTTAATGATTCATTATTTATATATTTGAATACTTTATTAGGTGTTAATTAACCATTTGTACGCTTTAATTTTCAATTTAAGATAAATTATGGAGAATCCTAGACCAGGGTAGAGATAGAATGTTATTTTTTATTTTTTTTAAGGTTATATGAATTTTTAAGCATGTGCTACACATGAATTATCTAATAAAATTAATTATAACATTGTTTTCTTGCATTTAGTGCTTCTTTTATATATATTATGGAAACATCTTTTGATATTTTGAATATTCAATTTGACCTTTTTATTGATTGTTGAAATTTTACACATGGTGTAAGTGAGTTCTATTAAGATGTGTGATTGAACCAGATTTATACTATGAATTGGCCCTGCTTTCTTAAGTAATTATGCATTTGTTGACTCCTAATTCATG
>JAOSBP010000004.1:23999382-24009554 GCA_027563825.1 Erythroxylum mucronatum | reverse complement strand
CCTCGTGGGAACGATATCTGCTTACCGCTACTACATTAATTTGTTTTAACGGAAGTGATTTCTTTTATATTTGGTTACAGGCGACAGCATCATCGTTTACTTAACCTTGGGTTCACTGATAATCTCCTTCTTTTTTGTAGAGCTAATATGAGTTTTATTAACACTCTCATGAAGGCACCAGACATCTTTAAAAGTTATTCCGAGTTGCACATGAATCTTAATAAGATTCTTTATTCTTTCCAAAGCTGCCTTGGACCTCCCACCTCTTATTGCACAAGCTACTAATATGAACTCCACCAACCCTCCAATTTTGTACCAAAGACTTTTAATGACTACCATGCGCCTTAATTATTAGGAAAGCTTACCTCCTATTGAACGTATTCAAAGAAGAATCACTTCATGGGTAAATAAAAAGCTATCCTACGCGGGTAAACTACAACTCATTCAATCGATGCTGAATTCTTTACATTTATACTGGAGTTCCCATATTTTTCTTTGTCAAAGTATTATTAAGACTATCGAAAGATTGCTCAAGAATTTCATGTGGTCCCATTTGCATGGATCTAAAGGTGCAATAAAAGTTAGATGGACTGACATATGCCTTCCTAAGAAAGGAGGCCTTAACATTGACAAACACTTATCGTGGATAAGATGGCTACATTCTTATTTTCTTCAAGGAAGATGCATCTGGCAACTGAGTAAAATCTCCTCCCACTCTCATTTTCTCAACCATTTGGTTACATTGAGAGATATGGTTAAAGATGATATCACAAGTAATCTAGGAAATTATCCAAATTCTGCTGTCATACTCCACTGGAAAGGTTACCCGATCCACTCCCTCAGCAATAAAATCACCAAGGATCTCTTGTGAAGATGTCCCAAAGTGGACTGGCACAAAATTGTTTGGAACAAAGCTCTCACTCCTTAGCTATCCTTCAACCTCTAGCTCGCAATCAAAATTAAAACAAGCTAAATACTTCCGACAAACTGCCTTACATGCTAATTAACAGGAACTATCCTATGTGCCATCTCCATGTAGAAACCCGTAATAACCTCTTCTTCACTTGCCCCTTCAACATCCATATATAGCAGAGGATTACGAGACTATGCCGCTGGGATGCTCCTGTTTGTACCATACCGAATATCATACATAATTTATCAGATGGGACAGCTCGCTGGCAACATATTTGCCCTATCTTCATCGTAGTGTTGGGGACTTGTGTGTATATACTATGACGGGAACGCAAACAAAGAAAATTTGTAAACCAACGTTCAACACAACAATCCATTTTGTTATATATAATAAGACATGTTTGTGAACTACTGATCATCAAGAACCTCCATCAACTTTGCCCAGCTGAAATTTTAACTTTTTTCAACGTGTGAACACCTGTGTGCTTGCTCCTTTTCTTACTGGTTTATATGTTGTCTTTCTTTCTTATACCCCTTTAACCTTTTGTCTTTCCGTTATTTATCTATAAATCTCATTTTCCTTTTCAAAAAAGAACAAATTTGGTAAAGTCACTCAAGTTGTTTGCAGTTCAACTGATAGGCACGCTTGACAAGTGGGTTGATTTGTTCCTAGACAACCTTATTACAAGACGACGTACTAGGCCCAAAATTCATGTTCCTGGGTGCTTAGCATTTTATATCCAACATGTTCTAATAATTTATGTTGGTCGGTTCATGGAGGAAGAGACGGCTTCGGAGCAAACAAAGACAGCCACCGTAGCATTCACATCTTCCTTGTCCGGTGAACTTTGTTCTCTGGCTGTTGCTTCATTTCTGAACTTTTTGTAAATGTCGTCACTCTTGTAAAATTTTCTTGTCCTGTGTACCAAGATGATTGAAACAAGAAATCCCAAGAACGTAGTAGCGGTAATTAGGATAAAAGCCTTTCTAAAACAATAAACTCCTATGCAACTAAGCTCCTTCCGAGTTTGTCTTGTAAGGCCTAAAGCTTTCATTTGTTTCAATGCCTCTTTATCATACAAATGGCCAGCAACTTTCACATTGAAGATATATGACCCAACAGGACTTGAAACAGACCCCACACTATACAAAGTAGAGAAGTGTTTAAGGCCGAAGACTTCAGATATAATGGCAGATACCAGCGGTAGTTGTGCTCCAAGGCAGAATCCGATAATGATGGATGATAGGTAAAGAGAATTAGGCACTCCAAATGCTATTAGAATATGTCCAATGCAAGAGAACAGGATCACGAAAGTAAGCACAAGGGGACGAGAAAACTTGTACTTTATCAAGACTATTTCAGACGCAAAACCTGCGAGAACTCGACCTAGGAAATTCCAAATGCTCATTAGGGATATGAAGGTAGCTATGTTGTGTTTTTGGTAGCCTAAAGAGTCAGCAATCTGACCCAGATTGTCTATGGCTGCTAATGCACCACCAACTCCGCAAGTTGTAGAAATGAAGATGATAAGCATGTCAATGCTGAAAATGGCTTGCAATATAGTATAGTCCTCACCTCTCTCTGGATGTCTAAAAATGTTTCTAAAGCAAGAGAGTGGGTCAAATTTGGCCTCGGCTACTGATCGTAGTGGTGGAGTTTCAGCTACAACATGAATTTGAGAACTGTCCCCAAGAGACTCTTTCTTGATCTTCCATAGATTGACCTCTTCTTTTAGAACTATAGCAAGTGGAAGAAAAAGCAAGAAAAGAACAAATACTGAACTTCCAATATATTCAGTTCTTGTGAACTTGTACTTGTTTTGTAAGATAATGATGGCCATGAGAAAACCAGCAAGTCCAAGTGCAAGATATAGGAAATTATAGAATACATCCAGCTCCTTCTCATGGCGGACAATTTTCATGATACGAATTGCAGGAAGAAATAGAAGAGGAACAACAGTAGGAAGCCAAGCAATTAGCAAGATCAGAGCCTTGGAGTCATTTCCATAAAAAGCATGATAGATTTGTGTCAAAATTGCTCCACTCAAGCCAATAAGACCCTTCAGGAGCCCTATAACACTGCCTCTGCTTTCAGGGAAATTCTTCACAGATGTGACTAGAGCTCCAGTATTAGGATAGGATGCAGCATTTGTAGCAAGGCACATGTACAGACACATTTGCCACGCGTGGGGTTTTGCGATTCGACCAGATACGGCTTCCCAAATCAGAAAATATGCAGAAAAGTTCATAGCTGAGCCAATGGAGATGACTAGCCAAGGTGGTAGGACTTCGTACACAAGACCTGCTACGAATCCAAGATTGCCACCCAGGTCTTTAAAGAAGCTTAGAGTATCGAGTGTGGTCTGATCGTACCCTAGCGATGACTTGATTTCACCAGAGTATAGACCGAACATGTAACTTGTGCCATTTACAGACATGATCAGGAGTGAAGCAAACACCATGAACCATCTGCTGGCAAGTACTTGCCAGCTGAAGCTCTTCAACACATTCTTAAAACCCAACCCAGCCATACCCTTCTGTTTCTCTCTTGAAACTGGTCAGCTTGTAACTACTTTGGGACGTAATGGTACTGATGCACAAGTTCTTCATAACACGACAAAGGCTGAATTTTTGTTTCGGATTTTAGATTTAATCGGAGCTGACGCCAATTCCTTCATAGGAGTGCTTATGAACTTATTTTAACTGTTTACTCACCTTGGTTTTGGCCGATTGGTATTAGTTAATTGCAAGTAGGATTTGTTAAGAGTAGTAGGTCCCTATCTGATTGTTATTAGTTATATGATCTTGGTACATTTTTTGTACAAGTAGCCTTGGCTTGTGGGTTGTAGCCGAAACTGGAATTACTTGCTTGACCTCTCTATTTGGAAAGGAATCAAAATCTCTCTCACTTGCAAATGCAAGTCATTTTGTATTCCACATGATGGTATGGCACAGATTTAGGTCAGGGTTACTGGATCCATATAAATAGATGGCTAGGATGGATTGGCACAGAGTTAGGCCAGAGTTGTTAGATCCATATAAATAGAAGGCTAGGAGGGACTGGCACAAAGTTAGGCAAGAGTTGCTGGCACAGAGAATTTAAGGAGGGCTTAAAACAACCTATTTAATTATCTCGTCGACAAAGGATCCTTCAATCATTGCAAGTAATGTTTCAAATCTGTTTTTAGTATACATACTCAAGTTGGTCAAATCTCTGAAAAAATCTTTTTATCTGAAAAAATCTTTTTATTAATTCTATTTTTGTTTCTTTATATAATAATCAAAAACAAATTCAGAAAGAGATTTTGGTTTCAAGTATCTCAAAGATACTTGCAATGGCTTCGATGACAACTCTTTTTATCTTCCAAGTCTTTTCCAAATAGTCTTAATTAATTTACAATATTCGTAAGTATATAAACTCTTTGATAAATTCACGTGTTTACATCTCTAGTAACTTTTTTTTTTTTTTGTGAAAGAATACATCTCTAGTAACTTAAAACTCCTCCACAACTTTAGGATTTGAAGTTGCATTGTTTATCTAACCCCTGAAAATGCAATTTCAAGCACAAAATACATATCATAGATCACATATGCATAAAGAATAAGAAATTGACAAAAACATACCCCATAATGGCAGGTCATCTAAACTTGTAACCACAAGGTGATAGACGAATCATCAAATAAGAATCGAAAGGGACAAATTTGTAAGTGCCTCCAGGAAGAACAAGGAAAAGTTAACATAGTTCCTAACAAAAGTACAAAGTTATATCCAATGCCAAGAGTTATAAATTAATAAATTTATTTGTTAAAAGAGTTGAAAATTTAAAAGTTATCTATTCATTAAAAGGGGTAAAAATGAAAAAATCAATAAATATACTTCAAGATGTTTATATATACCAAAAGATTTCTCGCCATTTTACCTTGTAGAAACTGAAAAGAAAAAGTTTGTGGTTGAATTTCAAGCTTTATTGCATAGAGCTAAAGAGGAGTTCGGTTCCAACCATCAATTGACATATATGTTAACATTTTTATAAAAAAATATATTTTTATTAATATAATAATATTTGATCTTAATATATAATTGGGATTTCAATCTTTGACTTTTCAATTAAACTCTAGCTTTAAATAAAAAGTTTCGATGACCCCTCGTGTGGGGTTGATGATTTTTGAAAAGCATAATTTTTTGAAAATTTTAAATTTTTAAATAAGATAAGATCTCATCTAGGATGAATTAAGTTGTTATGGACCCCACCAGTAATTAAGCTAGAATGGATGGACATTTATCTAAAAGTATATGTTAAAAAATTGAAAAAAAGATAATTATTGTGACATTTTCGTAATATTTGATATTTTCTTGAAAGAAAGTGTACATTCATTGCCATGTCATATCTGTATCCATGGTATATAATGACTCACCTCTCTTTTAACACTTTTAGTTATTGTAGATGTGACAATTGCTTTGTTGAAGAATAAATTTAAACAATTAACAACATTGAATAGTATTTTGGATTCTTATTTGATTCAAAGAAGTTGAGGTCTTCGGATGATAATGAACTAAGAGAATTTTTCATTAATTTTACAACTATTTTTTCTCATGATCATATGTCGAATATGGATTTACATGATTTTTTTAAAATTAAAAGTGTTACAAATGATTTTTCCAAATAAGTTAATGTTATCTATTGAAATTCTTAAATTTATTAAAGTTGTATATTGTTATCCAAATATTTCAATCGCTTATCAAATTCTATTAACTGTAATTGTGATTATAGCATCAATTGCGTGAAGTTTTTAAAATTAAAATTATTGAAAACCTACTTGAGGTCATCAATGTCACAAGAAAAGTTGAATAATTTAGTTATTTTATGTATTAAGAAGGATACGTTGGACAATATTAATCTTGATACTATTATTAATAATTTTATATAAAAAAAGTTCGGAAAACTTATTTTTCATGATTGCCTGTGTGCTTGTTAGTACAATTATCTTGGTGTTTTGCATTCTAAAATTTCTATTCAGTTGTTGCTACTATTATTTTGGTGTTACTACTACTATTTTTAATGATTTCATTGTTGTTGACATTTATAATATGTTTTTAATTGTTGTTATGATAATTATTTTTATTAAGTATAAGGACTTAAAATTTGAGTCACTTATGTATTTATATTAACAACATATTTTTATATTATCGATTTATTAGGGTCTTTTTTTCTTTCACTTTATCCTAGGCTTATAAAATGTTAGGAACGATCTTACAAGTATATGGGCTAGATTTGTTGGAATTGGAAGCTAGATAACAGAAAGTTTAAGAATGGGCTATGTTAAATTTGTCTTCAACAAGTTTTGCTATCTCTATGACATCAGAAAGAGTTTGAGATTTAAGGAGAAGCAACTTATGTTGCACCTTATCCTTTTAAACCAGAAAGGAGACAATTCAGCATATTAGTGGTGTTTAACCCCTAGATACGAGTCGATAGAACCTAGAATTCGGTCAAGTATGTGTTAACAGTAAGAGTTTAGTGTTGTTTGTATAATAACACCTCATGGTTGTCAAAGGAAGAAGGTCCAAACCCAAGTTTGAGCTGGCAAGTAAATGATGCTCAGGTGTAGAGATGTGAGGTTGTATTTATCCAATGGTACCATTGGAGGGTCCAGCCCAGTCTTGTAAAGGTAGTGATGGTCAACTTTGATCCTCTGGAGTTTTGTGTGTGGCTATGATGGTGGTGTGAGGTTTGTATAAGATGAGGACGGTATGAGATGAGCTGGAGTAAAAGAAAGGAAAGGAATGGCAGGAGGTGCCATGGAGGGTAATGGTAAGAAAGGCACCTGTGAGGGTTGTTTTTCCAGTTGGCTAACTTAACAATCATATCTACCATGACTATTTGCTGAGACGAGATGGATTTCTGTAGCAAATCTATTGTGTCAACATGTTGCTGAATAGTGTTGTAAAGAGAGTCAATCTTTGGTAAAACACCAGCTTGCTGAGAGAGTTGCTCTGTCAACTTAGTTCGTTGCTTCTCAACTTATTCAAAGCAAGTCATCATGCATCATTCCTCTTAAAAAAGCCGAAGAAGAATTTTGGATTCTTGGTGAATAACCTTAGTAGGATTGATATCCTCATTCTTTTTGAAGGGTAAATCAATGGAGAATTGTGAATTCTTCCAAAGAGAATGTAGATGAGAAAATTGTCCATAGTTCTTAGGACAGCGTTATAAAAATTGATCTCTCAATACTTCATATTACGGAAATAGCTGAGTGTGCTCAAACATATTGCGTAAATCAATATAAGCATTGAAATTGGCTCTGGATTTGATATCAATAGGTAGGATTTGTAATGGAGATGTCGTACAATATACATCATACCAATTAGGATATTTAGGCCAGATAAATGACTACTGAGAACTTTAGTCCACATAATACAATTAGGGAAAAACCTTATCCCAATTTTTCTTTTTGTGATAAGCCCAATTTTGAATGAACTACCATCATAAGCAGTAAAATATTTGTCATGAGATATTCAGGCTTTGAGAGGTAAGATATTAGGCTTTATAACACTTTTATAGGATCAAGATAGTTTTAAATCCTTTTTCATCTTGTTAGAGCATTGTCAAGCAAAATGTTCTGGCTTGCCACAAAGGACACATCAATTTACTTTTTTAGCATAAAGGGGTCTTCGTTTAAAGAATCGAACAAATCTACGTCGTTTATGTCTTCTTAAAGATTTTTTATAGCCTTTATTAAAGAATGGGGATCTTTAAGATCGTTTGTAGGAGAACTTGTGATGATATTTCTTTTGTAAAAGGGTCACTTTTGACCATAATTTTTACATCAATCTATAAGTTTAATCCTAACATTCTAGAGAGAACAATTATAACCTTAACAGTAAGAAAATGTTTAAATTGGACCCACTATAACGAAAATTTTAATCCTTATCTGTTAAGTGTCAGGTCAACAATTTTTAATAATTTTTCTTTGTTTTAAGCCCCATTGCCACGTCCCACTTTTTTGAAAAAATATTAAAATTTCATTTTATTTCTCACACCAAAGACTTCTTTGCTTCTCCCGCTCTATCTGTTGTTGTTATCTATCTACCATACGAAAACGAAAGACTAAAATGAAGAAAACTTTGAGAGAGAAAGCTAGAGAGAGAAGACGCAGAGAAACAGGGGCAAACAGAGGATTTTAAGAACTCAGCGATACACTGAGATTTCCTTCCGTAAATTGGATTACACAACTTCTGTAATCGAATATACATTTATAGCAATTCAATCCTACTAACTGTCATCTAACCAAAGTAACTAACATTTCTTGAATTCTTGCTAACTGTATCTTTATTCTTTTACGTCGTTGCATGGCCGTGTATGGCTGCTTGCTCTTGTCTGAAATTTCTGAGACACACATCCTACATTCTCCTCCTTGGATCAGAAATTCATCTTCTGAACTCCCACCATTTTCCTTAATTGTTCAAATCGCGACACATGAAATCCTTTAGTAAAGAGATCAGCAATCTGATTTTCCATAGGAACATATTCGAGCTTTAACTCTCCTTCCTGTTGTACATCTCTCAGATAATAATATCTGAGTTTGAAATGTTTTGTCTTTCCATGGAATACCGAATTCATAGAGATAGAAATTGCAGCCTGATTATCCACGTATATCACAGTAGCGGATGATAAGTGAACTTGCAAATCTTCAAGTAATTTCCTAACCCATATAACTTGCTTTGCTGCTGCGGTAGCTGCCACCAATTTAGCCTCAGCAGTTGAAAGAGCTACCAACTCTTGTTTCTTCGAACTCTAGGGAAAACAAGCCGACCCTAATGTTAGAAAATATCCGGACATACTCTTCATATCTTCTATTGCTCCACCCCAGTCACTGTCTGCATAACAACTAAGCTCACACATACCTGTTCTCTCATATAAGAGACCATATTCAATCGTTCCTTTGACACGTCTCAACACCCTCTTAATTGCCACTAAATGTTATCTTCCAGGATTGCTCAAGTACCTAGAGAGTAAGCTTACCGAATATAGTATATCAGGTCTAGTGGCTGCTATATACATTAGGCAGCTTACCATACTTCTGTAACTTCTACAGTCTACTTCATCTCCATCTTCTTTTTTCATAAACTTTCTTTCGGACAAACTGGAGTCAAAATAGGCTTACACTGATCTAGCTTGAATCTCTTCAGCACATCACAAACATTCTTCTTCTGACTCACTTTTATGCTTCCTTCACACTGATTTATTTCCATCCCCAAAAAATATTTCATCAACCCCAAATCAGACATTTCAAAAGTTTCGTTGAATTGTTGCTTCAGAAATTCAATATGCTTCTCAGAACTTCCAGTAATTAACAAGTCATCCACATAAATTGAAACCACGGCTACGTCACCTTCTTGCATGCGCATGTAAAGGGTTGGTTCACTGCAGCTTCTTCTGAATCTAATTTCCAAGAGGAACGCGTCTAGTCTCACATACCAGCACCGAGGGGCTTGCTTCAGTCCGTAAAGAGCTTTGTTGAGTTTATACACATACTCCTCCTTTCCCTTTATCACGAAGCCTTCCAGTTGCTGGATGTAGATCTCCTCTTACAAAACACCATTAAGGAAGGCGGACTTATCGTCCATTTGATATACCTTCCATCCCCTTTCAACTGCAAGCGCCAATAAGAGCCTAATTGTCTCAATTTTTGCCACTAGCGCGAACGTTTCTCCAAAGTCCACACCTTCAACCTGCGCATATCCCTTCACGACTAACCTCACTTTGAGCTTGTTAACCGACCCATCAGGGTTCAATTTGGTCTTGAAAACCTACTTCAATCCAATGGCTCTTTTGTCTGGAGGTTTGTCTACCAGAGTCCATGTTTTATTTTTGTTAATCATGGACATTTCTTCTCTCATGGCTTCAAACCAGTTCGGATTCTGTAAAGCCTCTAAATCCTTGAAGGCTCCATAATTGCTTCGTTACTTCTCTCATAGATTTCAGCTAGACTTCTTGTCCCCCTCACTAACATGTGATCATAATCTTCGTCGGACTCATCTGGAAGCTCCTCATCAGAATTCCCTTCATGTTGCTCATATTGGGCCACTGGATCTTCTTCCTCCGTAAATTCTAGCTAATCTTAGTCGTCTCGATTTTCTGGATCACCAGTTATTAATTGGATATCCGAGGGCAAAGTGGCTGTCTCCCTTGCTTCCCCATTTTTCTTCTTCTCTTCAGACCAGCTCTAATGCTCATCCTCAAATAAATTCACATCTC
>JAOSBP010000004.1:23975671-23988920 GCA_027563825.1 Erythroxylum mucronatum | reverse complement strand
AAATAAGAAATTATTCAAAAATCTTGTAGAGAAGAATGTTGGATAAGATGCGATCACATGCTAGTCAATATTCTATTCTGCCCAATTAAAGAGAAATCCAAAGAAATTGTTAGATAAGAAGTATTCGCGTGCTAGTCAATATATTATTCTGCCCAAAGAGAACGAAATGCGAAAAGGAATGTTAGATAAGGCAAGATCATGTTATAGTGAATATCCCATATTGTCTAAGAATTCAAATGCCTCATCATTCACGTTCACTTGTCAAAGAACTCAACCTCAAGTTATTATCAACATATTCAAGCTCTATATCATGAAAGTAAGCAAAAAAATAAGTAACATTGAAGGTTGGAGGGATATTTTCCAGCCATAAAGGTAGTTCGATAAAATAGGCATTGCCATTGATTTTCCTTTTAATTCTAAATAGACTATACTTCTTTTGTTGTAGCTTCTAATAACCTCCAATAGTTTGGCTCTTGCTAAAAAAAACCATAACTTCATCTCCAACATTAAACATTTGAGCTCTCTTATACTGATCAACCTTAGCCTTGTGCTTTTCATTAGCTCTATTAATCTTCTTTTTCACCTCTACTTGAATCTCTTGTACCTCTTTAGTAATCTTCATGCACTAAGAGAAATATTAGAAGATTTAGGCAACTTAAAAAGATCAAAAGCATGATTAGGTACATTGGTATAAACCACAGAAAATGGCAATTGACCAATAACACTATGGACTATATTGATGTAAACAAATTCGGCTTACGAAATCAAGAAATCCTAACTTTTTGGTTTGTCAAGGCATATGCATCTTACCAAATTACCCAAAGTCTTATTCACTATCTCCATCTACCATCAGTTTGTGGGTGTGTAATACTACTATACTTGAGAAGAATCAAATAAACCCTTATAAGGTCCTCCAAAAGTGACTCGAAAACTTGGTGCCATGATATATAAGAAGTAATGGGTTTAGTTATACCATAAAGTCACACCACTTCTCTAAAGAATATCTTAGCAACTATTGTAGCATTTGTCGTCTTCTTACAAGGGATAACAAATGGGTTATTTTACTATCCACAACCACAAAGATAGAATCCATACCTCTTTGTGTTCTTGGAAGTCCCAACATGAAGTTCATTGACAAATCCTCCCAACTAACTAGCGTTTGAAGCATGTCCTTTATAATCTTGACAAATTTGGCACCTTTCAACAATTCTATATGTTTCTCTTTCTTTGTTGAATACGACCATTAATTGTGTGTGTTTTTCAACTATACTAAAAATCACTAAGCAACCATACCTATCATTTTTATATAATAGTCTAGTGAATAAGAGTTTTAATCACAAAAGGACTATAAGCATCGGTACTAGTTGTCTTTCTATTATCTAACATAACAAGTGAATGATTGATTTAAATGAAAGTTTTAATGAAACTAAAATAGCTAATCAAAATTAATAAGAATGAAAAAAAAAGATGATGAAATCCTTCTAGAAATTTTTCTGTCTAAATTGATCTTATGATTAACCCTAATTTCTTAGACTAGTAAAAATTGTAATATTAGAATTATATCCATTCTTAATAAATATAACCCATATCCTTAAGTTGATTTATTGAAATCTCTTTCTAATAAAACCTCCTACGAATGCAATAACTCCTTTTTGTTAATTCCTATAATAGATGTGACTCTAACCCAAAAGATTTATATGGTCCTATCTTTAATATTTGATATAACTCTTACTATTCATGTCACGATCCATTTATACGTATGATTTCTTATACATGAAATCTGAAATTGAAAAAAAACCTCTAAAAAGTTTCGATTGAAATATAGGAAGTAACCATGAATAATTTATAAGTAAACTTGGATCTTTCATTAAACCAAAGAATCGATCCAAACAAATGGTTACAGGGTTAATCCAATTTTGGTTTATCCCAATTTAGTTCATGCTAAAATCAAGAAACCCAACAACAATAAAAAAGGGAAAAAAGAAAAAAGAAATTACTCATTTGGATCTTGAAATCTTAATGTTCTTTACTTGAATCTCGATGAAATCCCTTTTTTTCTCTCTCTCCAAAGCTACTCCATTCTTATCTCATGAAACTCTAATTTGGCTCTATAATGTTCTCCATGTTCATAATATTCCTCTTCATTCTTTTATATTAAAAAACCTTCAAAAATCAAAACACAACAACCAACTAGGGTCTAACACTCACTTGTGTTGGTCCTAAGTTGTTTGCTACTCCATAAACAGTCAAGTAAATTAATAATTTTTTAAAATTACAAAATAATGTTCAAAGTTATAACATTGTGAAATAGCCCCTCTATATGTTATATTATATAATTTTTTTACTTTATTTCATCACAATAATATAAACTTGACATAATAAATATTTTAATTTCAATTTATTAATAGTAATATTAATATTATTGTTTCTCATATTTCTCATATAAACAAAAACCTCAACAATTAAGATAAAAAAAAGGATCGTTTAACTCTCATATAGATATCAAACTAAGAATAATACAAAGTTTAAAAAATATGCATTTATAATCAGTGAATTTAATTCCAAATGTTATCTTTACATATTTCAAAAGTTACTATAGTAATTTTTTACATGTATGCACCAAAAAAAGTATATATTTTGTCAATAAGAAATATATATTTTTTAAAGAATATTTATTAAATATTTTAAACTATGTTAAATTGATATCTTTAGTTATGTAATCTATAATTACAAAAAAGTTTGTTTAATACATTCTTAATTTTATCTTTATTACTTTTCAAAATAAATTGTAGACAACTTTATAAAGTCATTCCTTTTTTATAGATAGCTAGTACTGGTTAGTGCCAAAGTCCAGTACAAAAACCTCTTGTTTGGTATCGGTTGGTACGATATGAGATGGTTCAATATTCACAGGCCTGGCTGGAACAGTATCTAGATTAATTAACATAACTTGTTACCTGACATAACTGACAACTGTCAGGTACATAACTTGTTACCTGACATAACTGACAACTATCAAAGTATCATAACTGTCGTAATTGTCATAACTGCCACTAAATTCATCTAGTAGTTATGATGATTCTAGTTGTTCCAGAATCCTTTTGTGACATTTCTAATTGATAGTATAGAATTTGATGTCTTTTTTTTTTACATAGAGGGGAAATGAACCAGATTACACAACAAGACGAAGGAAACAAATTCCTAATAAATCCTCTATAAGGATCATGAGGCATTTTATAGGTGTTGTATCAAAATATGTGACTCCAACGTCAAAATGATTGGCATAGTGAGCAAGCCAATCAACGTTTCTTTTGCTTTCTCAATAAACATGACGATGAACAACAGTCCAGCTCCTAGTGAATAGTTCATTAATGCCTAGAACTATAAGATTGGAATTTCAGGCTCAATAATCCGGAAAAGAAAGGATGTCGATTACTGCTGTAGAATCCACCTCTCTTCAACAAGGTGATTTGCTTCCTTACTAAAACATGCCCTCACCATGCTTGATCTACTTTGGCTACCAAATTGTCTAAATTGAGCCAACAGGACTTATAAAAGGCAACAATCACATATTTAATTTTTGACGATCTTATCAAACTTATATTACATGTAAAATGTTATACATTTAAACATGCATTTCTCTTCGTACAAATATAATCAAATTATAAGCATGAAATATTATTTGATTATAATTATCAATACAATCTCTACGATCCAAAATATTATTTTGAACTATTTAGATAATTAAATTAGATTAAACCATTAATTTCTAAATAAATCAAATTCCTCTTCTAAATAAAATTCAATTTGATTTGAAAATAATTTTCAAATTCAATTGAAAACCGTTTATAATTATCTTGACTCCTTTAACATTTTAATTAAAAATAATTTTTCAACAAATTACTTTTCTTATTTATTATTTAAAAACTCCTTTATCAAAATTTAACAAGTAAGATATTATAATCTAATTAGAAAATCACTTTCCAATCTAATTAGAAACAACTTTTCCTTAATTTAAAATTTATTTTCTAATATTAAAGGAAATAACTTTTAAAATTGAATAAAATATTTTTAAGTTAATTGAGTAATTAAAAAACTATTGTCTAATATTAAAGGAAATAACTTTTAAAATTTAATTTAATTAAGTAATTAAAATTTTGTTTTCTAATATTAAAAGAAATAACTATTAGAATTAAATTAAATATTTTAAAGTTAATTATGAAAGTCCGTTATATTATTTTTTTAGACTAAATTTTCAACTAATCAAAAAATAATTCTTTAATAAATTAGAATTTTCTAAAGTATCAAAGAAGGTTCATTTTCTTAATTAATAAGTAAAACATCTTTCCAAATTTGATGAAGAAAAATACATTTTTCTAATTAATCAAAAAAATTGTTATTTAAATTAATAAAAATAATTTCTAAAAATAAAAAAAGCATATGTTATTTTAATTTAATTAAAATAAAAAATTATTTCTTAATTACTCAAGAAATTTTTTAATTTAAAGTAATTAAAATAAAAAAAAATTATTTCTTAATTACTCAAGAAATTTTTTAATTTTAATTTATATGATTAATTATTATTTATGGAAATATAATTAATTAATTTCTAAATATTATTTTTTAAAATATTAATTTCAATATAATTAAAAAATAATTAATTTAATTTTAAAATAAAATCTTCTCTTAATTAATATAATTTAGTTGTACTAAGATAGCCCTTTAAAACTTTGCTTATTTTCAATTATTAATTTGATAACTATTTTAGTTCAACATTTGAAAAACAAAATAAACACCATAAATATTCTTAATAAAAATTTACCCATTTGAAAATAACTTTTAAACAATTAAAATTACTTTTCTAAATTTACTCAGAATTGAAAATTATTTAATTTAAATTTATTAAGAATTAATTTAATTAAAATAAAGACTCAAAACATAGAAAAAATAATAAAAATACTGAAGCGGATTGCCAAGCACGTACTCTACAAGTCATGCTTCCCATAATTTTCTATTAATTTTATTTATAAGATGTGTTTATTAATATTATCTCAAATCGATTATACTTTGACAACACCAATTTGGAATCAAGTCCTGATTAACTCGATTGTAAACGATAATGCAAAGACTGCACCCAATCAACCGACACCAAGTTTCCTATAAGATTTACTGAATCAATCACTCAAACAATCTGACAACGACAGACAATGACTCGTTGCGTACGGTGAGGCATTTACATGGCTAATACTTCACATGCCAGATATTTTGATGTCATTTCCCATGGTAAATCAAGTTGGTCCCATCAGATACAGCGATAACTTGGAGCCAAGAAAATCCCCAAACAGTAGTTCCTCTCCTGTCACCTGACAATGAGGTTTGTCCGCTCTGAAACCGAGAGAACTTAGTTATGTCACGTGAAAAAGAGACAGGTTGAAGTTTTAACTCGGCTGGTAATATCTGCAAACAAATCACCTATTCTTCGTAAATATCCATTCATTCAACGGAACTCGCAAAAAATAGAAGAATACGTACCTTATTTTGGTTGAAGCAATCTAGCTTTATATCAATGGAGGTAGAAACAGATTATCTTCAGTTGATGCAGTGATTTCATAGATTAAGAGCTGGTACCAATAAATTGAGAGTAATACTAGAAGAATAAAAATTAACAGCGTGTGTTTTTTAATCCTTTTAACTTTTTTCCTATTGCTTAGTAATAGTTATTGTCTGCGTGGCTTCTTCCAATATTGACACTACTGGGGATTTCGAACAACGAAGATACCTTGTCATCTGGGAAACTATAGCATGTTTTACACGTTTGTATTTACAGGATGCATATATATGCATTATCATACCTAGTTCTCTGGGAGAATATAGCATGTTCTATACACTTGTTTTTACAGGCTGCATATGTATTATCAACTAATCAGCATGGCTGATGGACATTAACCGTAGACTTCAGGACTGATTCTACATTTCCACGGAGATTTTCGCTCCCTTTGTCGTGGTCCACCACCACCTCCTTTTCATGCAAAATGTTACCTTGACTGGAGCACGGAGCAGTACATCTATGTGTTAAAACGGGTCAGGCATCGCTGATACTTTACGACTTGATTCACATCCATAGCATGCTATTGATAGAAAGAAACCTAGACATGAGATTCCGGCCATCGACAAGGAACAGTGTACATCACTCCCAACCCATTAACATTTTCCAAACCCCTTCCTCTATTCCTCTCTTTGGAACAGATAAACCTTCACCTTCATCTAGTAAGACTCTGTACACCTCATATTCACGATCTCCAATTATGCGCCTCCTAATTTCAGCCTGAAAAGAAAATAATCTTGCATCATTTACACAATTGGAAGTACATGTAATTGAGCTAGTTATCAATCTCACAAGAGCAGCAATAAATAATATTTCAAAAGAAAATGGAAGACCCTAAGATGCAACATAGTAAGCTAGCAAGTAATTGTGTAATTGGGTAGTTAGTAGATTGAGATTTTACCGAAAAGATGCCAGTCTCAAGTTTTCTGAGAGCAAAGGTGATATCATAAAATACCAGAGGCCGACCCTTGCCAGATAACTCTACAGGATTTGCAACCAATAGCTCTGTATCAGGACCACGACTGACAACAGCAGTCCTCAGAGGACGCAATAGCTCAATCTCCAAACGAGAGGATAATGCTTCCTGCTTGCATGGGTCAATAATCTTCTTCCCATCGGCTTGCACAATAAACAGGTCAATCTCACATTTTCTTCTTTGTTTTGTAAAGAAGCGTCCGTAAGATATCTGTTTAAACAAGTGGAAGATAGGGCAATATTGCATCTATTAGTTCCTCCTATAGAATTTCTAGCAACAAACACAGTGGAACAATGATACAGAAAGTATATTCAGCAGGCAGAACGAGACATCTGTTTATGCATCTTTACCTGCAACTTAAAATCTTTTACAGTTCTCATTATGTCATAGAGAAGACCTTTATGATCTTGGCATACAATTTGAACAAGTGTATGCGCAGGACTTAATGAGTTGTCCATTGTGACGGAAACGCCAGTAGAAATCAACGAACTTGGCAGTTCCTCAGGCATTTCCAAGTGAAGTATGTCTTCTCTAATTGTAGTTGGAAGAAACGAAGATTCCTGTGAACATTCAGTAATTTCAGGTCCGACCAATTCTATGTCACAGCTTATCATGGCATCTCCCATAACAGTTTTCAAGTGATCATATGTATCCTCCTGTCTTTTCTTGGTATGCAGCAATTCTCTGATAAAGACAACAGTAAGGAACATTACTTCTAAAACTTGATGAACATATATATCCATACAACTTCACAGAATTATGGTTATGTCCCATAATAAGGATGACACATCACAGTTGCTTCTTTGAGAGTTAGGCGAGTAGCACTAAGTTTGATAAAACAATCGTTCGAGTTTAAGAAGGAATCTTAGTAAATGAAACCTGGTATCTGTAACAAAGAATAGGTCCATCACTCTCCCATCAGGTGTTGTTGATACTTTAACCTTTTTAATATTGAGTTCCAGCTCGCAAAGCCCGCCTGTCACATCTGCCAAAAGAAATTAATCAAGGTCAGTGGCAATGAAATTCTATCACTTCTTAGTATCTAAAATTTCGTAATCAATCATTCCAATGACTGCATATTGGATGATATTTTACACGATTTCTGCATAAATCAAAATTTGTAATCTCACACAAAATCGTCAGATAAAGTGGCCAGAGTGAGATTTTATTTTCCAAACAGCCCCAACCACACAAGGAGTACTTCCCCTTCTCCTTCGCGCAATAAAGAAGGGGAAGCAGAGAAAAATAAAAGAGAGATAGAGGGAATAATCATCATTCTAGCAAACCAATAATCATATATCTATAGCATAAAACAGACAGACATTTCTGACAACGTATGAGGCAAGATAATTAAATAAACTAAGATGCAGATGCAGGAGAACCAAGGCCAAAAGCAGAGATTCCTGGAAAACTTACCATGTAAGAGCCCTTTTCTATCATGACAGCATAACTTTAAGAGGAATACATCAGGCGGTCCTGGTGACTGCAAGTCTGACCGATAATACGAAATTCCTGAAGCTGAAAAGCAAGAAGGGCAAGCCCCTACTAATCTCTTCTTCAATAAACTCCAACGAGTACTTGAGTTGCCAACCACCCAAAACAATACGTAGCACCATTTCCCGTCCGTAGAGACATCTATACCAAATCAGAAATCACAACACTCATAATCAAAACATACTACCACAACTCCTTTCCAGAAAATTATTAAAGCGAAGTACTATCCATATAATATTAAAAGCTAAAAGAAACAGAAAAGAAGTAAACTTTACTTCTTAGGTTTAGTGTAAGAAAACTCTCTAACCCATCTTTCTCTTTTCAAGACATATGGAGGGTTGAGGCATGAAGTATAGCCGAAATTTACCAACGTGAGGAAATGGAGGAAAGTAAAGAAGAAAGAAATAAAAGGAAGAGAAATTCTTAACCCGAGTAACAGAAGGAAAAAAGAAAACGCTCGCAAGTTTTTCTTTTGGGGAAACTAAATTTTAATGCTGAAAAGGCTAATACTCACCACAATTGAAATTTGAAACAGCTAAATTCAGCAGTAGCACAACTTAAATTTGGCATCAACCGAACTATTCCTTACCTCCTCTAACGATGCTGAGACCAAAAGAGAGTATGATACGACATAAATCACAACCGAGGCCGGTCTTATCAGGGCAATTAACAGTGATTACGGTCGGGTCTCCTTGTTTCTCCGCTTGCCTGATGATAACAACGTCGTCGTACAGAATACCCATGTCTTCTTCTTCTTCCTCGTTTCCCAATCTCTGTTCTTAAAGATTGAAACTTTCCTCCAAAAGAAACAGAGCTACATATGTGCAACTATTTTTGGCTCTCTGGGTTCTTCTAGTCAGCTACTGTTCGGCTTTGTTTGGTGTAGTAGAGGTTAAAGAAAGGCAGAGGGAGATGAGACTTTGCTGTTTCTTCTCTTCTGCTTCACTTGTTTTTGTCGATGTTTCATTGTCCGAACTTTATATGAATTTTCAGCTTCGCTTAATTTTCCTAGGTTAACAGATTAGCTTGGTAAACAGTGAACAGGAGTCAATCGAAAATCTCGGGCACGAGATGATCCGATGTTAGAACCTTAAATGCGTTGGCAAAATTATTTGATAATCAAGTAAAACTTTATCCTTGGTCATTGACAGGGACTCCAAGTAAAGCGAACACCGTCCTCCTCTGTTACTTCCCTGTTTTCAAATCTACAAACTTTCCGTGGCCTGAAAACAAACGCACAACAAGGCAACCAAACTGCGATCTTGTTAAAAACAGGAGCTTTCCATGATTCTAGTTATTGAACTCCAACATTAAATCAAGGATGACAATATATGAATTTGACATAAACTATTCTTTCTGATTTATAAATATCTTTCTATAACTTTTTATTCTCTATTTTTATTGAAAATAAAAAATATTACATCATATTTGATGTAAGAACATAATAAAATAATTTTCTAAACTTTATATTAATCATTAGATTGTAGTATGACTTTTGTTATATTATGTTCGATATTCATTAACAAGGGTTGTTTATTTTTATTGCTATTTTCGTTCTTTTTTTAGTTTTAAAATCCAGTAATAAATATATTTGATTATTTTTTATATCTATTTATTTTAGTTTCATAATTTATTAATTTTTTTAGATTTTATTACCAACATGATTTTTTTAATTAGAAAAATATTAAGCAAAATAATAATAAAACTATAATAGATTAATATTAAAAATTAAAAATTTTAAAAATAGAAACTAAAAATCATATAAAAACTAAAATTGAAAAATGAAAATGAAACCAAAAGATTTATACTAATTTAGTTATGGATATGATGCAATAATCTTCAGTTTTTGTTTTATATGTATGTATATATTCTACATATAATATTTGATATTAAATTTTTAGTGCTTTAATGTAAACGTATATTTAAACAAAAATCTAAGTTACTTTAATATGGCAAATTCCTCATAAGCGGTAAAGAACTCGATGTTAGTTTATGTCTTACAATCAATCAGTTGGTTATAATTTAGTGACATTATAATCATTTAAAAACACTCTTTATCTTATATATATTTAGATGTATATGATAAAGTCATGGGGTAAATATACATTGCAAATGAAATTATGATGAGATCATAATTAAGAGATTCATATTACATTTATGTATTATTCCTAACTTGTTCATGGTCATTTTTTATTGACACTGAACATTAATAGAATGTAAAAAGATTAGCACATATTATATTTTTTCTTTATAAAGGAAATAATTGATCTCATAAACTAAAGTATGATGATACTTAAACAAACATGTGAATTTTTGTTAGAGAATAAGTTCATTAAACCGGCATTATATGAGATTTTCACTTGAAATATTATTTATGTGTTTTTAAAAATTCTCACAGTGATAATTGTATAAGTGATCTTTTGACTTAAGATCTCCAGAGTAATCTCCAATAAAGATTATTATGTTTTAATATTACTTATGACATATTCTAATCAAAGGTAGCTCAATTGATAGTCATTGGATATAGCGTGAACAGCATGGAAGTAGTTAAGTGATCAATTAGGGAGAACATTCCATTGTTCTTGATTAGTATTAATTTGAGAAATCCTTAGCCAAGGTGAAAAGACACTTTGAAAATAATTTTCAAATATCATTAATTGAATTGATTACTAATGGTGGAGAATTAATATGGACTCAAAAACTAGAGTAAACATTAACTATATGTTTTATATCTAATCAGAATATTATATAATGAAATGATTGAAATATATGAAAAAATCATGTATGGAAAGGTTAGTGAAAACTACTTTGACATTCATAAATATTTAGGTAGTCGTGATACGTTGCTAGATGTCAATCTTGATCTATGGATATAAATTGTTTAATTTAAAAAATTAAAGATAAATTAAAGAAGTTTAATTTACCTAATCCTAAATATGATGTAGAGTCATTATTTATATTAATTACCAACATATTTGGGAACCTAATTAGTCACACACAAAAAACGGTTAAAGAGAGAAAAGATCTTTTAATCAAGTTAGACTTATTGTAAAATTTGATAAACTTTATGATTAAATATAAGATATTTAATAAATAATGATCAATATGAGATATTGGATCTTATTTGAACCCAATTGGTATTTAATTATAATTAATTGTAATTTTAATTAAATTACTAAAAGGTCTAAGTCCTATTATAAATAGGCTTAGACTTTAACGGAGCTACCACTCCTTACCTAACCCTCTTTGAAATTGATTCAAAGTTCTTTTAGATACCGTTAGAGATTAGAAACTTGTGCAGTTATAGTAGTTAAGATGAGTTGATTTCAGAAACAGTTAAAGGAAAATGAAAAAAAGATCATATTTTATAGTAAGGTGCGAATTACGATTCATGTTTTATTATGATTTATGTGTTAATATTTTTATAGAATTTAAGTGATCATGACTTTCAAAAAAATCAAAACAAAAAGTTTTGTATTTATTCCATTGTGCGCATAATCAAATACTGCCTCAATTTTCATATATCAAGGCAGACTTTAATTATAATTTGCTTGAATATTGTTATTGATTTGATAAACATTAAGGCTTAAGAAACTAAATTATTTGAGCGACTGACTTAGGCCTTGTTTGGTAAATAACTTAACGGACATTTTTTGGGAGATTGAAATATTTTAGTTACTTAATCATGTCAAATTGCTAATAATTATGTTTAATAATCAACTGATTGGAGTGTTTTCCTCCAAATGAAAAATTAAGGGACTAAAAGAGACTATTATATCCAAAAGTTATTACAAATTATTGAAAGAGATAGTGGCACCAATGGCGGCAACTAGAGATTGCAATTTCTAGTTTTCAAGCGAGCAGAGATGGTGGAGAGTAGTAGGCACCAGGCGCGATAAGGAGAGTAGTAGGAGCGAGGCGCGAGAGTAGCAGGCGCGATGGAGAGCAACAGTGGCTACGGATGGTGGCACCAATGGCGGTGGTGACCAACGACTTTAAAGGAGGGAGACCCGAGAGGAGAATGTTGAGAGGAGAGAGATGAAAATTTTTTGAGGACTTGTGAGAGAGAGAGTCTGCATGGGTTTTGAGTATTTTGTTAATGTTTTTGCAATTTAATCCTTAAAAAATTTCAAATTTACAGTACTGATTTGTATTTGGCTGATATTTAAAATACTGATCAGTATTTGGTTGGTATTTAAAATATCGATCGGTGAAGCTTCCGACACTGGCCGGCACTAAAAGTTGATATCGAAGAGACTAGTTTCGTATTATTTTTTGACCAGTATAGAACAAAATTCATGACTTTGCTTTTAACCTCAAGTTGCCTTTTAAACCAATTTTTGGATTGTGCTCCTAAAGACAAAAAGACTACAGTAAGGTTACTTGGCAGAATATTTTGTTGTTGGACATTTTTTTTAATTAAAGGGAAACTGCCGGAGCAGGTTACAAAACAGATTTGGGAAAATTGGTCCCCAACATATTCTCAAAAAGGATACGTTGGCACCCTAGAGGTGCAATAGTGAAGTAGGTTACACCAATATCAAAATGTACCACCTGGGTGGCAAGCCAGTCAGCACATCTGTTGCTCTCTAGGTAAACATGTAGATGAACAACAGACCAGTTACGAGTAACTAGTTCGTGAATGCCCGCTACAAACGGGTTGGTCGCCTGTGTGCGGTGAGTCGAGGAAGATAGGAGCTGGTGCACCGCAAGCGAATCCACTTCCAGCTCTATATGGCGGAAGCCCAAGTGCCAGGCGAGTGATAAGCTGGTATAAACATCCCATAATTCAGCAGACATCGGAGTACACCATCTGAGATTTTGTGTACTCCAATAGTTGTTACTGTCACGAGAAGGCCACCGGCTGTGGCCACGATTGCGGAGCGATTGCTGGCCCCGTTTGTATTGACTTTGATCCATCTCAACGGTGGCTTGCTCCATCTGACGCGTACCTCGTGGCGGGGGCGAAGTCTGGTGTCCGGCCGGCTAGGCCTCGCTGAAACCCTACGGAGTTGATCTACATAAGACAAAACGAGAGCATCAGGTGAGGAAGGCCAAGTAAATTGATAGTCAAAAAGATCCTTGTTCCTCCACGTGTAGAGGAACCAACAGGTTGTGCCAAAAATGACCGCCCAATCATGGCCCAGAAGATGTCGGTGAGTACGGAGGTTGGT
>JAOSBP010000004.1:23956259-23969227 GCA_027563825.1 Erythroxylum mucronatum | reverse complement strand
TTTCAAATATTTTTTTAAAAAATTACTTATATAATTAAAATTTTTAAAATTACAAATATAAGTGGCCCCCCTTTAAAAAAATCCATACCTTTAAAAATCTCGGCCCCCCTTAGAGTTGAGTCTGGCTCCGTCCCTGTTAACGAGGAAGGTCTTGTGTGATAAGGAAACATTTTTGAGTGACATGGATTATGCTAGGGGATAAAGTGATTTCTTGGTACACTCTCTTGTACCTTTTCGCAAGGCAATGGGTTTCTCACCAGTGTCACATAAAACAGGCTGCTCAAAAAGTTCATGCATTTATCTTTAGGAGCTATTACCTCTATATTGGGATCCTTGATGGAATCCTGAACATGCTGAGGTGCAGAATTGCCTTTTCCTTTCCTTGAGTACACTTGGCCAAACTTCTTAAGTACACATGCTGGTTGAGGATTATGAGTGTCTGATGCACCTGTTGAGAAATTAGGTAAGTTTGGAGTGAATTGGTCTAGTGCAGGTTGCTCTGTAAAGAACTGGTCTGGATAAGAAATGGGTTGGTCTGGGGCAAAAATGGGCTGATTAGAAATGAGCTGATTAGTATCAGCTGGAGAAATGGGCTGGTCTGGAGCAGAGATGGGCTGATTAGTATCAGCTGGAGAAATGGGTTGGGAAATGGAAAATTTTTCCAAAGAAATGGTATTCTCATCTTCTGAATCTTTTGAATTTAATGGTACTAATTTCTCCCCCTGAAGATGAGAATGATAATAATAAGGCTCAGTTTCATTAAAGGTGACATCAACCGAGATAAAGGCTTTTTTAGTGGGAGGATGGTAACATTTGTACCCTTTTTGGGTGGATGAGTATCCCACAAATATACAGCGTAGGGCTCTAGGATCCAGCTTGCCTCTACTAGGAGACTGCACATGAACAAAGGATGTGCACCCAAATATTCTAGGCTGTAGGCCGATCTTAACTGGATTATTTGGGTAGAAGGTAGAGAGGATATCAGCAGGACTGTTGTTTCCAAGGCTATATGATGGCATTCGATTGATCAAGAAGGCAGAAGTGAGGACTGCCTCTCCCCATAGCCACCGTGGGACATTGTTATAAAAAAGAAGAGCTCTTGTACAAGCAAGAATGTGACCATTTTTACGCTCTGCAATGCCATTTTGTTGTGGAGTATAGACACAAGAAGACTCATGGATAATGCCCTCCTTTTGAAAGAAAGAAGATAAGGTCTGATTAAAGTAATCTTTGGCATTGTCAAATCTGACCCTTTTAATTTTGGTTCCAAATTGGGTCTGAATCATGGTATAAAATCGAGGAAGGACTATGCTCACATCTGACTTGTGTTTGAGAAGAAAGATCCAAGCCATACATGTGCAATCATCAATAAATGAAACAAACTATTTTGCACCAGAAACATTAAAAATGGGTGTTGGACGCCATATATCACTATGAACAAGGTCAAAGGGTAGAGAACTTTTACTAATAGAAGTTGGAAGGGGCACATGCTTGTGTTTAGCAAGCTTACACACTTCACATTGAAACTCTTCTACCCTATTGCTTGAAAACAAGGAAACATATTTTTTATAACGAAGGAGGGATGTCCTAAGCGGCGATGGTTAAATTTGTGACGTGTTTCGGGTAGTAGGCTGGATGGAGAAATGATGTCTGATTTTTCTTGTTTGACCGATGTCTCAAAGTAGTAGAGGCCATCCTTTGCCCTAGCATGTCCAATCCTCCTCCTCAAATCGCTTTCCTAAAATAAACAGAAATCTTGATGAAAGAATACATGGCAATTTGTATCAAAAATTAGTTTTTTGACAGAAACAAGGTTGGTAGACAGTTTAGGGATATCAAAGACATTTTCAGGTTAATGTCACCAACACCAACACCAACACCAACAATAGTAATTAAGGATCCATCTACTGTAGATATTTTTTTGTTACCAGAGTAGGGTTTATAGGTTATGAAAAGGGTTGATGTATTGGTCATATGGTTTGTAGCTCCTGAATCAATTATCCAGGAGCCTTGGGAAAGGAAGTGGCCTAAGGCACTTACACTGACCAGAGCAAGAGACTCACCAGAAAATGCAAGAGAGGTACTACTTGAAGGAGTAGATAAGTCCCCTGGTTTGTCTAGTGCAAGGGTCAGTCTGTTAATTTCTTCCTGGTTCAGCTTCCTTGTGTCTAGAGCTGGTTGCTCCTGCTCTGCTGCAGCAGCTGCATGCACTTGCACCTGTCCACCTTTTCTGCGTTGTCCCCCTCTCTAATTCCACTCTTGATTTATTTGAGATTTTCCTTTCTGTCCGCAATCTCAGCTTGGAGGCTTACCATGTAGCTTCCAACATTTATCCCTTGTGTGCCTAGGTTTTTTGCAGAATGTGCACCACAATTCATCAAGTTTCTGCTGTCCAGATCTTCCTCCTTCAATTCTGCCTTGTCTGGTAGCCACCATTGTGCCACTTTCCAGTGTTTGATTATCTAACATAACCATCCTCCTACTTTCTTCTCTTCGAATAAGTGCTACCACCTCATTTAAAGATGGAAACTCCTGCCACCCTAATATTTGGACCCTGACCTGATCATATTCATGGTTCAATCCCACAAGAAAATCATATACTATCTTGTTCCACAAAATTCTTCAGTAGAGTAGCATCTACAGAGCATCTTGTTTGTAGCACCCGATAATGATCAAGTTCCTCCCGTAACGTTTTCAACTGATTGGCATATTATGTCACTAACTTACTCCCCTGTTTTGTTGCCATTGTTCTCACTTTCACCTAATATATTTGGGCTGCATCTTTGGCCTTTGAATATATCTGATGAAGTGTGTCCCAAATGTCTTTGGCAGTTGACAAGAACATGCACGTATCTCTAATTTTAGGAATCATGGAATTCCACATCCATGCCATGATTAAGGCATCCTCCTCATCCCAAGCTTCAAACCATGGGTCGCCTTCCTTGGGACCAGTTCCATTTAGATGACTCAACCTCCTCTTTCCTTTAAAGGTGGTTCAAATAAACTGAGACCATTTCAGATAGTTTTTTGCCATCCAATTTGAAGGCTAGTTCGATGGTAGGCAAATCTCCCAGAGGAGGCTGCACTAGGGAGTTTGTCATTCCTTGCTGCACTCCACTTGGTTCTTCAATTTCTGACATCTTCTGGGATTAAGGACAATTGATCTGCTAATATGGAGAGGAGAAGAATAAACGTACCAGCAATGAAGGCTGATACAAAGAGAATTACTGGAATTGTAGGGAGAATTTCCAGCAATCAAGGCTGGATGAAAAATGGCAATTATTGATCTGACAATGAAGGTCAAATCAAAAGAGGATGGAACTTGCAGTCGAATTGATCTCCTTGTGGCTCTGATACCATGTCAGTAAACTACAAAGAATTTTTGGTAGAGAGACTGCATTCATTCTCCACTATACAATAAGGGTTGTTCCCCCTTTTTAAATGTACATGGTTCACCAAAGCAGAAATAAAAGCTTTGGTAACTGCCTCTAATAAAAGCATAAATAACTATTTACAGTTACTGAAATAATAACTATCTCCAATAACTGTGTATCTCCCCTATCAATTAAGGGAGAATATTCTTAATTAATATTTAATTATTTTAACAATAACATAATTATTTTACTACTACTTCTTGTCTAATAATGAATCCTAACATAATCTAATTTTCAGCTTTTGTCATCTTCGTTATCAACTCAATTCACCCTCCACCTCATCAAATTAAGACTTATAGATGACTAACTTTTTCCTTTTTTATTTCTTCTACAGATTTTAAGCTCATTTGCAACAACTCTCCCCGAGTTGTTTGAAGTGTCCTCGACGTACAATGCAATAAATATTGATCATATAAATTTGGATTCAACTTCTGAAATTCAAATTTTAAAATTCAAACACTGATAAAAATTAGTCTTCCTTTTCACTTGATAAGAAATTCTCAATATCCTTCATCTCTTGTGGCTACAATTTGTTCATCAAGATTAGGAGTGGCTGGAATTCTCAGAGTTGCAATAAGGGATTGCATATCATCATGTCTGTGATAAATAGTTAAGTCTGCAACATTAAATATAGGACCGATTCTCATGTCTCCTGATAATTCCAAGCCATAAGCATTAGCAATATCTTCTTGAAGATTTTATAAGGCCCAACACTCTGTGAATAAAAATTCTTAATCTTTTACTTTTGTAAAAAGCTCTGGAGGAATCCTAACCATAACCATATCCCCTTCATTGAATTCCATCAATTGAGGTTGTTGATCAACATATTCTTTATAAGACAAGTTGCTAGTTGTTATCTCTCATCATATTTCATCAAAAATGTCCCTCGTGTATTATGCAAAACTTTCAGCTAACTCGTATTTTTTGTGGTAAAGGAACTAGATCAATAAGCTTTCTTGGTTGAACTCTTGAAACTATCTTTAAAGGACTCTTACTAGTATAGAACTGTTATATGAAAATTCTGTCATAGGAAGAATTGAGTCCCAATTATTCATATTGTCTCGAACCAAACATCTTAATAAGTCTCACAAACTTCTATTCACCACCTCTGTTTGTCCATCGATCTAGGGATGGAAAAAAATTTGAAAATTGAATCTTAGTGTTCAATTTTTTCCATAGAGTTCTCCAAAAATAACATAAACTTCATATCACGATTAGAGATCCATATAAACATGCCACCTCTTTGAAGAATAGTTTAATAGTATGGAGAGTATCATAAGTCTTGACTATTATATTTGCACACGATTTCGTAAAAAAACCACATGGCATCTCTACCATATAGGCATGAAGAACATACATATTGTTGCTTCTTATAGTTAAATCCATTAACTTTTTGTCATTACTAAATTTTGACATTGCAAGTGCACTAATAAATTCTCGTTTATTCATATGTGTTCTTTTTAATTTTGTATCTTCATACATATCTACTTCTCCTTATACTGCAACATAATCTTCACTAAAAATACCAAGGATAACATCAAGTTTTGAGCCAACATAATCTTCATCACCTGCTTCCCTACTATTTCAATTTGTTGTTCTTATGTTCAACGGTTTCAACCATTTTTTGAAGTACTTCAACCTCTTGTTCAAATATTCCAGCTTGATGTTTAAGAGTTTTTTTTTTTAATTAAAGATTTCATTGATTAAAGATAATTACAGCTAGAATACAAAAGGTCAAGGATAATCCAAAATGTCTAGATTACAAAAAGTTGTGGTTCCTAGTAACCGTCTACATCTTGTTATCTAAGGTGTACTTTTGAGAACACATAAACCAGTATTACTCCAATCCCCATCGCCTCTTCATACTACTTGACAGATTTACAACTATTCCTCTTGCAAACATGGCCAATCTGCAATGGAGGAAAATGTCCTGAAAAAC
Organism: Erythroxylum mucronatum; assembly: GCA_027563825.1. NCBI lineage: Eukaryota > Viridiplantae > Streptophyta > Magnoliopsida > Malpighiales > Erythroxylaceae > Erythroxylum > Erythroxylum mucronatum. The sequence goes on along the minus strand of JAOSBP010000004.1, from coordinate 23,963,854 downwards.
CATTTCAATGCTTCCGCTTTGTTATCTAAAAATTTTACAATTATGCTCTTTCCAGACGTAGTACACCAAAGCTGCCCAATTTAATTTAATTGCTATAAAATCAGTTGCATTATGCACTCTAAGGTTCCCCAAGCAAGTAATAGTTTCACTCCAAAAGTCTACTGGTCTATCCAAGTTGAGAATAATCTGCATCCACTCCCATACTTTCCTAATATATCTGCATCTAATCATAAGATGCTACAAATTTTCCATTTATGTACTACATAACTCACAGTGCAATTTGCTTATGGAGAACTTGATCCTGTCCCTCGTAAGCAATTCTCCATCGACTCCCATCTATAAGATAAATGAATGAGCCGGATGGATGTCACTGTCCCATACTAGCTCTGTCCACTCCAGCCTTGTGTTTTGCGAAGTCTGCAAAAGTATTTTGCATGCTTTGGTGTTGAATTATCAGCTAGCCACTGAATTTCATCTTGTTTTTCGTCTTGGCATCTAGGCAGTTCTTCCATTATGTGGCTAGCACTTCTATTGTTATGGAATGGCCATATCCAATGTTGCTTAAGAGTTTCAACTTGATGTTCAGTTGTTTCAGCTTTAGGATTTGTCAAAGAATCCACTTGGTTTTGTTTTTCTTCATCTCTTTGATCATCTCCCACTGTCAAACCCTACATATCATGATCACCTTCCATTTTCAAACTCTTCATGTCATCAAATATTTGAGCACCTTCTACATGTAGGCTTGAAGATTCTAATTGATCAATTGAAGGAGAAGTCTCAATAATTTCACTACCAATAACAAACACTTTCTCTAAGGTAGTGCTTGTTAAATTTAAGGAATCAAAATCAAAATATGTTTTTTCAACAAAGATTTTCTCTTGCACTGCATGTTGTTGATTAATGTCAATCCCTTCATCTTGCTTATTACTACCTTCTTCATGTTTAGCATCAAATATAGGTTGTTGGTTTGCATAATTTTTTCTTGTGGAAGTTTTGACTTTAGGGAATGCATGTTAAGATTGTCTAGTCTCTCCAAAACTTGTCCACTATATTTCCTTATAGGAGTTGTTACATGTATGTTTTTAGAGCACCTTGTGATCAAGGACCTTCGATATCCAATTTTTGCATAATTCTCAAAAGTATTTCATCTTGCTCTTAGTCATTGAATATTCTTTTATATGCCCTTCCCAATGTGTTGTCATTGTAAACTAAAGCTCTAATATTAAATTGATGTTGGACAAATAGACAAAGGATTACCTAGTAGCTAAAAACTCACAAAATTAAGAAATATGGTTGATGTTAGGTTGCCAGAATATTAAGTTTCAGGTCTAGATTTCATCTTGGAATGTTGAAATTTCAAATTTGGTATAACTAAGCTTTTATGATTTGCTTGTTGGAAATTTGGGCTAGGATTTTAGGATTTAATATGATTGGAATTTCTATTTGATATGGCTAGAATTTAGGATTTTGGTTACTGAAACTTTAGGTTAAAATTACTGGAATTTAATGAAAAACACAAACAATGGAGAGTAGGAAACTAAGAATCACTCCTAGAATCTAAGAATCACACTTAATAGTTAAAAACTCAAGTTTGTTGAAAAAATTCAATATCTCTTCTTATTGAAGGGCTGAGTAACATTTTTATAGATAAGTTATTAAAATCCTTATTCTAGTAGGAAAATGTTCCTATAAAATTTAAATCTTATTCTAATCAAAATTATATAAGTTTAAGTCATAAACAACTGGAGCATCATATCTAAGACCAGAATAACATAATTATGTTACTACTACTTCCTATCTAAGATACTTCTAACATAATCAAAATTTCAATGTTGTCTTTGCTATTAACTCAATTTCTATCCTCCATCCCACCAAATTAAGGCTTGCGATCCACTAATTTTTCTTCTTTTTTTTCTTCTGTAGACTTTAAGCTCTTCCACATCAATAGGTTTAGGCAATATAATAGTATTTATATCCCAAAAACTTTCTTCTCCTATATTCTCCCCTTAATGTGGAATTTGGTGAAGAAAAGGTTGATGTTTCAGGAATATGACACCCATAAAGACAATTGTTTTTTCAAGTTTTTGGATTAAAACACTCTTATCCTTTTTTTTTTTGGGTACATAGTCAATAAAAATACACTTTTCAGCCATTGGTTCAAGTTTTCATATTCCTTTACTATTTATGTGGGCATAAGTCATGCACCCCAATACTTTTAGAAGTAAAATATGTTCACTCCATTTTCCAAGAAATCCTACAAACAAGAAGCTTCAAGCAAGCTTATATCAAGCACAAAATAGGCATCGACAGTGCTACATAGTTTTGGTTTGACAACTGGCATCCTCTAGGGCTACTTTATAAGCTCAAGGATTTCACTGAAAGTTATTGTCCCTTCCACAACCAAGGTCAGCGATCTCATTGAGAATGGCGTTTGGCATTGGCCTTATCATTCATCTCGTGGCTTCTAGGAAATTCTGCAAAGTCTGCCTGAATGCTCTTCTAGCTCAAATGCACCTAATTGCATCCTCTTGACTTAAGAAAAGAGCTTAAAGTTCAGTACTCAATCGTGTAGGAGGTTGCTATTGGAACAATCTAAGTACACTACTTTGATTTAGTTTGGGATTCCAATCTTGCTCCATCCCCTCTCATTCCTGCTTTGCTAGCTACATCACAAAGACTCGGTTAAAGGGACAAAATCAAGTTCAAAATCAACTACATGGATTGTATTATGTGGTGAATCTTAAGAGAGTCATATGCATTTGTTCTTTGAGTGCTCCTTCCCTCAAGTGTTGTCGAATAGATCGTTGGCGATATTCAATCTTTATTATACAAACATGGAATGGCCAAGAATAATTGAGTGGGCTTCAAATCTCATAATGAAGAACAAGACTAATAAGAAGTTAGCCAAAATTGACTTTGGAATGTTGGTTCATCATATATGGAGGGAAAGAAATAGCATAATGTTTGGTAAGGCGTGTTGGATACCAGAAGTAGTTTAAACAAACTCTTGACCAAACTTCGACCGCCTGCTTTGGCAAATGGATGTGAACCAGAGATATCTCTTATGCTACAGCCCAAGCTCTCCTTAGGAAGTTGAGAATATGACCTTTAGCTTTAGCTTGGACTTCTATGTTGCTGCTGAACAATGCAAGGGATAACTAATTCAATTAGAGATACTAGCTTTAATTATGCATTTACCTCTAATGGTACTTTGAGGATGTAATTGATGTATACTTTTGTGCATAGTTAATGAAATTTCCTTAATTAGTTTTCCAAAAAAAATGTAGTTCTCACAATATAATTTAGAACAATCCAAGTGTTTAAATAAACTAGGAATTACTTCTTTTTGATACAAAAAACTGGAATGTCCTGCTCTATAATGCCAAAGCATGACTTGATCCATAACTGTAGTTGGACTGATACTAATGAAGCCTTAAAACTTCTTATTGGAATCCTCATCTTTAAAATAATAGAGGTCATCTATCAATTTACCACTGCCACTCGTCTTCCCCAAGCTTAGTTCTTGAAAAAACATGATAGGATTCAGAAAAAGTAACACAATTATTAGTCCCTAGATAATTTAATATCGGCAGATTACAAGTTTAGCACATTTTTTAAGGAAATAGCTTTTGAAAGATCTATCAAACTTTTCCAGCTATACAAGAATAAGAACTATCTACTATACAAATTTTATCACGACAAGAACATGGGTAATAAGTATAGAATAAAATAAATATTCTTGTCATTTGATCATATAATCCAAGGAGTAGTGTAATTAGGTAAATGACAAGATAGTACTTTGAAATGCTACCTGCTTGAGCAATGGAAGTATTAGTATGCAATAAACCTAAGTTAGATTTCAACAGCTTCATGAGTTGATCAAAATGCTCCTTTTTGAAGGAAATTGACTTTGCCTCACATGCAATAGGACAATTGAACAGACCTTCATGAGAGCCTTCAAGTTAGCTAGTTTTCCATGAAGCTTAAACTACGTATCATGCATATGACAAGCCTTATAACAATAATCTGTTAGGAACCATATCCCTAACACTGATGCATTCACAAACCAGAGCCCTACACAGCCAACAATCAGCACACACACAACCACAGAACACTCACACAGCAATAATACTATAGGAATAGAGATGAATATCGAAGAACATAGATGAATATAGGTAACTCTGTATATTGAATAGCTAGCTTCGAGGGCTAGCAACCTCCACAATAGCTAATCTTCGAGGGTTAGCTAACCTCCCCACATTAACCAAATCACTATATCATATCTGAATGTCCATGCCTTCACCCTCTACCCCTTTTTATTCTCATTCTGTAACTAACTCTCATATTCTAAATTTATTCTGGAACCTACTAGAACCTAGTCTCAACAGTTACAAGATAGTTAAATATGAGATAGTGAGTCACGATGATTAACATTAGGCATTCATGGCTGGAAAGTAAACTTTCCTACTTCAGTCCTGCTTAGAATCTCCCGGTGCAACAGGTTTTGAAACAGGCACCTGCTCCCCAGCGCCATTTATTCCCTCCACCTGCTAAAACACAAGCTTAAATCTTATTTGTGCTTGAATTGTGCACCAACATCGATATATCCCATAAAAGAAGAGAATGAAAATGAAAAGAGGAAAAAACGACAAATAAACAACCACGCAAGGCATTTATGGGTCCTCCTTAAAACATAAGACATGCGCATAGCCATCCGTCCAACACAAGCGACAAACCAATATCATTATTTGAAAAATGCAATAAGCAAAAGACATGCAGAAACAGCTGGTAAATCATAATGGTTACTAGTATTGTATGTCTATCCATGCTCCACAAACCGTATATGGATTGACAGAAAGATTATGAGAAACTATTCTAAAATATACTTGCACCTTGTCAATTGTGATTTCCTACCAATCTTGAAAGGAAGCCGAACCTATAGAAAATTAATTGAAGGCACAAAGCTGCACCACAGGGTGAACGCTCAAAAATTAAACTACTACATTACTGTCTCTTTTTCCCTTCTGCATCATTTGTACTAGAATGAATTTTCTCCCAGCACAGACCCTTTAAAGTTTCAAATAATGACCATTTTCAGATGAGCTTCAGATTAATGGGTCATATTAAACCCCTCACTTATCCTACCCCATCGACCACAAATATGTAGGAAAAAAATTCACTTCAGACAAAATTATTAAGTTAGCTACTCAACTTTCTTCCTACACTAATCAAATCCCCATGTTCAGCATGTTTCCCATTTATTTTCTGTAGCTAAGTCGAACTAAAATAGAGTTGTTTACACTTCCTCTAGGGAGACAGTCTTCTAGGGTTAAATATTTCTATAAACACTGATGGCAAAACGTGAAGTGATGTCAAGAACAAGTCTTAGAGTTAATCAATTTTGTTTGATATTTCCTTTAACTTTATTCATGTTACTTCCTATTAAGTTTTATAATAGTTGATGGCTAGAATATTTCAATTAGAAGCGATTGCTTGTCTTTCCTACTATAAACAGGATTTTGCAAGACAAGACAACAGATTATCATTCTGAATCCTTGTGGAAGGATATTTCAATCAGAATCTATAACTTACATTTCCTAGTATAAATAGGCATTTGCAGGACAACACAGCATATTATCATTCTCTTATATTTCCTAGTATAGATAGGCATTTGCAGGACAAAAAAGGATATTATCACTCTGAATCTTTATGGAAGAATTATTTGACTATGATGGGCAGTAGGGATGGTAGTGGCAGCCTGACCCGAAGTCAACAGGCCATGTTGGTTTGACCAAACTTTGGGTTGTGCTCGGGCTGCAGGGGGGGCTACCAAAACAACGTCATTTTGGTAAAACTAACCACAACAACAACGTCGTATTTGTCAGTTATACCCAAATGATGTTTTAGTTGCGGCTTAAACAAAGATGAAGGCATCTTGACCAGTTCTAGTTTCTAGCAGGAAGTTGCTCTGCCTAACAGCCTTGTTGTGTGGGATTTGTGAGCAATAAAAAATCCGAAGGGGCAGGCAGACTTATGCAATTTCTGAAGAAGTTGAATCTCCAGTGGCAATGATCAGACTCGAGGGTGGAAAGTTATCACTAGTGCTCTAACTATTCGCATATGAAGAAAATAATTGCAAATCAGTTATTTTATCCATGGAAGTTAGGAAAGAAGCCAAATTCAGCTAGAAATTAGAAATTATCACTCTTATTTAACCAGTTTTGACCCCTAGATCGCTATCCAGCAATTTTTCCAAGTGATGTTTCTGAACTCCTCTTTTCCTGTTTCAAAAGGCTAGAAGTTCCAATCTTTTCTTTACCTAGTAACAATTCTTAGACCTTAAGAGAACAAAGTCATTAAATCGCCAGAGAATCGTATATTCAACTGAAAATAGTCAATCATATGTTCAACCGAAAATAGTTCGTTCAGTCTACAACGCACACGAGTCAGTTTACAGTACACCGATTCAGTTTAAGTGGAAAATCAGATAATATTATAAGAAATGACCTAAAACAGTCAGATAAACCACCAAAATCAAAGTCAATTACTCACTTTGTTGCCGCTCTCTTGTTTAGCTGCAGGCTTATAAGGGCAGGCAGGAGGAGCCCTCTCTGGTTTCCTGTACTCCCATCCAAATAGCGCATACACTTTCCCCTAACAAGCATTCATCATACGATTTTTATTCACCAAAAGCGATAAGACATTAGCTTTGATATCAAATTCATTAACAAAAGGGTGTATGGAGAAGACTCTGTTACCACGATATAGTAGAACAAAAGGGGCAAAAGATTCACGATTGGGACGAGGAACAGAGGCAGTAAACACGCTATGCAAACCTAACCCAATAATTTGAAAGTAAGTCAAACGGATTCGTATCTGAAACGACCTAAAAAGGATAAAGGAAATCGTAAACTTGCCATCTTATTCTGGGATTGTTACACCGTCGGTGACGATTGATCCTTGCTTCAAAACTCGGATGCTTTTATCTGTTACTTTTGCCCAGAAGAGGGATGAAGATTATGATGAAAGTGGAAACGGAGAAATGTTTAAAATGTTGCTCCGAAGAGGATTGTAAATTTTCAAGCTCTAGATGGTGACGGAAATTTTCAAGCTCTAGACTTGACTTTTGAACGCGTCCTACTTTGTAAATTTCTTTTTTTTTTGTTGAGAAAATCCTAATTTGTATTTTGGTATAAGCTTGAAGGTTCGTTGCAAAGTTACAAATAACATGCCAGGTTTAGTACCGGGTTGAGTTCTAGAATGAAACTGTATCAGCACCGGTTATTATCGGGTACTATTTTGGAAAATTTTTTAAATTTATGAAATAGTCTTTAAAATTTTTAAAAATTGCAAAATAGTCCATATTGGTATATTATACAGTTGTACTGTACACTTTACTAGTCTTTACTAGTTTACTATTTACATCAATAATGCTTTCAAAAATCTTAATAATAAATAATAATGACAATTAATATGAAATAACAATAATTTTTAATATTTCACATATAAATAATAACCACAATTAATATAAAAAAGATAATCATCATCATTCAAATATAAAATTAAGAATAAATAAAGTATTTAAAATATTATAA
>JAOSBP010000004.1:23925046-23939383 GCA_027563825.1 Erythroxylum mucronatum | reverse complement strand
CTATTTTTACTGTTTAGGATGGAATGGAACGTAACATGAAACCCTCCGCTTCTATCCCATTCCATCTCATTCCATTATAAAACCCTTAACCAAACGATGAAACTATGTTACGTTCCATCCCTTCCATCCCGAACCTCCAACCCAAATAGAGCCTAAAGGTTAAGCAAGTCCTACAATACACCCTCGCAACTTTTGTGTATGTGATGCTTCGTGGCGTGCCCACAATTTACCTTCTGTTATGAAACACATCTCTGCACGTTATCCAGCATCCCCCGTCTCACACGAATCTCGATATGCTTCATCCAACGGTCAACATTTCAATAAAAGACTGCGACATAGCTTTACACAATCTATTGACCGTTTCTCAATCCAACGGCTATAAGAGATGCTTCTCTTTGGTATAAGTTGCCGAGAGCTATTATTCACCTTCCCTCGCGAAAATCCTCCCCGTTTAGACCACCGCTTCAACTCTACAGAGCTTCGATGGCGGAACCCTACATTGTAGACGACGACGAACCGTACATTGAAGGCGACTACGAAGAAGAAGAAGAACTTGAGTACGTCGTCGATGAATTCTTACGAAGCGAACGAGGAAACAGCTCCGGTTCCGAAACTCATTCCGGTGGAGAAGAGGACGGAGATGGTGAGTACGATGACCCAATATACGAGATAGACGCGGATTATACGGAGTATTTTCGGTATCTAAACTCGTTTGGGGTTCCAGGTAATGATCCTAGTTCGCGTCGAGTTTCGGGTGTTAGTGGCGTAGAGGAGGTAGATGAGACGGGGCAAGTTGGGGGAGAGGGAGTTTCGTTAAATGGAGAAGATTCTGGAGAGGGCAATCGTGCTGAATCTGACGGCGTTGTTTGCCCTATTTGCATGGAGCCTTGGACCGGCGAGGGTGATCATCATATCTGGTTCGTACCGATATTCATGTTTAAACAATGTTCAATTCTAACGGTTTAGTGACGAAACTTCAAGTATTTTAACAAGATTGAAGATTCAAGTAACTACGATTTGATTGGTTACTACTGTAGTTGTCTTCCATGTGGGCATGTGTTTGGTTTATCTTGCATCAACAAATGGATAAGGCAAAAGCGAGGTTCAGCCAAGGTGTTCTTTTGATTTTTAATTGTATTTGCTATTAGATTAAGACTGGATAGTTGTGTTTCCTGACTCAAGTTTGATTTTTCTTTTTGATTTTAGTGTCCTCAATGCAATAGGAAATGTTCTTTGAACGGCGTAAGGAAACTTTATGCACCTAGGATTGCCGTTGTTGATGAAGAATCGAAGCAGGTACTTTGTAGATTTCGTGGGTTGACGCATTTTCTATGAACTTATTTTGAAAGGAAGGTTATTATGTTTATGAGTGTTTTTTTTTTCATTTGCAGAGAATTCAGTTCCTCGAGGATAAATGTGCTTCTCTGGAGAAGAAGGTGGGTAATTACTGATCGAGTATTATGAATAATGTCTTATCTAAGTTTTCTTTAAGTAGTTACTCTCAGTTTTCATATTCGACTGACCTCAGTGAAAGAAGAAAGGCACTCTTACTTTCTTCCCCTGTAATACAGTAGTGAGTCTGATGTACTTGTTGTTTTGTCGTTTGTTTTCCTAAGAAAACCAGTATTTTTCCTATTGATTGAAGGATGCTGATTGGTGTCAAAAAGAGTCTGACTGGCAAAAGAAAGAGGCCGAGCTGCAGCTAAAAGTCAGCCAGCTATCAGAGGTAATCTAAGGACGTGATCATTGTGTATTATGATCGAACATTGCAGTAAGGCATATAAAGCATATGAAAAACTAATTTGGATCTCGACTTTGTTCAGCTTTAGACAGCAGATTTACCATCTTTAAAAAGAGACTGTTCTTTTATAACTTCTGATTTTGCAGAGGACAATTTATTTGGAGCATTTGGTTGGGGATTTACATAGGCGAGTTGGATCAATCACAAGTGATGCAGTTCGTCATGGACAATTTCTATCTGGTAATCATATTTAAGTTGTGCTTATTTGTCATAACAGTGTTACTTTTGTTGTCAAAATCGAAGAAAGAATCTTTCTCGGATTTCCTAAATTTGTCTTTTCTACTAGTTTTGAACAAAAAGTATCACTTTGTTTTGTTATGCTTCACTTCCTTACAGGGAAGGGGGTGACACCAAAGTTCTGTTCAAAAGACTATCTGAGCAGCTTTATGTTGCAGGTAAAGCATTTATTTTTCTCTCACAGTGGTTGAAATTTTCAGTTCTGCATCCGCTGTTAGTGATAGATTTGTACTTACTTGATATTGTTGACACGGGCCCTTATCTCATGGCAGTTGCAGTTGTAAAGCTTTGGTTTACTCCACGCTTTCCTGAGAAATTAAATTAAGAATGAAAATATGCCGAGAGTTGGAACCCACAGTGAAGTGGAGTTGGTCTTTTTAGAGAGATGAAAATTTTCAATAGGGAATTTGTATCTTTGATTGTTTCATAATCCTTGAACGTTTCTATTAAGGTCCTGTTCCTGGAATACAATGTCTGTTTAAGGTCGAGATCTGGGCTAAATCTTAATCTTAACTAGTAATGTCTTTGTGCTGTTTGTTTGAACTATAGTTGATAAGATGGAAAAATTGTAGATCACTTTTTGTAAGGTCTTCCTGAACTAATGTGTCATTCATTAGCACTTGATTGTGCTTCCTTGTGATTCCTCTGGCTAAGGATATGTGGTACAGTGTTCTACCTAGTGTTGTGTCTGCTTTATGAAGTTATTTCATTTTATTAGTAAAATGTTCTCGATATGCAATGGAGAACTTGTAGACATGTTGTTTCAGGTACATCTTAACTGACATGTGCAAACTCATAAGTTTAATACTTGTGCATCAGTCATATGTATATAACTCTAATCATTGTAGTGTGGTGATTACAGATAGAACTTCCAGTGGAAGGTGCTCGTCTATTTGACATAGACGCCCCTAGTCAAATTTTGTTGCTTGCAAGAAGGCTGTCTGGGACAGGGGGGTCGTATGTACTTACCAAAGTAATGTTTTTGATATTCCGAGTTGACTTTGAAATCATTATTTTGCTTTCTTAGGTTGAAAACTTTTTGTGTTTCTCCGCAGACAAGCTTGTTACCTCCACATGAAAATGAGGATATCGCTCTTCCTTCTACCATGAAAATGATAAAGGACCTGCACATTTCCCCTCATAATGGAAACCTTGCACTTTTGGCTTCAATAGGCAAGAAACTATCAGTTCTCAGGTGTGAAGATCTGACATACTTTACGTCTCCTACTTAGGGATGCTTCTCTACCCTCTTTTTTGACTTTTCCCAATTAATTTAGCTGTTTTGCTATATTTGACAGCCTGGAAAGCAACAATGTCGTTCTTTCCTATGATTTACCTGTAAGTGGTTCAAAATTTTTTTTATGAGTTTTCAGTTGTTGAGAATCATGATTTTACGTTCTTGGTTGGTAGAACTATGTACTTCTGCAGAACTGGTGGTTATCACTTTGAGAAAAGGGTGCTATGAATGTAAGAATGTAAACGCACTTGTGTGTATTCATAAATCAATTTTGCTAATAATAAAAGGATGAACTCCAGTTCAGTTGAAAATTAAGCTGATGATTTACATTTCTATGTCAATGCGACATTATATTGCTTAGCATAGTCTTTGTTTACTGTGCTCGTTTCATTTGATAACTTGGTTTTGTTTTGTAATTGTATTTTGTAATATCACGTGGTTTTGTTCTGTAATTGTTTTTTGCAGGCTGCTTCTTGGTCATGTTCATGGGATGTTTGCTATCCAAATCACATATATGCTGGATTACAGGTCTGACCTTTGAGTGCCTTGTTACTGTAATTGTTATCAGGTGCCATGTTGAGCATCTTGTTTTTTCTTCCCTGCAGAATGGTTTGCTTCAGGTATTTGATATGCGCCAAACTGCCAAACCTATAGAGACTAGGTTTGGGATTTCAACCAAACCAATTCACACCATCCACTCTCTTCAACGCAGTTCCTCTATTCCTTTGGGTGTTACAAAAGTGATATCTGCTTCCTCTGTTGGCATATGTGAATGGAATCTCAATAGTAATGAGGAAAGGTGCGAGGGAGTATTTTTATGCAGATGGCCTTTTGTTGAAAAACGAGATTATTTGTTTTTTAATTCTCTTTTTGGTGTCAACATTTTTTCTAAGACTGAAAAGTCATTTGGATTTGTGTGCTATGATGTTCAATTTAACATTCTCATTGAATAGAAATAAGAAAAATGGTAGATGATTCTTTGGATTATGATGACCTTGGAAGATCGATTGTTCTAACAATTATATTTGACCTTAATGTAGGCCATCCTTGATTCCTGAGACATCTGATCAAGGAGTCTGTATATCCCTAGCTCATTCTCCTGGAAGTGATGACATTGTTGCTTCTTACCGTCCTAGAGCTGAAGTGTCTTGCGAGATGGATTTTTCTCAACCAACACTCACCCCTGCTGGTGTTGGTCGTGGAACACAGGGTTCCCATCTTTATTTGAAGAGAGTAGGTAGCAGTTACTTAAATTTGGGGGTTGCTCGTGCCACTGTTAGTGATATCCGACTTCCCAAATCTACCATCATAGAGAGAGATCATCAGAAACCCCTATTTGCGACTGGTGATGAAGCAACACATGGGTTGATTCTGCAAGAGTTGCCATCTTTTAGGGTTGCTCAACTCATGAAATCACACCAGCATTTTGTTTGTGATGTGAAGCATACAAGTGCTTTCGATCAAAGTTTACTTTGCTGCTTAAGTGAAAAGACGTTCCAACTTTTTGGTACCACGATCTTATGAAAGTGCAAGTACTGTTGCATTTTTAATGCAATTTTATATCCCAGCTATTCCTTGGTAATTTAAGTTCAAAGAATTAGCAAAACTGGTATTTGACTTCCTGGGTTTATAATTTCCATTCCTTCATCTTATTGACCAAATTGGCTGATACTTGTTGCAGGCTGTCAACTTTTTTGGCAGGTGACCATACTTCTTACAAAATCCAGGATGTAAAGTACTAAAACGTGCTTCTTGGGTTGCAGCGTCTCTTGGTATGTGTGTATATATAATATATATAATGTCACGAGGAAAGCATGGGCATATAATATACTGATGCTGGTTGACAATTGGCTTGATTGAACAACACAAAATGGAAACTTTTTGAGAAGGGAAGGGACATGCAGAAAGCCCTTGACCATCGTATCATCAGGAAGGATTGTGGGAAGATTTTGGAGGTACTTACCTCTCGCTTATCAAGTGTGGTTATCTTGCAACTATTCGGAAATTTTGTACTCATTGTTTGGTCTTATGCTATGCACACTTTTCTACTTGAGCCACTCCATTTGATAATTGGAATCCTATCAATGAAGCTTCCTTATCAGGTCCATGTATTAGTGGCAGGAATTGGTTGTGCTCCTTGACTTAGTAAACCTGGAAGCGCAACAGGCATGAATGCTCTCGCATATAATTTTCAGGGGGCACAAACTGGATGCTTAGTAACTGCTGTTTCGGTTTCTCTCTAGAGAAAATAAACCTAAGTTGGATCAACATGCAGATTGAATGCTATAATGTCATCCAACTAAGGTATGCTGCTTGCTAGGCCTACTTCATGGATTGTGTCTGGATTCAATGGCAGAGGATAATGAATACTGGGGGATGCTTTTGATTAAGAAGATAAAAGAGGTAATACAATAGTGCAAGCTTGCATTTCGGCCAATTAGATCTCCGAGCTACCTTTAAAGTTAATTGGGAATAAGGCCTTAGAAGTTGAATTAGAAGATGGGTGGTTAATATTGTATGGAATTGGTACAGTTGTGATGTCTTGATATGTATCTTTTTTACTTTCCAGGCGTTGTCATGGTTGTTCTGCATCTTTCATCGTTTCTTATTTGGACGTTTGTGGATACTTCACTACATGCAAGTGTACAATGTCAGTAATGCGAGTACGACTATAATATTTTGTAAGAGATAAGAAACTAAAGATAAGGTAGTAATGTCAGAGAGGGATTAATAACAAGTTCAAGGGTTAAGAGGTTTAAAAAAGTGCTTTAATCTTACATGGGTTGAATTGTAGATAGCATGAAATCTCCCAAAAGATAATGTGGGTCAATATTATAACTAATGAAGTTAGGTGGAATGTGCAAGAAGAATTTTTTTTTGGGTTAAATATGTGCAAGAAGAATTTTAATTTTGCTTAATTAATTATTTTACATTAAAGGCATAACTTTTGGCAGGAAACTTTAGAAAGTAGTAATAAATATTCAAATTTTGAAATTTTTTTAATTCTAGTTCAAATTTCAAGAAGTGACAATGAAATACTTAAATTTTTAATTTTTTTTAATTCTATCTTTACGTTATATGTTGTTCTTTTGATGTCTTTAGTCAAGAATTTTCTGTTTAATTTTTTGGCATTTCAAACTACTTTTGCATTATAGTGTATTGTACTAGCTTATCATTCGTTCTCTTGATGCCTTTAGTGAGAGGGCATCGAAGTTATGTAATCTGAAAATCTTAGAGCGTCAAGAGAACAAATTAAAAATGAAGGATAAAATTGAAATTAAAATGTAAGGTCATTGAGGCTGTGTAATTTAAATTTAGGTCATTTTAAAATAACAACTTTGTTTTAATTACGTGATTAGACGACATCGGTTCATTCATTTTTGTTTGTTGTGTTAATTTTGGTTAACATATATTAATAATTAAAGCTTCTGAAACAGGTAGCAAATTACGCCAATAAACTTAACGGAAACACTAACGTCAGGTTAGAATTAAAAAAATTGAAAGTTTGAGTATTTTATTGATACTTTTTGAAGGTTAGAATTGAAAAAATTGAAAGTTTGAAAATTTTATTACTAATATTTAAAGTTAGAGCTATAATTGAAAATTTGGAGAAAGTTTGGATTTTTTTGGTGATTAACCATTAATTATTTTAGGTTTAATGAGTTGTATTTTAGAAATATTAGTTTGAGTTTTAATTATTTTAGTGAAAGACCCACATTTAAAGGCCTTTTATGAAGTTAGGATTTCTTTCTTTTTAAGGAGTATAAATACATCATAATAAATATTGTTTATAGTTAGATTGGATAAATAAAGAATTCTACAAGGAATGATTTCTTGTCTTCTTAAATTGCATCAAGAATATAATTCTTATCAAGATAAACACTTAGCATTAAATTTGCATTTTTGTTTTCAAATTAATCCTATTATATGCGTTTTCTTTTATATAATTAATTGAGGTTAATTAGGGGTAAAGATTTTGTCATTTCATGTTTTATCCAAAGTATATATTTTAAAGGATCTCGAGTTCTTTAATCTTAGTTCCACGTCAGTCAGTGCTGCCAATAACTGCATGGTATTTTGATGAACAGAAGACGAGTAATTAGACTGCATCAGTTCACCGTTTTGGTGAATGTCATGGCTAACATCTTGATAAAAACAAATGCTAAGGCAACATATAAGTTTGGATCTTTTGTTTAATATTATGGTGTCTTATTCTGTTCCATAAATTTCAGTCATTTATTTATATAGATCCTGCATAAATTAACGCAGGGCTCGCATAAATAAATGATTGAGATTTATGAAATAAAATAAGACACCATAATATTAAAAAAGGATACGTAAGTTTCACGTTTGCGTAGTCCGAGATTTTCATAGGCATTTGTTTATATTAATAGTACATTTCTTATGCTGCAAGGTCACTACCTTCTCTTTTTGCGTGATCTTATAATTTGCACGTTGCACCCATCGCAAGACAATTATTTTTACAACGTAAACCTCCAAAGAAAAGTAATGGCAGTACTACCGAATGATGCCAGAGATAAAAAATATGTAGGACGTTCCGCTTCCGCAGCTTTGACTTGTAAAAGGTTGCTGGATTCTTAGTTCTACAATTCATTGGTTTGAAATTCAGGTAATTAAATACATGCTTGCTTATACATTAGTAACTAGGTTGTGAGAAAGAACAGGAAGGGTCTCATATTCAAGTTTGCGATTAGTTGTGAATGGAAGTATAAAAGCAGTCATTTTTAGTGAGACACTCTGTGAACTATGTTTACAAAGATTTATAAGTTTTAATCGCAAATGAATGGTGTAGTTGTAGCTAGCATTGATAAGAATGAGTCGATTTCACAAAGATTGTAAGTACTAAACTTTTAATTAACGATGCGTTCTGTTGTTAGCAAGCGATGGCCGATAAGGTCCTTTTAAATAATGTTATCTTGGGAAGCGAAGAGGACATGTTTGAAACTCGTTTGGTAATCTTCTCTCGAAGGTAGGCATTTATCCTAGGCATTGATATTTTGAGTTTCTCAATTATATGCGTTTTAGGGAGTTGAAAGCATCTACTCTTTTCTATTATTTAACCATCGAATTAGGTTGTGGATTTAAATAAAAATTAAACTAGATAATTAACCTAAGATTGAGACAATAGTGAACTTGGATAAGGAAAATATTTACGGACGACAATAGGCTGGCCTATAAGCCTAGATTTAGGTGTTTTTAATAAGTCGACCCATTAAAAAAAAGACATCTTATACTTTTAATTTTAAAAAAATTATTTTTAAAAATTGGTAGAGCTGACCCATGGGCTAATCCATTGCTATTCTTGAAAATATTACGAGAAGTTAATATCAAGTGAGCAGTATTTAGGTGATGAATTCGTCTAAGAATTGTTAAATACTAACATTTTATCATGCAATTAAACTATTGATTATTGAACCATAGAAATTGCTATCTTATGTTAATTTCTTTCTCAAGCCTATTAACAATTAACTCTTAATTGATTAATTGAAATCTCTTTCTAGTTAAAATTCCTAAGATTGCATTATTGATTCGTGAATTTTACTATTAGATTTGCCCTTAATCTAGAAGATTTATGTGGCATTTCTTTGAGTTTGTATACAACTCATTCTAATTATGATAGATCTATTCTCACAAAAGGATTTTGCAATCTCAATTATATGAAATCAAATCATGAACTAATATTCCAAATATATTAGTTTAAGAATATAACGCATAATTGAATAACAATAAATAAATCAATAAAACTACATTAAATAAAAGATTAAATTATATTGTCATCACAACTTAGGGTTCATTCAACAATAAACAATTTAGTTCCTACATGTAGAAAATAAAACCAATAACAAATATTCTGAAGAACAAATAGAAAACAAATAAATCATATTATAAATCTCCCTTTTGTAATAAATCTTCTTACAATTTGGATTGAACGATGCTCTTTATAAGATCTGGTGACATATTTTTCGTGTTTCTCATTCTCTGTTCAGAATTGCCTTTTCTCTATATTTCGTATGACTAAAAAATGCTTCTAAACTCGCCTCTTCTAATATGACTTTATACGGTTGCAGAGACTATACAGGCATATACAATGCCATGTAACTCCACACAGTCAGGAATTATGTTGTTAAAGCTCCACACATTTACAAAGACTTACAAAGTCACTATACACGATCGTCTAAGTCCACAATTACTTCAAATCTTCGTTATATGCTACAATTTCATCTCCTTTTAGTTCATGAAGACAATTATTACCTACACACACTTGAGGCTAAATAAATACAAAAATACTATCAAACTCTTAAATAATAAGCAAAACACATTAGATATGAGTATATAAATATAGACAAATAATTGTTTATCAAACATCTCCAAAATTAAGCTTTTGTTTTTCTTCAAGCAAATCATAATCTCAATCATCAATCTTACAAGCATTCATCCCTTATTAACCTTAACATGTCTATCCATACTTTAAATCATCAAATCATATCAATCAAATTAACATACAATTAGATTCAAGTTATTACAAAACCAACCTTTCTAAGTCAATATTAAGAGCAATAACATAGATAATCTTTTTGAAATCAAAAGCACAAATTTTTACACCCTTACCAAGGATTCACTCAATGCACTCAAAGTGTTTATGGATAAAAAGTGTAAGAACTTTCAAATCAATGCATAGAAAGATTCTTAACCATAAGTTTGTAATAAAATTATACCTCCACTACTTATAAGTAAATAAGAAACAAAAATCAAAAGTTCTTAATACAAGGTTTAATGAGGCTTAGGTTAGGGTATGATAGGGATAATAAAAAGGGTGATAAAATTGAAGTGAATTTACATAAATAAAATTACATACAACCTAGTTCTTCAAAATATAGGCCCCTCATACCATAATTCCATTGGTACAATAAATTCAACACTATTTATTTTATTTTAATTTATTAATTTTTTATTATGCTCGCAACATATATTATTGTATTTTCTTTTCTTTTTGAGCAATCACTATGCACTGATAATCAAAGAAATATTTGATCTCTTTATTTTTTTAAATTTGATCTAAGTTTCAAGCAATCAAGTAATTGTAAATCCTTCAAGGTTCAAAAATAATGAAAAGGCTTTCAAGAAAAATAAGGTAAAGACTATCAATGTGGTTATAATCAATGAAAGGGCTAAGTCTCAAAAGTGGTTACTCCTAAGGGATAAAATATGATAAGATAACAATAATGAAAATATGCTCAAATTCAATATAAATGTCTTTATCATTTTATTGCTTCTAATTTAACAAATGTGATCTCAATATGAATAATAAAATCAAGTTATAGAATTATCCAACTATGTCTGATAACACACATGAAATAATAAAAAAGCTTAAGATAATGATGTTTTTGCTCTTAGGCTCAATAACTCACAAAAAGAATCTTATGTGTAAATAATATGCAAATTTCATTCAAATTAATTATCTCAATGATTACTGAAAAATATAACTTATAAAACAAGTTTATTTTAACTTTCATCCATTTACATACTAATTCAATTCAATAATCAATATGATCTGAAGTATTTTGGACATATTTTAACTAACTTAAGATATCACTTTGGAAGATTTAATAAAAAAGAACATAATAAACTTAAGAAATTCATTCCCCATACTTAAAATTGTACATTGTCCTCAATGTTTACGATTAAAGCACATAAAAATAAAATAATAATAAAACACAAAAAGAAATGAGAAAGGTTCAAAATTGGTACTACCTTGAATAATAAGAAACATAGAGTTCTAAATTTGATGAAGGGTTCGTTTGATGTTAGATACATCCATCCTTGCAAACATTTAAACAATAAGGGATAAAAAATAAAAATAAAAAATAACATGACAATATAATAACATATAATAAAATAACATGAAATAGAGCCTTATGCTAACACAAAAATGGAAACAAAATGAAATAAAAATGAAAGCTATAATAATTCTTGGGTTGCCTTCTAAGTAGTATTTGTTTAACGTCGTTAGCTCGACGTACCGTTCATATTTACCATCAACTTGGGTCTATAATTAGTGGCTTGCTTCTACCTATTTCTGCACATAGCGGTGTAGTAGGTTATGAATAAGCCACATGTTGTAAGATAATAATAAGTACATAATGTATTAAATTAGTAACTCCAATTGATTCCATTAATGCCCTTTTTGATAACAAAATGTTAATCAAATAAAGACCAATAAAACTCCCGTAATCTTTAGTTGGCTCAAAACATTTTGTCTTGTAGAAAGTGGGAACCATTTGTATTTAAAGTGACTACCAATAATTCATCAACAGTTTCCTTATTTGGCTCCTTTTGTTTTTCTTCCTCAATCACCTTTGTTCATTCTTCTACTTTCTCTTATTGGATTAAGACTTCCTTCTCTTTTTCTTCTTTATTCATCTTTTGCCACTCATCTAATTCCTCTTCTTGTATAGAGGCTTCCTCTACTTCTTCGTCCTCTACTTCCTTTGTCATATGTTTTTGTTTCTCTTTTAAAGTAGCAGTAACCTCCTCATATTCTTGAAATGTAACTTCATTTATGAAGTCAACCTTTGTCTCTTATTTACTCTTAGGTGTTAATAAGCTAAAATAATATGTTATATTCAACTCAATGTATTTAGGTGAAGAAAATCTCTCTTCAAATTTACATTGGCTAACTTCACTTTTGGTGAGGTATTCTATTATTATATCTGTAAGCCTTTTTTTTTTGCTACTGTTGTTGTAAAGATTTAGTTGAAGCATATTCACTCCATCCATCAGCATAAGGGTTGATCCACTCCGAATTATAACTATTCTCATATGGCGTACTCTAAGGCCAATTTTGCATGAAATATGGTTGGTCCCACATATAGTTTGGTGGTCAACATTCATAATTGTAATGGTTACCCCCAAAAATATCACAATATAACATAGATATATATTAAGATTCCAAATACATGTTACTATACCTTTCATTCCAAGTTTGTGATGTTTCCATATGTGATAGCATATTATAACTCCTATGAGAATATTGTCCTCTTCAACCTTCCATTGTGGTTTGTAGCTATAGCGATGAAACTTAAATCTAACTATAAGCCACAAACACAAGTAAGAATAGAGAAATTCAAAAGATAAATAAATGAATAAATGAATAAATAAAAAATAAAAAATAAAAAATAAAAATAATGGTTAGATTAATAAAAGCTAGGATTTCCTAATATTATTATTCTCGACAATGGTAAAAAAAAAATTGATTGAGAATTTTTATACTTATAAAGATTTATAAGTTTTAACCGTAGGTGCACGTTGTAGTATAGTTAGTATTGACAAGTATAAGTGGATCCTATAAGGATTTTAAGTACTAGTATTGACCCTTTATAGTGCAATTAAATTATTGATTATTGGACTGTAAAAATTTCTCAATTAAATTATTAATTATTAGACTGTAAAAATTTCTATCTTATGTTAATATTTTTCTCAAGCCTACTAACAACTAACCCTCGGTTGATTAACTGAAATCTCTTTACAGTTAAAACCTCTAAATTTGCATTATTAATTCATAAATTTTACTATAAGGTTTGACCATAATTTAGAAGATTTATGTCGACTTATCTTTAGGTTTACATGTAAATTCTTGCAATTATGGTAGATCGATTCATACAAAAGGATTTTTCAATCTCAATTATATTAAATCAAATCAAGGACTAATATTCTAAATATATTAATTCAAGAATATATCACCTAATTTAATCACAATAAATCAATCAATAAAACTACATTGAATAAAAGATTAAATCATTTTATCATCACAACTTTGGATTCATCATATCTAGGCATTAAACAATTTAGTCCCTACACATAAAAAGATTCATCATACCTAGGCATTAAACAATTTAGTCCCTACACATAAAAAACAATTCCAATAACAAATATTCAGAAAAACAAATAAAAAACAAAGAAATCATATTATGAATCTCTCTTTTGTCTCTAATGAATCTTCTTACAACTTAGATTGAATGATGCTCTTTATTGGATCTTGTAACGTAATCTTTATGTTTTCCTCATCCTTTGTTCAACACTACCTCTTCTTTGTGATTCTTATGACTTAAAAATTCTTCTAAACTTGTCTCTTCTAATATGCCTCCGATGGTATCCTTTTATAGTAAAAACTAGGATTTCTTAGATATATACGATCACTTACACAACTGTCTAGGTGACCATGTAGCTCCAAAAATATCTAAAATCATAACTTTACACTATCATAGAGACATACGGGCACATACACAACTGTGTAACTCCATATAAGTAGGAATTATGTTGTTAAAGCTCCACATATTTACAGAGACTTATACAATCATTGTACGTAGTCGTGTAAGTCCACAATTGCTTTAAATCTTCATTCTATGCTATGATTTTATTCAAATTCTTTTCCTTTTAGTTTATGAATGCAATTATCACCTTTAAACACACTTGAAGTGAAATACGTACCAAAAATACTATCAAACTCTTAAATAACAAGCATAACCCATTATATATGACTTTAGAAATAAAGACAAATAATTTTCTATCACTCCTGCAGTGTAAGCAGGTTAGAGCTCAATTGACGCAACAAATTATCCTAACCAAAATAGTTTAAGTGATATGAAACCACTTTATGGATATAATTTTGGCCAAATGTGAAACTAAGCAATCAGTATAATGCATCAGAAGAGTATACCAAAGATACCAATGCATGATGTAACCGAGTATCATCAATTTGATGAATAATAAATTTCACATGAGGAGTAATCTAGCCAAATGGTTATTGGATTTTGGTCTGCTTGATGTGATCAATAACCCCAGAGGTTTCTATACCTTTGATGAAAGCTCAGTGACCTCGACTTTGAACTTGGCCAATGGCGAGGTGATGTAGGCCACTGAGTATTGCTAGGTGAAGGGACCATATTGTTAGGAATTTAGAACTACCAAACCCACACCCAAGGATATTTAATAGACAAAAATATCAGAAAATAATAACACAAGAGAATTTACGTGGAAACTC
>JAOSBP010000004.1:23883198-23906028 GCA_027563825.1 Erythroxylum mucronatum | reverse complement strand
AAAAATCCCCGGCGACTCTCCCATGCACCCTTCCTGCGTAATTCAGACACAACCGATAGCCTGATTTTGCTGTATAACAACCATCACGGGAATAATGCCAAATGCGGAAATCATCATGGTGGCTTCTCCCCACTGGAATGGTCAGGATGATTCGAATATCCTCGGTTGTGAATAACTCCTGCAGCAAATCTAGATTCCAGCCTCTCCCATTCGGAAGAAACAAGTCCTTGACCATCATGGCACCCAATGTGGCAACATCCCCTACAACATAAAAGTCCCCATTCTCCCGAGGAAGTCAAGGATCATCTTGTACCCGAATATCGCGCCCAGTCCCAACAGACCAACGAAAACCATGCTTTACCACCTCACACGCTTGGAAGATACCTCTCCAAGTAAAGCTTGGATTGGACCCCAATCTAGCTGACAAAACATTCCCCCCGGAAAATATTTGACTTTGGAAATCCGATACAGAAGAGTATCAGTATGACGAAGAAGTTGGAGGTTTAATAATGGAATAGAATAAAATGTAATATTATTCTATCGTTTGGGAGGAGAGTTTATAATAAAATAGAATAGAATGGAAAGGAAAATAAAGATTTTATATTACATCTCATTCCATCTTAAACAGTAAAAATAAAAAACCTCCAATATGAGAGGTTTAGATGGAATGTAAAACGATAAACAACTTTACATTATATTACATTATAAACCCTTCATCCAAACAACATTTCACTATATTACATTATTAACTTTTTTATTCTTCTCAAATAATAATTTTCTAATATCACATTCATTTATTTTCTATTTCATTATAAATCGTTCCATTCTATTATATTAAAAACCTTAGCTCCACCTAAGTATAGTCCAGGGATATGTTCTAAGTGATTAGAAAAGATTATAAATATCTAAGTATTAATTAGAAAATAATTACGATAATTTTTTGTTATATATAAAAGAGAATAGAAAAACAAGATAAAACCGTGACTTCGATTAGTGCCAAGTTGTAATTAAGTTAATAATATTTACAAAATTAAGGTAACTTGTAATTCGCTCGTCCTATCGCAGGTTCCAGAAATACATGCATCTTCTAGTTTGGATTCGGATCTCAAGAGACCAAATACTGTCAATATATCGCCGCCGCCATACGTACGGCATCAGACGATCCTCTGATTCAGGTGCTTTTAGACTCCTAGGTCTTTACTTGGGTGGCTATGCACCACGAGGCGGGCCGATGATTAATTTATTTCCCAAACGAGCCTTGCTATGCAAGATACAGGGATGTGGTGAAAGAGTAACCTCTGTATGATGCAACTAACCGGACGCGAAAGTTTACTAGGATTTAATGGATCTGTCAGATCTACAAATCTCTGTTGTACCATTTCAGAACAGCTTTCTCCTTGAAAAAGCATTTAGTTGCGAAAGAAAAAGTTTTGATTATCTCATCAAGTAAAGATGTTCATGTCATGGCTTGGATAGCCGCCCAGCTTAGCCCGACACTTTTTCTTTATTCAAACAAAATCAAAAGCCACAACTCACAAGGCATGTATTTAAATTTGAGCCGAATATTGTTAACTTTAGCATTGTAAAGTAAAATTCTGGTATAAGAATCTATGGATAGCTTCAACCAGCACTAGTTTTCCTGTTTCTCTCATTGCCTACAACAAGATTCTGCATTTTGGCCTCCACCTCAGTTGTATTGGCGCACTCAAGTTCAGAATCCATTTGATTTATTGACTTCCTCAAACCATTGCATACTTGGAAAAATGATTCCGAAGAGGTTTCGAAATTTTCTACCTCTGACTGCATTTCACTAATAAAGTTCGACATTTTCTCCAAAGCTGCTCTCATTGCAGAAACTTCTTGTGGCGGATAAAGGCAAGCTCCAATCTCATCAATCTGAGTTCCAATTTCTTGACAAAGTTTCAACAAACTCTCCAAAGAATTCACAAATTCACCACTATCATCAGGTTTTTCTTGCTTCAGCAAACTTGTGATGGTACGGATAAGTTCTTTTATAAATCCAATGGTCTCTGACACAACCATTGTTCCTGATTGAGCAATTTTCATTTCTTCATCTGACAAGTCGTTGCCTAGATCATCATCACTTAAATCATTTGAGTCACAGGCTGCACTGTCTTCTTTAGAATGAGCATCATGACTAGTATCATCTTTCTGTTTAGAGGAATATGGCTTGAGCTCCTTCATCTCACGTAGTACATCCTTGACTGAAACTGCAACTTGTGTCATAGCTCGCCCAATGGCTGTGATATTTGTCGCAGGAGTCTTTTTAAGGGCAGAACATGTCTCCCATACTGCACCAACCAACTGGGGCACTTTGAGTTTCAAGTCTTTATTGCCAGATCCTGTATGTTCAAATTAGAGAAGATAAACCTAACAAGAAACAAGTTGCATAGGTTGACAGGAACTGCCATAATATGCTTATATTATAAAGAAAAGTGAAAATACCAAAATAAAAGTTCGCAGCAATGATAAGTTGTTTACAAATATTTTTGGCTGTTAACAAGTTTTATCGGTTTACAATTGAGTTTCATGTGTTCTCTGAGCTTCTATACTGGAAAGTCGCATATATCATTTTCAAATCTACATCCCCACCCCATGTAGGTCCTCAACCTATCAAATGCATTCTGTTATTTGAGAATTTGTGACAAGTAATACATGAATTAACGTCAGAACATGTGTGCGAGCTGAAAAACTACATCATTAACAAGGTCCCTAGTGATCAAGACATGTTTCATTAGAAAATTTGGGCATATTTAAGTTATTTATTGCTTAGCAGGAACTCTATATCTGCTAAATCATGACTTCTTGGTTGTACAGCGTGGATTTTACCATAATTTCATTTCTTTTTCTGTTATCACGGGTTTTAAGATTACCGATGTTCTTCATTATATTTATGCTTATTGTTACTCTTCAAATTTTCAGCAGGTTCCTCCATTCTGTTATCAATTTCTCCAAACCAAAAGCTTTTTTAAAAATTGATAAAAGCATCCTCTCGTTTTAAGGAGACTTTACCACAAGGTGGACTGATAATGTATTTTCTCCAATAACCAATGTCGGTGCAAGGATAGACGGTGAATAGCTGAAGAATAGAAGGACAGAAAGAGAGAGAGAGAGAGAGAGAGAGAGGCTGTTTACCAAATGAAGAGACAGTTTCTATCATTAACTTAAAACTGCTATCAACCACTTGCTTTATTGATGCATTAATGCTGGAAGAAAGAGTGGGTCCTGCACCCACTGTACTTCCCTGAGAAAGCAAAAGGAAACCCTGCAAAGTGTTGAAGTATGTTTGCATATTCTCTTCAATTTCTTTTGCTTTAGGTGTTTCCCCAGACCAAAGCATCCCAACTGAATGGTGATAATGTAAACTCTATTAGGCATTTCAATTAGAGGCATCACACCATGCTGAACGAAGAAGAATAAAAAAAGAAATGAAAGGCATGTATCTCAAAAATTCGCGGAAGAAAACAGATTATCAATGAAAATGGTAAGGAAAAAATTGTCACCATTCTTATCACAAGTTCTTTTTGGTACATTAGACAGAAATATATACAAACTCTCACCTCAGGTACCTATTTAAGACTCAAACCCCGGTAAATGAGAAAGTACTCACAACTTCCTACCATCTGGTCAAGCTCCTAATGGTTATTCTTATTGCTTGTTTAAAACAAAATTAACAAACAGCTGAAATGAAGTACATCGCAAACCGTCAAACTATTGTGCTCCATGTCATGTATTCAAGTGCAGATTAAAGAAAATAAAACAAAGTCATTCACATATTATGCACCATAATCATCAGGGAAATACTTATATCCTTTAGACTACCATACAGTGGAAACTTGGGCCAAAACCAATTAAAAGGAACATGGTTATGTTCAAGAGAGGGGGAAAGAGTACATCAAACTTTAATATCAACGTTGAGAAAGATGGGTAGTAAGATGCCACATGGACAAAACAAGTCAAGAACAATCTTAGCATAGGAAAAACATAAGGAATCATAAAGAAAGAACAGATTTAGAGATAGAAAAAGTAGAGAAATAAAGTACAGAGAAGGTTTAGTGTTGTATAGTACCAACAGTAGCTTGTTTGTAGACTTGGTCACCCATCTTCACTACCTCCCCCCAGCTCACTCTATTCAACGTAGAAGGTGGAGTCTGATCCAACATCTGTTCAAAACAGAAACATCAAGTAAAACCCACAGCAAAATTCAATTCAAAATCCAACTTTGGCCCAAACATATACCAATAAATAAAATTCATAGAAGAATAAAACTTAGAACCTGCAAGGTATCGTGAATGTTGCTTAGGTGCCAATTCAGCGTTTGGTTGAGCCGCTCTTTCTCTGCTTTACCCATTTTTCAGTCTCGCTCTCGTCTCTCTCACTGTGTAACCGTGACAGCTATCCAACCAGTTTATCACTGAAGATTAATCTCTAGAAACTGAAAGATGTTGCATGGGAAATGAGAACAGAATAAAGAGTAGCAAAATGAATACAAGTTCCTTAATTTCATTGCTAAGCTCAATTCTCCCATCTCAAACCCAATTTGCTCAATTGGAAGTAGCAGACAAGCATAAAATAAGAACAGGAAAAGGCCCAATCAAATTGATAATTAGCAAGAATGTCATGGTTTGCGTTTCAAAATCCAACCACAATATACAATTTATCGTCATTTCGCAGAGATCAACTGAAAAGACACAATCCCAATACAGAATACAAATCAACTTCCATTTAAATCCACATTTCACATCCTCCAACATTTGAATACCAAAATGCCGAATACGTTATTCCAACTCAAAAATACACGTCCATATAAATTACCAGCACACAATAAACGCAAAAGAAGGATACAAACTCACTGGAGATCTCACGACAATAGCCTCTCCTTCACTATCGGCAGCGATTCTGTCACTGGGGCTAGGAGAAAATCGGTGATAATCTTCCGGAGGCACAAATGGTGGCTTCGTCCAAGTGCCGCCTCAACGGCGACAATATCGGAGCAGCCGTCGGAGTCGCAGATGAGTCCTGGTGGAGGCTCTAGCGTTGTCCTGGTGGAGGCTCTAGGTTGCCTGATCGGGTTTTACCATGAGAAGTGAGAACCAGAAAATGGGGGAGACGAAAGGAAAGTGTCGAGGAAATGAGGGTATGATCGACAATAAAAACAAAAATTTCGGCTGATTCGTTAAAACGCTCCTCAGAGGAGCTTATTCAATATCAGCTGGTTGGGTCGTATAAGCTGACCCAACCAGCTAATAACCAAACACCTTAAATAGATTTTTTATAAAGTCAATCAGATATTTGGGTCAATCAGCTATTTTTTTTGGGCTGATCAGTCAACAACCAAACACAGCCATTGTACATTTATTTTAGATCTTGACGGTGTAGAATTTCCACCAATTTCTTAATTTAACCTATTTAAAGAATTAAATAACAACAAGAACATCTTAATCGAAATCTCTTTAAAATGTGAGATTCGAAGAAGTTGAAAAGTAAGTAACTTTATCCTTAACTAATAGAAAGATTGTTTTTAGTTGGTAGACCCACCTGAAAAAAGTTTATAAAACAGTTTGAAGAAAACAAAAGCCAAAATAATATAAACAAATAACTGCATAAAAATAATAATCAAAATAAAATCAAAAAGTTCAAAATAAAATAAAATAAAATAAAGAGTAAAAGGTAAAGAATAAAAACAAGTAATAAATAAATAAATAAAAAAGAAGACATATATATATAAATAAAACAAAAAAGCAATTGTAAAAAAAGACTAAAGGGACAGATATTACAAATAAAAGTATTTAGGTTAAATAAAAGATACAAGAATCGAAAAAAAAAGTTCAAATGACCTATAAATCTATATTAATTCAAATGACCTATAAATCTATATTAATTCACTATAATTTCTTACTAGGGGCCAAGTTCTTGATAAACTTTAGTAGTCATATCAAACTTAATTTCCTCTCTTAGTTTTGCTAAAGTCTTTCTCTTCTCTTTTAACAACTCCCAAGTATAATCTTTTTGCATCTTCTCACTAGAGTATCATGATGTCTCTCTGAATATGTTCGAACTACTTAAGGCTGATCTACCTTAATTTACCATCAATGTTAGCCAACCACAATTTGTCTCTTCCCTTCACATTAATGGCCTTTTCTCTTCTTATAAAGTTACACATCCAACGAAGCATTCTTATCTTTGCCACTATTAAGTTATGATTATGCACTTATTTGATAGACTAACACTCTGCTCCATGTAAAGTGGTTGACCTAATAGCTAAATGGTAGAAACTTAAGTGGTATTATCTGGTCACATAAAATTCCTTATACATCCCTCTATTTAAGCCATCTTGATTTAATATGGTGAAACATGTCTTCGTCTATCTTGTCATTAACTTAGATGATGGATCCAAGGTACTTAAAATAATCTTTTTGTGGTATAACTTCCGAACCAATCTTTATCTCCACAATGGATGCAACCTTATGTCCCAAAAACTTATAGTATAAGTACTCAGTTTTAGTTCTTCTCAATTTAAAGTCTTTCGAGTATTACATATTCCTTCAAAGTTCTAACTTGATATTAGCATCTTCTTTTGTTTTATCCACTAAAGCACTGTTATCAGCAAAAAACATAATCCAAGGCTCATTTCCTTGGATATTTTTTGTGAGCTCATCCAAAACTATAAGAAGGAACTCAATGATGATCTTTGATATAGCCCGATATCGATAAAAAAATGATCAATATCTCTTTTTATTGTCCTTACTCTAATCTTAACACTTTCATACATATCCTAATAACTCTTACATAGTTTAAAAGAACTTTCTTAACTTCTAAACACTTCCACATGACCTCCCTAAGCAACATGTCATAAGTCTTCTCTAAGTCCATGAAAACTATAGGTAGGTCCCTCTTTTTTTCCTGTAATATTTTGTTTATCGTCCAAAAAGGTGTACAGTTTCTATCATAGACATTCCTGGCATGAAACCATATTGAGATATACTCTTTTTTACACTCTTCTCAATTTCTCTCTCCTATAATTTTATAGTGTTACTGAATAGGATATTTCCTTTATTATTGTAAAGAGAGATTAGTGTGTTAAGTCCCCAATAACCATCCTTTTATATTGTTTGTATGTTGTCTTAGACTAGGCTCGTGTACAAAACATTCAAAATAAGTAAGCTAAAAAATGGAATTTCCACTCACCTCACAATCAAACAAATACGTAAGTACAACTTACGATGTTTACTTTAACTTTTGTTTTTGGTAAGAACAAATTAGGAAAATAATTTATAGTTAGTGATCTAACCGGATGACTATGGTTGTCCAGGCCAGTTTGCTACATTTTGTTTTGTTCCTTTTTATGGTTCAAGGCCATTTGATCCTATGATCGACATAGCCAAATTATTACTGTAGCATGGCGTGATTGTCATTTTAGTCACAAAATTGATCAAGCTAGACATTTGGTTTCAACACTTGGTTGTACAATACATTCAGACTCCAAATAAAGGTTATTGAGCTTGCATTTTCCTAATAAGGAGCGTTACCAGAAAGATGCCATAATCTGTACATGTTGACTTCACTAAGTTTAGGAAGGGAGTTCTTTAGTGCAACCAACTTGTTGAAAGAGGCTACAAAGAGATTGTTTGAAGAGTTAACACCAAAGCCTAATTCCACAATCTTTGATACTGGTCTTCCATACACAAGTCATATTAATAAGACATTTTGATACCAAGAATTTTGTTTAATGGATAGTCTTGTTTCTCTCTTCTGTGCATACACGTCATACATAGCTTGGTGGTGTCTTTGAAAGCGAAACTCTGACACTAAATATTTTATTGTATCTGATTTGCTTGACCATATTGAACTAACCAAAGGCCAATTGCCACAAGCCTTAAGCAACCTGAAAGAGTTTGGTTTATTGCATACCCTAATGTCTAAAAACCCGACACCTGTGCGAGAAACACCTAAGCAACCGTGAGTAAGATCACAATAAGCATAAGTGACTGGCGAAACATCATGAGAGGACTGAAACACCATGCATAAGAGATAGAGGTGAGAGTAGAGAGGCAATGCAAGGATTCACGTTGAATTATAGATTAATTTAATTAATCTACAGAGACATGAACAGTGAATTTCCACCATTGAAGAAGAGAAAGAGGCAGATTAGGGGGCGATTAGATAGGGTGATAGGAAGGAGCCTTTGAAGTGTTGTTGGTGACTTGTTAGTCTTTTCCCACTATAGCAGGGCCAGGAATGGGGAATTCTAACCCTCTGTAAGGTAATTCTAGTTTTGATAGGATATTAAATTAAGGTGAAATATGTGGGGTGAGTGGTGGAGCACCAAATAGAAAAGGTGATTCACAGGGAAAAGGAGTTGGCGAATTGGGAGAAGACTTTCCAGGTATAATAGTTGCTAGATCTAACACTCCCTCATCTCCTTGATAAACTGAGGTAATAGCTGCAAATAATTCATAAAAGAGTAAGTTGGAGGGTGGTACTGCTAAAATGAAGCTTACTCACTATCAAGAAGTACTTGTGGATGGAATAATCACACCTCCACTATAATTACTTTAAGTAGGTGCAAAGATTTGGTATGCAACACTTGTGGGATACTTCTAGAGTAAGAGGTCATCCTTCCTATAAGTGCAAGCCTAGGTCAAGGAGAAATGGGGGAAAAAAGGGTTAGAAAAAACAATGTTAATAGAAAAAGATATCTTTATCTTCAAATTCTTTGCTGAATGTAATCTCTCTAAGATCTTGGAGCATGGTCCTTGGCATATCGCGAGACAACCCATGTTTATACAAAAATGAAGACTAGGTATGGAGCTTGATAGAAACAACATTGACGGAATTCCAATATGGATTAACTTCCATAATATACCTTTGAAATTTTGGACTCTTGAGGGGTTGAGTTATTTGGCAAGTTCAATTAGAAACCCTCTGATTATGGATTCTCAAACAACCATCATGGATTTATTATGCCAAGATTTGTGTAGAAATCAAGAGGGACACGAAGTTACTTGAAGTCTTTCAGGTGATGAAGTTGAATGAGGTAAGTGACCTAACCAAAGTGGAGATACAATTAACCTATCTTTAGAAACCCAAAATTACAAATAGGAAGTGGAGACCTACTAGTAGGAGATTCACAACAGGCTCTTACCAATAGATTATGAGATAAATGGAGGATATAACAAGCCCTTAGGAGAATATGGGATAATGTACAATGAGGGTGAATAAGTAGAAAGGAGTTGGAAATAAGGAACTTAAAATACCAAAAGATAAAAGACTAATTCCAGTATACATAAGAATAAAGTATGTGAGAAGACGGATTCTAGTACAAATGAGAATGAAGTAAGTGAGAAGGCTATAAGTAATGAAGATGAGGATCTGAACAATGTAAAGAGTGTGGAGGAAAGCATTTAAGAGAAAATCATGGAGGGATTCAAATTGGTTACAAGCTCAAAAAGAAAGTTTAGCAGATCAAAGGGTAAGGGCAGGTTGACAGTAGATGCTCTTACCTGAATATCCACAATAAGCTTCCTTTTTTGGATTATAATGGGATTGAATGATTCTCTTAAAAGACAAGTTGTCAAGGAGTTGATAGATGATTTTCTAGACTTGATTGAAGCCAAAATAAAGTTACCAAATTTACAAGATTGTCTAAAATTTTTGGATGCTAAATAGGAGATATTATCCAATTATAGGTGTCATTTTAATGGCAGAATCCTAATTACCTACAACTCAAAGAAGCTTTCTATAGAAACCTCTCTTATTACTAATCAATTAATCTATATGAAATGTGGATTGTTTGGTGTTACTGACAGGATGGAATTATCTATTTTATATGCTTCTAATCATACTTTTAATTGAGGGTGAAGTTATGAGAGGATATTAAGACTCTGCAAACAAATATTAGGGATGTCTGGGTTATGGTTAGGGATTACAATTGCATCCTAAGTTCAAATGATGTTGAAGGAAATAGAATTCATATTAATGGTATAGATAAAGAGTTGGAGTTACAAACCTGGTGGATTTAAGATAAGTTGGTTGCTATAATACATGGAGTAAAAAGCAATGGGCTGAATATTTCATAAGGAAGAAACTTGATCGTATAATGGTAAACCACCAGTGGTTGGTCAAATTCCCAAATTCACTCATTATTTTTAGAGAACCCTTATGTTTAGATCACACTAAGATGGAGATACAGGGAATGAAGTCCAGCAGAATTAGTCGAGCACCAGTCAGATTCTTCAATGGGTTGACAAAAAAATGGGATTTGAGCAATGAGTCAGAAGAAACTGCCAGAGGGAAATAAAAGGATGTAAAGCTTACCAATTGATGAGGAAGCTACGACTAGTAAGGAATGATTTAAAGATATTTTATAAGGAGATTGGCTATAATTCCTATGTTGCAGTGCAATTAGCTAAAGAAAAATTGAAGAAAGCTTAAGTAGACTATAATGATCATCCCCTGGATATAAGATTGAAAGAATTAGAAGTTGCTTGTCTAAAGGAGTTTAATTCAGCTTTGAGTTTTCGTAATTCTATTCTAAAGTAGAAAGCAAGAGTAAGATGATTGAAGGAGGGAAATAGCAATTCAAAATTCTTCTTCCCTTACATCTTAGCTAGAAGAAACATCAATAAGATCAACATGTTATATGACGAAGAGGGGTCAATTTGCACTAATGAATAATCCATTGAAAGCATTTTTAAGGATAAAATGTAATAAATTAAGCCTTAAAGGTACTCAAGAGTTTTTTACTAGCTATATAAAAAGCTTTACAGAGTTTTTATAATGAACTAAGAGCCTAAAAAATCATAATGCTAGTGAGTTAGTTTAACATACTTAAATGTTCCATGTTCTAGACCAATAATCATGGTTAAGGGAGTTGAGCGTATGAAGACTGAAGTGTTCTCTGATCTATAAGTATAGACGGTTGAGGAATTGTTCCTTGGTTAAGCCTTTGTTATGAAAGATTTGAAGATTCCTATCATCCCAAATAGCCTTAACAAGGAAGGATAGCATTATGCAAAAGCTCCATCTTTGTATACAA
Organism: Erythroxylum mucronatum; assembly: GCA_027563825.1. NCBI lineage: Eukaryota > Viridiplantae > Streptophyta > Magnoliopsida > Malpighiales > Erythroxylaceae > Erythroxylum > Erythroxylum mucronatum. Next base: position 23,894,969 of record JAOSBP010000004.1, on the reverse strand, counting down.
ATTGGCTACACCAAGAAGTAAGCGAGCTCTAGTTGCAGGGCACATTCAGTATACAACATTTATGTAGGGTCATTTTCCAGCAAGGATTTACAAAATCACATTGGAAAAAGAGGTGCTCATGGCTTTCCTCCTCCCTTCGACATAGTATGCATTGGTTTGGTATATAGAGGAAAGTCTTTTATCTTGTCGACTGTAAGGAAATATTAGCATGGAAGAAAATGAAGTTCAAAATTTATCCTGATTGGTATAAGATAAAATCGACCAACAAATGAGAGAGCTTTTGATTAGTCCAGTTTCTATACAAGAAGTAAAGGATATTTTGAACAATCTCAATTCTTCTAAGGCCCCTAGACTTGATGGATTCTCAGCTCACTTTTTTCAGAAAACTTGGGACGTAACAGGCCAGCTGGTAGTAGAAACTGTGCATAAGTTTTTCACTTCTCCAAGTTATTGAAGGAAGTTAATAGCACCTACATTTGCCTTATTCCCAAGATGTCAAAACCCTTCTCGCTTGAGTGACTTTTGCCCTATTTCCTGTTGCAACACCATATACAAAATAATTCCAAAAATCCTAACCAGACTCAAAATATGTTTAAATTCACCAGTATCTTTTTCTCAGGGTGCTTTTATGTAGGAAAGAACTATTAGAGCTAACATATTGATAGTTTATGAGCTTACGAAGGAGTACACTTCTAAGAGAGCTATCAAAAGTTACATTATCAAGCTGGATCTTTATAAGGCTTTAGACTCAATCAAGTAGAATTTATAATAAGTTGATTGTTTGCTTTTGGATTCCCAACTCAGTATATACAATGGATAGAAGTTTATATTTCAAGTATTAATTTCAGGCTACTAGTCAATAGTAATCCCACTAAGTTTTTTAGGAGTACTAAAGGGATTAGGAAAGGGAACTCCTTATCCCCTTACGTTTTTCTATTTAGCTTTAGAAATTTTTTCAAAAATGCTTTAGGTGTTTAGGAATAATTCTAGATTCTTGTTTCATCACAAATGTAAGGAGTTGAAGCTTAACGACCTTGCTTTTGTTGATGATTTGATGTTATTTAGTGGTGTTGATCCCTATTCTACTTCACTTCTGATGAGAATCATGAAAGAATACATAAAAATTTCAAGTTTAAGGGTCAATTTTGATAAGAGTTTAATCTTTGTGTCTGCTGATATCCAAAATAAAGATAAACTTAGAGGTCAATTTGGTCTCAGGATATAAGCTCCTCCTTTTAAGTATTTAGGGATTCCAATTACAACTAACAAGCCTAAGTTTATTGACTGTCTTCCACTACTGGAAAAGTACAAAGTTAAATCAATTCCTAGCAGAATAGAACTTTATATCTATAGTAGGGAGATTAAAATTAATCAACGTACTAAGAAACATAAACACCCATTGGACTGCCCATTTTGTCTTACCAAAGAGGATTATCAAAGAGTTAGAGAGATGTATACAATAGTTTCCATGGTCTAGAAAACTTGACAACTCTAAATGGGCTACGGTTAGATGGGATGAATTATGTCTAAAGAAATAAGAGGGAAGGCTAGGCTTGACATCTTTATCAACTATGCAAAAAGTGCTCATGGATAAAAGGATATAGAAACTTTTCAAGGATAAAGAATCCCTCTGAAATGGCTTAATGAATTTTATCTGAAAAGCACAAGCTTTTGACAACTTGAGGTAAGTAAGGATAATTCTTGGTACTTTAGACAGATGCTTAAACTCAGAAGACAAGTCTACCTTTGGATAAGTTGGCAGGTGGGAAATAGAGAATCCATGTGATTTTGGTATAACAATTGGATGCCACTTAGTCCTTTTGAAGAAAGTTATTAAATGTTATTTTTGAGTTCAGGAATACTTGTTTAAAGCAAAGGTAAGCTGCATCATCTCAAATGGAGATTGGAATTGTAGATACAATGGTGTTGGTCATTTGTTAAACTTCCTAAATCATCAACCAAGGGGAGGGGAGAATAAGCCAATATGGAATAAGGGAAACTTCAGCAATGCTTCCTACTATAACCTCTTCAATGTAGATCAACCTAAAGTCCCCTAATATGAATTGAGTTGGAAGATAATTATTTCTCCTAAAGTTGCAGTTATAAGCTAGTTGGCTATCAAGAATCGACTTATAACTAAGGATAAGTGGAGGGGAGGAACTATTGACCTAAATGTCTATTTTGTAATGTAGAATTGGAGACAATCCCACATCTGTTTTTTCAATGAAGTTATGATCTCATACTATTTGGAAGAGAATAAAAAACATAATGCAAATCGATTGTGAACAAATTGATTAAAGATATATGATTACATGGGCCAGTAAAATGTGCAAGCACTTGAAGCAAGATAGGATCATTCTAAAAACTGCAAGTTCTTGTTTCATTTATTCTTTACGGACGGAACAACTTGCTTACAGGAGTCAAATGAGGGAAGTTCTAGAACTTAGAGATGCTATCATCAACCAGATTAAGGAAAACTTATTGGCATACGAAGTTCAATCCAAGATTAGCCAAATAATGAAAAACTTATGGAGGATTTAAAATCAGAATCATGCGATATTGTTACTAATAATTATTGTTCTAGCATATACTTGCTTAATCAGTTGTATGGGTAATGCCTGGATAGTTCTTGTACCTTTGTATTTATATAAGCTTTGTTTGTGTTAATAAATCTTATTCATTTTCCGAAACAAAAAAGAGTTCGATTTGCAAGTAACGAATGATAAAAACACTGAGCTATGGGATGATTATCAATTCTTTTGAAGAGTCAGAGCAAGAATATGTAGATATGTACAAAAAGGTAAGAGCAAAGAAGGTATGGTGTGTAAGACCAATTTCACTGTGCACCAAACAAACTATGGATATGCACCAAAGAGGTAACAAGTCTTCAATCCAAAAATTTAAATACTTTAAGAGGCTTGATTCCCAGAAGACATCGTCTGTAATACTATGTTTGTTTTGGAAGCCTATGCGACTTGGTACCTGCACAATTAATAAAACTTGGATTAGACTTAAAAAGCTTCAAACAAGTCATTTTTTTAGGTATTGAAAGTTGGAGACCAATTAAAAGATATTGGGAAGTAGCTAATAGAATCTGGTTTGGAAGAAAGAACCAAAGGTAGAGGCTTTATGATCCGTATTGGGGTACCACAAGTTGCAATATCGTTGCATACTACGATGAGAGGCTTTTTAACACATTGTGGATGGAATTCAGTTCTTCAAAGTGTATCTGGCATGTCATGAACCAGTTTATGAATGAGAAATTGGTTGTGGAAGTTATAAATATTGGTATTAGTCTTGGGCAAGGTCGATCCTGAAGTTTTATAGGCCCGGGCAAATAAAAAAAGGTTTCTATTTTTTTCTTTTTTCTTTTAAGAGTGACCCCTTATAAAAAACAAAAGAAAAAAAATAGGAGCCTTTTATTGGTCTTTATGAAAATCAAGAATTTCATAAAAAAAAGACCCTTTTATTACCTATTTTATTTTTTATGAGATTGGGCCCTGGGCAGGTGCCCTGCCTGCCCTTGCCCAGGGCCGGCTTTGGTCTTGGGGATAATGCCACTGTGAAATGGAGAAAAGAAGACATGATTGGGGTACTGGTAATGAAGGAACATGTTAAGAAGGCTATAGGAAATTTGATGAATAAAGGAGAGGAAAGTGAAGAAAGAAGAAAAAGGCCAAAGAGTTGAGCAAGTTAACAAAGGAAGCAATGGACGAAAATGGATCTCCTTATCAAAACATTAGCCATTTAATACAAGATATTACTCAGTAAGCATGTTGAGGATATGCCTTTTCATTGCCTTTGTCAAGTAAATTAGAAGCAATTTCTAACATCATTACTAAGAATGACACTGTTTAGGAATGAATAAAGTTGACAATAATCAAATTTATATGAAATGTCATAATTATGTACAAAATGTTCCATGATTTTTTCTTGTGAAAGAATATGTTTATGAAATGAAAAAATTGGACACTAGTCTTATGTACTTTTGGAATTTTGGCCTTATATTTCTCTACAGAGTTTTTTTCTTGTGTTGTGCTTTTATTTTATTTGTATATAGTATCATTTGCACAACTATAAATTCATTTTTTACATGATATTAGAATCCTTATAATTTTAAAGGCATGTATGAGTGAAAAACATGAATGAAAAAAGAGAAAAGATTAAAAGTGATAATTGAAATTTTTATCAAATTAAAGAGAAGTTGATGACAAGTTTATATGTCAACTCAATTCTAACTTTTATTTTTTCATATGAAGAATAGGGAAAGACAATAAAACTTGACTTTGAAGTTGATAATGGGACTCCAAATAAAGAAACAAAGCCTTTTGATAATTATGTCATGATGATGGTGTATAGTAAGATTGATTTTATGGAAAAGAGAAGTAAAGAGTAAAGTCACAACATATAGACTCTTTAGCAAGGTTAATTTAGAAGGTCCAAATATTAAAAAAAAGAATGAAGAATTAAGAGTAATAAAGAAGATGTATTTGTAATTTACATATTTGGAAAGAACCAAAAAAAAGGGGAAACATGAGCAAAAAAAAGACACATTTACGGCTTTCATGTTTTAAGAAGTTTTTAAAAAGCAAAAAAATTGTGTTCAAAAATAGGGTTAATTGTAAAAAAATCAATTTTATTCAATTTTATAATACTAACTCGAACTTTTAAAATTGATGTTAAAATATTCTAACTTTTAGTATTTAGTAAAAATAATTCCATGTTAAGTTCTCAGTTAATGTAGATCTTATGACGTACTACGTTAGATTAGTATCTTTGCCACGTAACTACTACATATTATATTTATGTTATATATGAATTTTATTATTTAATAAACTAAAAATATGAAAAATTTTAAAATAATTATCATACATGACAAATACAATCTATGACAGCTACAGGATAAAAATTCTAATTTGATGTGACTCACCACATTAATCACATTAATGAAGAAGTTAATAGTGAGCTATTTTTGTTAAAAATTGAAAATTAGAATATTTTATCACCATTTTTTAAAATTTAGGCTAGTATTATAAATTTCAATAAAATTTAAATTTTCAATAATTAATCATTTAAAATAAAATGATGATGAAAAATAATGTTTCTTTTTTCATAAAAATCTATCTTTACTGAGAAGAAAAAAGGTATGAAATAGTTAAAGAAATGTAATTGTGTTGTCGTGTTATACTTATACTGCTTTGATTCTATTTGTTGTCGGCACTTTTTTTTTTTTTTTTGACGCATACTATACCTTTAACAGTATTAACAATCTTGAAGTTCTGCATACATGTCTGGGGTCTGTTTTCACGCCGCATTCACCTTTCCTCTTGCTTTTGTTTATCCAATTGATGACAATTTTACTATCAACATACTTGTTTCCAAGTATAAGGTGATTGAAGACATTAAAAAAAAACATATTTGTATTGATAATGATCTAAAAACTGTTTATCAGAGCATGAATCATGCGAAATTACAAATTAGCATTAACTTCATGTCTATTACAATCATCTTCATCCTTTGAACACCAACTTAAAATAAAATTTTAATAAAAATTGAAATATGCTTGAAGTAGATAAAGTTCAATAACTTACATGTTTTCTCTTTATAATTTCACATAATTATCATTAAAGATAAGATAACAATTAGGTCCAAACTTAAGTGATTTCAATTGAGCCTGAGTCTGAGTAGCTCAAACTCGGGCCTAATTAAAAAATGTCGTTTTATATTTTAAAATTTTAAAAATTATTTCAAAAATTTTGATCAGATCAGTCCATTGTCATCCCTAATATTAGTCATGCTAAAGCATTTTATGAATTTTTTATAACTTGTTTGAATCGCTAATAACACCACTTACTCAATATTGTTGAAATATAAGAGTGAGAGTTTGTCTCACATTGAAAAAAGAGAGGAAAGAAGACCAACAAATAAGTCTAGTGGACTACTCCACCTATTACCAATTAGTTTTAGGATGGAATCTCACTTGAACTTGTATGTGGTCTAGTTTTCCTTCTCGTGTAGACCCGTAGGCCCATTGCAAATTCTAACAAATATCCAATTTGAAGTTCACTATAATTAATGCTTTATAAAGTTAAGTACATTAATTGTGTAAATTTTAATTTAACATAACAAATATACCAAACAAAAACATAAGTTTTGTCAACTTGTACACTACGATATACATTGTTTCCTTTATGAAAACTCATTTGAAAAAAAAAACACTTCTTTTGAACACAACGCAAAATTGTTTTTTAATAGTACCATCATTAAAAAGAGAGGAAGAAAAGAGCTAGCAAGATATGCTAATTATCAAAGATAAAACCAAACGTAAATCTCACCCAAAACGAAGAATTGAAGTAACTATCAAAAATATATTATTTTCTGTTTGATACATGCAAAGGCAACCCCATTTGTCCATCGTGTACAATAGTGTTGTTCTTGGGCTAAGTTAGGGAAAGTATACGAAGCCCGCGATCATATTACTTTAGATATTCTCTTATGGACCAAAGACAACTATGGCTGCCGATTTCAGGTTGCTCCATTTGATTCCAACGATCGACATAGCCAAATCGGTAGCACAGCATGGGCCTATTGTCACTGTGGCGAAAACGCAGACCAGTGCAAAACGTTTTGCTGCCAATCTTGGCAATGTGGTAGCTTGTACTGTTATAACCTAACGTTCTTACATGTGGTACCAGGTCCTGCTATGTTTATTAATGGAGAGTTATCCAATTTTGGTTTTATATTTTGCATAATGATTGAGTGTTTAGATTTTAAGTCTTTTTTCAGTATTTTTTTTGTTTAAATTGATGACATATAATTATTAGTTATAAGAAGAGGAATAAAACCCCTTTAAAATGCACGCACCATGCCATTAATTTTTTTTTCTTTCATAATTATCATTCTGTCAGTAGTTTCTGGATAATTATCGATCTGCCGTTGGTCTTATGAGATTTGCAATTCTGCCATTTTTCTCTTCATAATCACGATTCTGTTATTGGATTTAATAAAATTACAATTCTATCTCTAGCTTTGACAAAATTAAGATTTTGTTATGCACAAAGTTGCGAATATCGTACCGGCCTTGGTACTGAATTAAGTTCTTGTATAATATTATATCGGTATCAGTCAATATTAGGTATCGTTTCAGGTAATTTTTAAAATTTATGAAATAGTCTCTGAATTTTTTAAAAATTGAAAAATAATCTATTGTCATATTGTATAGTTATACTTTATAAGCTTATATCAAGCATATCTCCAAAAATCATAATAATAAATAATAACCACAATTAATATGAAATAACAATAATTTCAAATATTTCAAATATAAATAATAACCATAATTAATATGAAAGAAAAACAATCATCATCATATGAATATAAAATTAAGAACAATAATACAATATATTAAAAAAATTACAATTTCATCATATAATAAGTAATAATTACATAACAATATCCAATAAAAAGTACAATAAATATCCTTAATTCTTAAATTATTACAATTTACGACAAGAATTTGTAATAAGGAAACAACTAAGTAGTAGTGAAACCTGAAACAAATATATTTATAATTACATTACATATATAAAATTTAACATATACATCAAATATAAGTAAAATTAAAAGAAGAGGAAAAACAAAAATCTAGAACTTCATTCAATCATCTATGGGAGGATACTCGCTATAATTGCATAGACTTCAGTTATCAATTGGTACAAAATATTCATCATTGAGAGAATTCTCATCATCATCATCATTTAAATTTAATGTATCAAATGACATGTCAATGCTTTCCCGTCCAAGATTATCTTCTAAGTCATCCACATCTACCAAACACAGCTTCTCAAAAATCTAATCCGCCAAAAGATCAATATTATCAATGAAATTTAGATTTGTTGAGCTACTTGTGGAAACATTTAAATTGCAACCAACGAAAACCAAAGCATTCAATCTCTTGTACTTCAATCTATTCCTTTTCTTAGAATAGATGAATTTAAATATGTTTCAATTCCATTCACAACCTGTTGCACTCACACATTGACTTAAAATTCGAATTACAAACCTTTGCAATTCTGGAACACCAATTCTGAATTGATCCCACTAACAAACTGTAATTCATAAGATAACAAAAGTAGCGTTATAAACAAAATAAAGTGATAATTAATTTTCAACAAATAAGAAAAAGGAAATAACTAATACTTGAAAAAAGTTTTGCTCTTTGTTGAATAACAATCGGCAATCCAAAATCCCCAGGTAGCTTATAAAACTCCATTTGTGAACTCAAGAGATCTTGCATCTTTCACGGCTAACAATTGTTGTAATAATGAATAGCATTTATCTACTAACTTTAGCTTTCTTTGTAAATTCCTATTTGAAATATATACTAAGATTAAAAAACGCTCCAACTGCAAACAACGGAGAAGAAAGTTGCTTTTCCCATTTCTCATTGATGATTGTAAGATATAGTATGTACAAAAAAGGCTTATATTTCAGATTGGCCTTAATTGCTTCCTTCACCCTCTCTGTGGCTAAAAAAACCCATTGTTACCTTTTCTTCACTATCAGCCAATGAAGCACCCTCACCAAAGGCTCACGAACTCGGATAACAAATTGGCATTGAGACCAAAATTCTCTATCTTCTAGAATAATTATGGAAACCTCCAATCCAGTATTAGACCTAGCATGCTGAGATGCAACCCACTTATCATTTGTAAACATTTGTCTTAATTATTTCTTCATTGTAATAAAAGAATGAAGTAATAAGAAATTCGTTGCAAATCTTTTCATATCAGGATTACATAAATTCCTACCATTGGTAAATTCCTTTCTCATTAAATTTAACACATATGCACGATCATAGATGAACTTGGTCACCTTTTTAGCTTTGTGCATAGTCTCATCAATAATAGGAAAATATATAGGATCTTCTATATTCTCCAGCATTAGGTCAATGCAATGTGCAACACAAGGAGTCCAAAAAAAAAATTATACTTATTATATAACCTTCTTCTTGCCACTTTATAACTAGAATCATTATCAGTAATGAGCTGAGCAAAGTTTTCTATCCCTACTTCATTTACAACTTCATCGAATATCTCAAATAAAGTATCGATATTTATAATAAGGCCAGATGTATCAATAGACTTTAAAAACATTGAGCCATTTGCAGAATAAACCAAAAAATTAATAATAGGCTCTTGTCTCCTATTTGTCTAACATCACACATGGTTGAACACTCATAAGTAGCTTAATTCACTCTTCTTTTTGCCAACTAACTTTTACTTTCAGAAATTGAGCAACTCAAAAGTTTACCTCTTAAGTCATCAATTGAAGAAGCTTTGTATCCTGGACTGAAAGAGGCTATAACATCCACTATAGGATGTTAATAATAAGACTGGGAAACATTAAATGATGAACCTATATCATACCACCATCTAGCTACTGCCATATCTACATTATAAGTTGTATCTCTTGATTGCATGACATTACAAATTAAAGGTTTGGCTCTAGGAGTTGTTCGTGGTGCATAAAAACTAGTCACTTGTCTTCTTATTTTACTCACATCAAGTCTAGGTATAACATTCACTTCTTCTTGGGCTTGGGATGAAATACAATCACTACTATTACCACTACAACCTTCAACATTTCCACAATCATCACAAAAACTAGTAAACGAACTTCCACTACCAATTTGATAATTCAGTCTCTCCCTTCTATCTTTCTCATGTTGGTATTTGTCAAGAAAAGTTTTCATTTGTCACTTCACTTCATGACTTTCACCGAAGTACAATTTACCCAAGGCTTTACTGAGCCGACACCACTCAACCCTTGACACTATTTCTCAACCTCACTTCCCGTGAAAGAATTTCACACCCAATAGTACGATCGCCTTGTACTAACCTGTACAGAGGATTTTCTCAATCAATCTTTTAATGAAAGAATAATAAACGAATAACTCAAGTGATTAGAGTAATAAAGAACAAAACCTAAATACACTTGAGATAGAAAAATAACAACTTCCTTATGGGTTCAGCTCCTCTAAAATAGATTAGAAAGTTGTCACCACAAAACATAAACGTTTATCCGCCGAAACGTTATAAGCATCAAAGGCCAAGGCTGTCTAGTTTTCTTGCTGCTGCAAAATAGACCATAGGATCTTGTTTACTGCACTGGGAATTATCCACGCCAATGCCACACAAGCACCAAAGAGGCTAAACTGTAATTCAGTTACTGTAGCCACTACAACTGCAATGAACACCACTGTTAGGGAAAATCACAATCTCCATTCCACACGTAATAAAGAGAACAACAATGCCACACACACGTATATTCAGAAATTAACCTAGAGATGTAAGATGCCCACCGTGTGTTTTACTTAATCCACCATTAATTCACAAAAACACATTCTTCGCTGCTCAACCAAGGTTTTCTTCTACAGTGTTGATTCAATAATCAATTAACACACACATAAAACATATCCCACGGTGTTGCCCCAAGATAAAAAAACACTCACTGCATCATTGCTCCTCTCACACCAACACCAGATTTTTATTCAACTATTTTCCATGTAATGTTGCAGTCGTATGTTGTATTATTGTTCATGGACACATAATGCACGGCTCATCAATTTGTTTACACACCAACATTAGCAAATGGACTTCTACTCTGAGTCAAAGATGTGGGCAAACAACCACTATGGAGATTCCCGACAGTTGCCTCTGATTAAAGTGTATAACACAAACTCAATTAATTAAAGAGAGTCCACATTAACCACGCAATTGCAATATCCTAATAACCAAAACACAACAGCCAATTATAACACACCTCCCTTATACCACACGGTCCCTTATTAACTCAATACCACATATGCACCGTAGATTGAAGATATCCATAAATCCCACACATGATAAGAGTCCCTCTTCAATTCAAACATGCACCAGCCTCATCCTTTTAAGTTCATCAATCCATATGATAATTTCAATTATCTTATATGTCCAATTTAAAATGCCAAAACTAAATAAGGGATATAGAAAATATATCCTAACATAAAGCATAACCCAAAAACCATCGTTAACGTGGTTATATGATCTTCACCGCCATACAAAATACAAAGAGCTAAAACATCAATGTTGGAATTCAACCGTGTTAGAATCACGGGCGCAGTGGAAAATAAATTTTTTTACATATTTCTAGCGGATCCTGATAATTGATTAAACTTGAATAAAACAAAAATCGATTTAGAAATCGTACCTTGTTCGCTTTTCGCTGAAAAAACTTTGAAACTTTTTTTGATTGATCAATCACGAGCTGTCTAATTGTTCAGTCTCTGATGGTATCCACATAGTAATTCCCAAACTACTTTGAGAGGAAGAAGAAAAAAAGTGTTAACTTCTAAAAAGCTCTTCCCTTTAAATAGAAAAATAATATCATTCTTTTATTAAAATTAAATCTCTTTAATTATAATTATAATTAAATTCAAATTCAAATTCAAATTAATTTAATTTTAATAAAATCAAATATCTCATATTTGATCCCAAAGTTTCTCAAACTTTATAATTAAATCCAACTTAATTAAATTGATTTTTCTTTCACAAATTGCTTTTTGATGCGTGGCCCATTAAGTTCCTAATAAATTGGCAATGATTATAAATTATAATTATAATTCACAATTATAATTATATCAATTAAAAGTGATTTTAATTTATCTTTAATTCTCCAATTAAATAATTCATAATCATAAATCATGATTGACGTCTAGCAACATGTCATGA
>JAOSBP010000004.1:23838421-23861990 GCA_027563825.1 Erythroxylum mucronatum | reverse complement strand
TTCCCTAAGAGAAAGTTTCCTCTTTGTTGTTAAAACTTTTAATTCGCAAATTGTTAAAATCTTTTCTTAATTAGTTACTGCACAAATTTTTCATTTTCATAGTTATTTTGGTCGCATTAAATTTGGTAGTTGTTAAGAAATTTATTTAAGTTAATTTTGTCTTTAAAAAAAAGATAAAAAATTTCTTTACATTAATTTTAAAATTTTCTAAATTTTCATTCAACCAAATTTCAAATATCGTTAGCTAGCGTAGAATTAAATTTTCGCATGATCCCTGTGGACACGACTCGGTTCTTACCGATTTATTACTCACTTCGACAACCGTGCACTTGCGGTTCGCGAACATTATTACAACAATCTTTTCCCATAAGATGATGTAAGATCTCTTAAGCTCACAAATGGAGATTTATAAGGATGCATTTGGTGATTTTGGGATGCTAACTGCTATTCGTCAAAGAGACAAACTTAATCCAGGTATATATATTTTTTCACTTTTGTTATTTGTTGAATATTAATCATCACTTTATTTTGTTTATAATGCTACTTTTGTTGTTTTATAGTTGCTTGGTGAGAGTAATTCAGAATTGATGTTCCAGAATTGCAAAGATTTGCAATTCGAATTCTAAGTCAATGTGTGAGCACAACAAAATGTGAAAGGAATTGAAGCACATTTGAATTCATGCATTCTAAGAAAAGGGATAAATTAAAGCACAAAAGATTGAATGACTTTGTCTGTTCGATACAATTTAAAGCTTTGGAAAATATAAGTTATTATCATTAATAAGTTAGATATAATTTCTTATAATTTTTAATAATTTAATTTTATTGTTTACTAAGACTCTTAATTGAATAAGTAGTTATTTAGATTCAATTTGCCTTGATCATATTGATCTTTTGGCATGTTGGGTTTCCAAAAAACTGAGTTTGATAGATGCTCTCAGAAGATAATCTTGGATAATAAAGTATTAAGATATCATTTGGTGTAATGAATTTGAATGACGTTGATGATGAGGCTCTCCTCAATGATGAAGATTTTAAGCGGATATTCAATTAAATGAAGTTCCAAGTTTTTATTGCTCTTATTCTTTTAATTTAACTTATATTTGATGTATATGTTAAATTCTATATATGCAATATAATTGTAAATATTTTTGTTTCAGGTTTCATTTCTAGTTGGTTCTTCGACATAAACTCTTATTATAAATTGTAATTGTTGGAAAGTCATAAATATTTATTATTCTTTTTATTTGATGTTTTGATGTAACTATTATTTATTATCCTATGAAATTATAGTATTTTAAATACTTTGAATTGTTTTTAATTTTATATTTATATGATTATTAAATGATCTTTTTTTCATATTAATTGTGGTTATTATTTATATAAGAAATATGTGAAAAATAATATTAATAAAAATAAATAAATTGTTATTATTTTAAATCTATATTATTGAATGACTATTGTACAATTTTATTCAAAAATATTTATTAAAAATGACTATTTACAATTTTAAAAATTAAAGATTTTTTTATAAATTTAAAAATTGCTTAACATGATATTTGGTGTTAACCTATGCCAATATAGTACCTCATGCACGTGATTTCTAGAATTGGAATTTATGAAATTGGTCCCCTTATTAATAGAGCCCCATTATGATTTTGTCGGTGAGGAAATGGTTAATTTACTGTTGTCACCCGTGATCAATGTTATGAAAATAAACCACACATTATTTGAGTTGAAACCTTCCGTTTGCCTTCTTTATTATGTTTGCCATCTTTATTACGTTTCAAGAGTTTAAATGCACAAAACAAGATAGCTACGTCAAAATGACAATAATGCCAATGACTAATTGCAAAAGTGTAACTGTAACTAAGCAAGTTGCAAATAGAAACCAAATCTGTTGCTGCTGTAGTAATAACTCAAAACACTTGCAATTTTTTAGATGCTTCCCCTGTGATTTCCAACATCTCCTTTGTTTGTTTATTCATTCATTTTGGAAAATGATATAGGCTTTTTAGGAGCCCAAAATAATCTCAGGGCCAAACAGTGAAAACGACAATACATGACGATAACTCTGAACCCAAATACCATAGGGCGTCAGGGGTCGAGACCACCTTGCCCGCAAAGTGCACCCCACCCATGTCACTTCCTTGGACTCAAAAGGTTGAGCCCCAACCCCAAGGGCCCCCAGTCGCAGACCCGACCCATGTCACTTCCTGTCATCACGGTCAATGCGCCTTAACCACACGTAAACGACAGCCTCGTCACCCTTCAGTCCGGTGTCATTTGCTTCTTTTAAAATGACAGCCACCGCACTAGCGGTTGGAACTTCAACTTCCACCACCTCTTCTGCCTCAACGTCTTTGTCTGATCCTTCCCTTCCAGTTCCTCCATGCTCACGCACCGCTCTTGTCTCGTTAACCTGGTCATATGGGACCCTGGGTCCTATCCCTTGCAGCTTTTCCTCTATGAGAACAACCAAACATAAAGAGAAGATGTGTGACAAAATACAACACCCTACAAATAGTGCTTGTGATACAATTCAAACTTCTATGGAATTTGTTTACTTTTCAGCTTCTCTCTTCCAGTCTTCTATGTCTCTTCTATCTTCTTTGTCTCCAAGCCTCAACCTTTCTATCCTTATTCTTGCTTCTTCCTCTGTTTCAGATATCTTCTCCCGTAGTAGTCAGGAAATAGCAAGCATTGTCAAAGTCGTTAGGTTGTTGTTTCTGAAAAACAATGAATGAATATTTAATACACTAACCTTGGTTGCCTACACAATAACTACTCCCTGCTCGTCACCTTCTTTCTTACCAACGAAGAGGTCCATTGCCTTTCTCGCAGCATCTTTAACACTTTCCTTAAGCTCACCAAGCTTACTCAATGCACTATTCCTTTCCCCCTCCGCTGTCTCAGCTGGATAATCCTTAGTTTCTTTGGCCTTCTCGCCACTGTAATCCATATACTCATCAGCTTTCTCCAAAATAGATACTTTAGCCTCCTTGTCTTTCTCTGTTACATATTCATTATACTCTCCAATCTTTTTTTTCCTCTTTAGCCTTCTTCAGCACATATTCCTCTGTAGACTCCTTTTTTCCCTTTGCTTTTTCTTCCGCAGAATCCATACACTCACCTACCTTGTCCATAGTCTCCCCGGCCTTCTCAGCTGCATGGTTAGCATATTCACTCACCTTCTCTTTGGCAGCATCTCTCGTCTTCCGCGCCTAGGACTAGCAGCAGATTTTCAACCCGATTAATATCCGCACTACCCAACCCTAAAAAATAGATATGGAGGCTAAAAAATGAATTTTAAATGGATGTGGATATGGATTTGGATATGGGTTTAGTGATAGCCCGAACCGATGGATACCCATACCCTACCTATTTTTTATTAACTCTATTTTTCTATTTTTCTTGATTATTTATGGTTAAATATAATAAAATATTAATATTTTTTGATAAGAAACAACTTTAAAATCTCCACTTTACTCCTTAGTCCTCACCTTTTTCATCATATTTCATTTTCTTATAGGATGATAATATTGCAAATGATATGGAGATGAAGTTTTGAATGTTGTAGAGTTCACGTAAAGACAATTTGAAGCTTTGGATATTTCAATCTTTGTTCTAGTTCTTGACTGTGAAAAATATATGTTGTCTTTGCACTAAACATTATGATTTTTATTATTCCAATTTTATGGTTTTTTTAAGACATACAAATCAAAATCTTCACTTATTATTATTAAAGTAATTTTGATTTAGAGCGTTCGGATAAATCTGCTATTTATATTTTATATTTAGAAGTTATATTTTTATGTGCTATACAACTTGATGGATATCCAAAAATCCGAACAATCCAATGGATTTGGATATGGGTAATAAATCATAAAAACCGAAGGATATGGATATGGATATGGGTTGAGTAAAAAAAATGGATATGAATATGGGTAGAGTAATACCCGAACCGAACCCTACTCATTGCCATCCCTATCCGCGCCTTAACTGCATACTTGTCCAATTTCATTTAGGTGGTTTCATAAGTTTGACAGTTATTAAGATAGCAGAAGAAGAAAGAAGATATTTGCTTGAATATGACAACTTGTATTAGCTTAATTACTTTTATTTATACCATACAGTTTATGACTTAGTTTACAAGTTGATCACGTTTCGTCTAACTAATTCTATAACTAACTAAAAAATGCTAGTCATAAATTACAAGCCTTGCCATTAGTGTCGTAGGTTGCTTTGATACCACTCTCGTCTTCGTTCAAACCACAAACTCCAAGGTGTTGCTGGTTGAAGCTTTTCTGGAATAGCTACTGAACTAAATGCTTCTTTTCATATATTTTTGCATTTGATGCATCGTCTGTTGTGTCTGATACAACGTCTGATATCGTTTGATCCCGTCTGATACTGTCTGATACAAGATGAAATAAATTGAAGTAAACCAATGTTCAGATTTTGTTGTTTTCGAATAATTATCTCTGAAATACTTCCTCTCAAATGTTTAAGTGTATAGTAAAAGATTTGTCTCTCAAATGAACAATGTATGATTCTCTCAAGCATTTGGTGAATGGTTGTAACACACTAGAAGTGGATTTTTCAGAACCAATGTATGTTTCTTTCCACTCTAAGTTTTTTCCACAACACAACTCCAAACCAACTCAAGATAAGCTAAAAAATTGGAAAAACAAAGGTTTTTTTTCCTGATTGATGACGAACAACTCTTTCGTATATATTTTTTCTCACTTGCTTCTGTTTCTAATGATAGAGTCTTACACAAGATGAAGTAAAACTGGAGCTTTTTAAATTAGCTC
The DNA here is from genome assembly GCA_027563825.1 of Erythroxylum mucronatum. Lineage (NCBI taxonomy): Eukaryota > Viridiplantae > Streptophyta > Magnoliopsida > Malpighiales > Erythroxylaceae > Erythroxylum > Erythroxylum mucronatum. Next base: position 23,857,173 of record JAOSBP010000004.1, on the reverse strand, counting down.
TTACACATTTTTGTGCCACCTTATATCAATGGCTGAAAATGAAAAAACAAAAGATAATTAAGGAGCAAGATTTTAACATGTATCTTGCTCTCATTGGTTCAACAAGGACACAAACAATGTTGCTTTCTGAAGGTAACAAACTCTGACAATGTATTAACTGCTACAGGTTTTGGAGGCTATATGAAAATGATATTTTGATAATGGCAGGACCACAAGTATATACATGTGGTACGGATTGGACATACTCAGATGATCATGCTCTAAATTCTTTTCTTTCTCTAACTTTGGTAAAGTGTCTTGTAGCTTTGATATCACTCTCGCAGGATTTGTTGGGATCGTGTTGGATCGCCTAGCATGTTGAATCATCTTGGACAGTCTTGGAGGTTGGTTCATCTTGGACCGTCTGGGCTCGTCTCACAGGTTGGTTCGTCTTAGACCGTTTGGGCTCATCTCGCAGGTTGGGTTGTCTTGGATCGTCTCTCCTTCGCGATCTTCTCTCCTTCTCGAACGTCTTTCCTTTGCGATCGTCTCTCCTTCTTCTCCACTGCAGCTTACTTCAACCTTTTCTTCATTCTTCCTACCTTGATCTTCAATTGTCTGAATTTCATTTCTTGAATGCATGGACTTCTGAATTATTCCCAAAATCATTAACTCTAGTTTCCTCAGATGTCTAGGAACCTCAGCTTGATCTTTAGCCTCCCTTTCCTCTTCACCTTGACTGCTATAGCTAGGTCCTCCACAAGGTTCAATATAGCAGGCTGCATGAAACAACACAATTCAACAGCTCCTCTTTCATTTTCTGGAGCCTGCATACCTATTAATTTTCTCAAAGCTTCAAATCTCCATCTTGGAAAGGCTTTGGTGAACAAGTCAGCAAATTGGAAACTTGACCTGTAGAATGCCATTTTAATCTCCTTTTCTTCAATTAATTCTCTGACATAATGGTACTTAACTTTCATGTGTTTGGTTCTCATATGATCCGAAGGGTTTTCTACCATGGAAATTGCAATACTAGAGTCACAATAGATGGTGACACAATTATCCTTCAATTCACCTACATCCAACAGAATTTTCTTCAACCACTGAGCTTGCCTAGCAGCCATGTTCACTACCACATACTCAACCTATTAGCTGACATCGAATGTGGATGAATTGATCTCCCATTTTTAATACATGAGCCTCAACCTTGTCAGTATTATACCAGCATAGAATCCGATCATTGTAGTGGTGAATGTGATTAGAGAAACATTTCCACTTGGACCCCAAAAAATCCGTCACCTTATAGACAACAGCAGCCTTTATTTTTGTTTCTAGAAATCCTACCAAAATAGTTTGTTTTTCAGCAACTAGTTCCTGCACCATCAGCTTTTTGAGGGGATCATTAAGTCCCTTTGTATTCCATACTAATACCGACATCTAAAGGTAATTTCAAAAAAGACACTCCGGGGATATAAGCCCCTTATACTTTTTCTTCTTTCCTTTTTTCTTTCCAACACTCTTTTTCCCGAATTCTATTGATAAAAGACTAATCTCCCCAGCTTCAGTATCGGATTCTACTTCCTTTCCCAAATTAATACTTGTTTCTGTATTTTCAGATTCATCAGCCTCCAAAGTATTAAGCTTTGGAATCGATTTATCTGTCTTCATGCAAGACTTCTTCCCTTCACCCTCGATGGACAGGTTAGTCATGGCCGTCTGAAGTACTGGTGCTTCACTTATCATAAGACCTCCCTCTCTTACCGACTCCCCACCATGGCTTTTGTTTTGTGTTAGCTCATCTACACAAGACATATTCTTATTACTGCCCTTCCCCTGGATTGTCTCCTTGGACCTCCCAGTCAATATTACACTATCTACATTTGCTTTGTGAACTATCGCCTCTTCATGCTGTTGTTTAGTAGGAGAGCTAACCGCTTTGATCGTATTACTATTCCCTTCCAAAAAATGTCCCTGCTCTGTAGTTTGAGCTTGCCCGTCATCTGTAACCTCTACATTATCTAAATCTTCCTGCCAACCTGATTTCAAAATTCGACCTGTAGCCACCCATTTCTTTCTCGAAGATACTGGTTTTCATGGATAAGAGATGATAATTTCATCTCTCACCAACTCTCCTGTTTCACCAAGTCGTAGGATTGGTAGTTTTTTCAGTAAAGAAACATGCTTTGGGAATTCAATGCAAATCTTTGCATACCCGATTCTGTCCATTGCAGCAGTTTGGGAGTCCATACAAATTGGTTTGCCTAATGTGCTAGCCAGGTGACTTAGCCCCTCCACCGTTCAATACTCCATTGGTAATTCATGAAACTGTACCCATAGAGGAATTGTATCTATTGTCCCTCTGTCCACACCCATTCCAAGTTTCCATTGTTGTAAAAATAGTGGTTGGTCCCCAATATACAAAGGACCTTGCTCTATAATCTCCAACAAATTGGCCTTTTCAGAGAACTTGAATAACATTAACCTGTCTTCCTTAAGCATCACCTTCTCTAGACCCTTATGTCCCCATCTAGCCTTTTGCCCAGGCATTAACCGTTGGAAAAGCCAATCTTTTGGACCAAAAGAACCCAACCAAAGCATTTGACCATGCTTTAGCACCTGCTTGTAGCAACTCTAACGGAGGAGTAAAAATCCCATCCTAGAGCACATTCGGGTAGTACTTCAGTATCCCTTTGTTGGACTGAATACGAGCTCTATTTTTCCAAGCTCCTTCTGTTGTCACTGTACGATGAAATTTCTCACCATTTCCTTGTGTCCCAGCAAGCTCTTCCCTTTGATTCCCCGTAGTCTTCACACTTAATAAAGGTGGGAACAACTCCTTCGACGTTGAGGGGTCTCCCTTATCCAAGAGACCCTTCGGAGAGGACGTAGAAGGATCGCCCATCGCCAGAGATCTCTGGAGGGGAGGAGAGCTCCTTTGTTCGGGATCCCCCGAGAATTCCAAAAATATCCTCAAATAGTAGCTAACCTTTTCAAAATAAGGAGGGGAGAGAGGGGGGCATGAAGGTAATTCACCAAATGGGTGGGAATGAAAAGAAGAGAGAAGTCAGACTTTCTTGCTCTTTAATTTAGCATTTAGTTGTCACTTTTTTAAGTTCAGACCATAATTTATAAAACCAAAGATTTCCGAATCAATACTAATCGAGAACAATGAAACATTCTCTTTAATTACTTTAGGGTGATGAATCATATCTTAATCACAAAACTATCTCCATACAGTTCATACTACATCTAAGGACTACCGATTAAACGACCCATGATTAAATAGGTCATAAATAGTATCAAAATATAGTAATCCTATACAAGATAACTTTGGTGACCTCAAGTCAAATGATCACTTACATAATCATCACAATGAGAATTTCATAGACATATAAGTAAGGATCCAAATTGATTTCTTATGTCGGGTCTGTTCAGTGAACTTGTTCTCTAACAATCACTCATACGTTTGTTTAAATATCTCTATACTTTAACCTGTGAGATCAACTACTTCATTCATAAGGAAAAACATAACATATGCTAGTCTTTTTACATTTTATTAATGTCTAATTTTAATAAAATAATGACTAGGAACAATTTAGCGATAATACATAAATGCAATATGATCCCATAATTATAATCTCATTATCATAAAAATAGAGGAAATGCTGCCAAAATTTTTATAAATGGCAGTTCACATCTGACAATTTGGGTTATATATGTAGGAAATGCCATTGGGGATCAAGCCTACACTTATCCAGTTGTTTTTGCACACCCACACGAAGAAACATGATGGTGTGACATTCATCAACACCCAATGTAGAGAGCTGAATGTATGGCAAATTAATATATTTTTATAATTTCTTCTTCTATAATCCCTTACTCATGTTTTTCTTGCTTCCTAATAGGACCAACTACAACAAACCATTTAGCGACAGACTCAGAAGGAACAACCTATATATGAGACTCAGACGTATCTAGACGTCGTGGGTGGTAGGGACCGTCGTGGGAGGATATTCGGGTTAGGTTCATATGCCAACACATGTTATTCACGCTCTTCCCTGTCCAGCACAGCAGTATCGGCTAGGCCTACGAACAGGAATGAAGTAACCGAGCTTCGGGCCATAATGGACACATTAAAGGAGCAGATAGCTCATATCACTGAAGCTAACGTTAATGAACAGATGCAGCACATGGAGTAGATAGCTAACATGAGACGAGAGATGGAGGCTAAGAACAATGAGCAGGTGACAAAGCTAAGAGAGGAGCTGGAGCAGGTGACAAGAATAAGATAGGAGATGGCACAGGTCACAAGAATAAGATAGGAGATGGAGCAGGTGCCAAAGATAAGAGAGGGGATAGAGCAGATGGAGCGGATGGCTAAGATGAGAGCGGAGAAGGAGCAAATGGCTAAGATGAGAGCAGAGATGGAGCAAATGACTAAGATGAGGGAGCAGATGGAGCAGATGGCTCAGTTTAGACAGGAGATGGAACAGTTGAAGGGGAGGCTTGGCAGCTCAAATCAGCCACGATCACCACGACATTAGCTTCTCTTTGTCATTTGTTTTCAATTACAAACATATGATGTGCACATTGCACTGCTTTTATTATCAATTCAAACAATTTTCACGTTATATTATCAATCAATTTTCTGATTAATCAAATTTATATATATATATAAATTAATTTATCATGCTCACACTATTGGTAACTCTTAACATTATGCATTATTCACAACATAATGAAATTGGAAAATGTTTTTAAAAAATTAATTACCCACTAATACCGAAAAACAGTATACTGTCGGAAATTACATTTTTTTACCGACGGAATTACTATGTCCGTCGGTGTGCTGCAAGTCGTTGTTAACACTCAGCAATGGATTATTGGCGGATTTGTTCCGTTCCTAAACTTTAACGACAGTAAGCCATCAACATTTTTCCGTTGGTAATATTAGTACCAACGTTATTTATACCATTGTTAACATGTTTTTGGTCGAAGCTAAATTATCAACGGAATTCGGTATTTTTAACTACGAGAGTTCACCGACAATTTTGACCGTTTGTCTTTTGCGTCGCTAATTATCTATACCGACGGAGAAACATTATTTACTGACGAAACAGTCCGTCGGTAAATTGCTGTTTTCTTGTAGTGTTTGCAATGTACAATTATCCCATAAACTTTATCATATACATTTAATCATGCACAAGATAAAGAATGCCTGTAAATAATTTATTACTAAACTACAACTAAAGTGATTGGTTGTAGGGCATAAACCATCATTTCTATCGTTGCGTTCTTGAAAAATACCATTTAAATTTGATCAAGTTACAAGAACTCAAGCATGCCTTGGGAAAACGAAAACTATACTTACAAAAAGTTTGCATGAGATGTTGATAAAAGGATATTGCACAACAAATAAATTTGGTTAATTCCAAAAAGTTTAAACAACTTAATCAAACTTAATTAATTAGTTTTAATTAAATATAACGTATATAAGTATTAAGGGGTATTTGTCTTATGTAGTAAATCAAGTCAATAACTTTAAAGAAAATATTAATATTGGGCTAGAATTAAAAAAATAAAAAAATTGAGCATTTAGTTGTCACTTTTTTAATTTTATGCTATAATTATAAAATTGAGTTAAATTTAAGATTTTTTTTTGTAACTAACCCCTTTTTTTCCCCTTTTTTGTGTCAACAGTTCACATGAATGTTTTATTTTGAATAAAGGTTAGGAAATATACAACATAATTAGAGTATGCATAACTAAAGCAAGCTTGCGAGAAAATACCTAAGTCAGCTCGGCCTGCTTAAAGCGTGGCCTAGGTTTAAACGGCAATATCACACAGAGACTAAAGAGAGGGATAAATCTTATGGACATGGGTCTCCGGTACTTTGCATGTGCCTACATAGGTAGAAATAGACGTGCTGATTTGGACATTGCCCAATAAAAACAAAAATATTAGCCCTTTAAGGATTGAAAAGATTTTTTTTTTGTTGAATTTCTGTTGCCAAAGTCTCTCAGTCTTTGTCCAAACTCTTATTCGGTTATTCCACTCCCAACTTCCAAGCTATAGTTAGCTTCTCATGGTCACAACTTCCTATGCTCTAACTAACGTAACGCCCAAAGTTGGTAGGACATTGAATTCCTCACCCTCCTCTACAATGACCAGCTAGCTAATCCTGTCTCTCTCCTTGTGTTTTAAGTTAGTCTGACTGTAACATGTTTCTGGTGAAGTTAACTTGCCATTAGCGGAGTTTCTGTGAGCAAATTGAGGAGTTGAACAATAACAGAAAAGGGTGTTGAAGGACAAGATGTTCAGATTGCAAAGCGGGAATAATATATCACTTGAGTCGAAGGAGAGAATTGACTTCAAGCTCTCTAACTTCAAGGCACTTCAGGTAACTCCATCCTTCTATAACAACCACTGAACCGGTGGAGAAGTTTCTTCTGTGACTTGTAAAGTACGGAGACAATGTGTAATTTAATGTTTGTATTTTAACAGGTGCCAAGAGGATGGGACGAGTTGTTTGTATCTGTAATCTCTGTAGAGACCAGGAAAGCTGTTGCCAAGTTGAATAAAGTAGCTGTCCACAATGGCAAATGCCAGTGGAGTGCGGCAGTGTCTCAGTCCATATGTGTTCGGCCAGGCGAGGCCTCTCAGGAGCTTCAAGATTGCCTTTTCAGGCTTGTTGTTGCCCAGGTACTTCATTCATTTTTCCGTTGCTTTTGATTGTTGCTTGGAGATTAATCTAGCTAAACCTCCTCTTATAGCTGGTTCTCATATTCAACATTCTTGTAGATAGCTCTTTGTCATTACTAGAAGCAACGGCCCTGAACAAATTTTATGCCTGCAGGGCTCAGCTAGATCTGGTATTCTTGGAGAGGTTACTATCAATATTGTGAGCTATATGAGTTCAAATGCTTCTGTACCAGTTTCATTGCCCCTGAAGAGATGCAATCATGGCACTATTTTACAAGTGAGTTTATGCTCCCTATGTTTCTGCTCATTCTGACTTCTGCTTCCTATCTCAATTAAGTATTTGAAATTGATGATAAAGCCAAGACTGCTAGCAACTGCTAAGCTCTTTCAATATCATTGGGCACGCATAGTGAGGTGCTTAAGGTCCTTAAATAAAAACATCAAATGTTGTATAATTTTCAGTAATTTGAAGTAAAGAAACTGTTCTGTGGAGAGCTTCTCCTTCTGTTACCAGTTGACATCATCAGATAGCTGGGCTGAAATAAGGAGTTATCAGGACAAGCTAAAGTAACTAATCAGAAAATTTGACACTTCTGTTGAGTGACATGATTGCTTCCTTTTTGTCAAGTAAAGGAAGAGAGTTGTTTCGACTGATAAAGATACCAATATTTTGAATCTCTGAATTCTCTGTACCGCCAAGTTGAAGCTACTGTAGGAAAGAGATGAGTCAGACATGTTCCTAGGACGTCGGATAACAGATTGGCTGGATTACTAAAATATTTCCAACTTAGAGCACAGTAATCTTATTATAGCTTCGGTTCTGACATTTGGTCTGGCTGTCTCTGAATTGCAGTTCAAGATTGAATGTCTTACACCAAGAACAGAAGTCAGGTTTCGTTTTTTACCAATTTCAGTTTGCAATCTTCAAGCCTTCAAAAATTTTCATTTCTTCGTAATAATAATCTATAGCATACTATTTTCAGTGATGACGAATCAAAGGTAACAATTTCCAAAAAAGAAACAAACAAAATCTCACATGATAAATCAGAATTGTCTGATGGTACATTGACAAAGAGTGCAGCTTCCTATTCCAGCGAAGATGTTATGTCCAATATGAATCACGAAGATGGCCGCAGGGTTTGTTCATTTTTCCTTTCACAGTATCTTAGCTGAGCTGAAATATAATCATGTCATTTTCATCTTGTTTCCACTAGCTGTCTTTGCAATGATAATCTAGTCTTGGTTTGCTGCAGTTACAATGTTGCTATAGTCAAAGCCTGGCAATGGGGTTAAAGTATGGATCTTTGGTATCTCTAGTTTAAACAATTAAGAGGATAAAAAATGGAAGAGTAACTTCCAGAATGTCACCAGACCAGTTAACAGTAATTTGTTGAATGTTCTACCTGGTGTTAAACTATCCTTGATAATTTGTGTGCCAAAATTTGCCAATTTGATGCCAGTGTATATACCAGAATGCTTATTGAGTACTTAGATTGCTTTCATTCGATGGCAAATTTATGTCATAAACCGATCAAAGTATGCACCTCTTTGCTGCATGTTGTCTATTTGCTAAACACTGCCACCTTTGGTCTCCGGATATCGCCAAATATTATAGTTTTCCTTTTCAGGCCACTGATACATGCTTGATCATATCTGCAGAGAAGTTCCTTTAGCTCAGGTTCAAATCGGAGCTATGATTCAGCTCGGTGTTCAACAGGAAAAGAAAATTTCTTTCGTACAAGTAACACTAGTAGTAATGGCCATGACATGAGTGGAAGACAAGACTTGCATATCCTGCAGAACGTTGCAGGTAGAGGCCGCTACCGGAAAAGCCCTTCTCCATCAAGTCGTTCATCATTTAGCTCACGGACAACACATTCAGATGACCTTTCTCAGGATGATCCTCAAGAGTATCCAGCATCTTCTTCTAGAATTTCCTCTTCTTCCCAAAACATGCTTGAAGCTGCAGAAGATGCTATCCAAGGCCTTCAAGAAGAAGCTAAGATGTGGGAAAGGAATGCAACAAAACTGATGCTTGATTTGGACTTACTGAGAAAGGAACACTCAGAACAGTCCAAAGCTCATGCTAATTTAGAAATGGAGCTATCAGCGGCTTTTGCAGAAAGGGACGGATTGCAAAATGAAGTTGAAAAACTGAAATTGCTGTTAGAGAAATTAACAGTGAAATCAGTTGCTGCGGAGGATTCAACATTCCAAGATGAAGGTGTAGTTCATCTGATAAATGAACTGGAAAATGATAATAAGTTTCAGAAAGAATCCAACGCTAATCTCTGTCTGCAGCTGAAGAGGAGTCAAGAGTCAAATGTTGAACTTGTTTCTGTGCTTCAGGAGCTTGAAGAAATTTTTGAAAAGCAGAAAGTTGAGATAGAGAACCTTTCTGAGCTACAGTCAAAGAATTGTGATCTGCAAGAGTCAGAAAAGAAGTTGCAAGCTAAAGTGCAGTCATTGGAACAGGCCTTGAAAGACAGTAACAAACAAGGCGATGGAGATCTAAACAACTGGAACCTGACTGTTAAGACAGAATACCAGCGAAAACTATCTGCCAAAAAGAAGGAAATAGTTCAGTTGAAAGCAAAGTTATCCGAATCTCGGCAGATAAATCCTGATTCCGTAGAAATGGGACCAACAAACGAAATAGATAGGGACCTGATCAAAGAAATTGAATCTCTGAAATTCAAGCTGCTGGAACTAGAAAGCGAATGTCAGGAGCTAACAGATGAAAATTTGCTTCCCAAACTTGAGGCAACCAATACCAGTTCCATGGAGGCAGGTGTATATTTGGAAAGTTCCATGTCTGAAGTACGCAGTCATGAAGCTGAAACACATAATCTTGAAGAGAAGTTGAAGAAGAAATTACTCAGGGAGATTATGGAAGAGTATCATCTTTCAGTTGAAAATTTTGAGAGTGAGAAGTTGAACTTTGAAATGGAAGTTACGGAACTGAGGAAGGAACTGAAGGAAAGCAAGGAACAGATGGAAAATCTTAAGGCTGGGCTGTTGTTGAAAGAAGAAGAGATTGGGAGCCTTCAAAGGTATCAAACAGAAGTTGAATCCAAGCTTTCAGTTCTTCAGAAAGAAAAGGACCAGCTTGAAGAAAACATCGTCATTGTCACAAGAGAAAGCGACATTGCTACAAGATGCCTAAATGATTTGCAAAATGATTTAATGCTGCTCAGCAGCAGTTTCGATTCTCATGTTTCTGCCAACAAATATCTTCAGAAGAAATCGACAGAGTTGGAGAATGGAAAACATGATTTGGAGAATCAGTTATCAAAACTAAGGGAGGAGAATGAGGAGTTGTCAGCATGCATTTCTCGCTCTGAATCTCAATTGAGGTTCCTGACAGATGAGAAAGAGTCGACTTCCCTTCAAATAGAGAAGTCCCTGTCTCATGTTGGGACTCTTGAAGCTGAGATAGCAAGATTGAGGAATGATATGGAGACTGAAGAGACAGATCGCCAAGAGAAGCTTCAAGAAATGCAGGATCAATTGTCAGAAGCTCACGATGAACTTGAATATCTGAGAAAAGCAGAGCTAAAGTTGCAAAGTACAGTGGCAAGTCTAAGGGAGGAATGGAGTTCACTTCAACAATCAAATGGAGAGTTGAAAAGGCAAAACATGGAGTTGCAGGAAAATTGTACTCACTTAGAGACAAAAATGAGAGGGTCGGAGAGAAATTTGGTCGAGTACTCTGATAGAATTAAGAATTTAGATGAAAAGATCTCTTCACTTTTGGAAGATAGTGCCTCCAAAGAGAAAAGCTTAACTTCTCAAATGGACTTCCTTTGTGAGGAATTGGAAAACCATAACAAGAAGCATAGCTTATTGAACGAGAAGTATCTGGAGAAGTTGGCAGAAAATGAGAGCCTTGGACGAGAAGCGAGGGAACTCAAGTTGCAACTTTCAACAACTAAAAATGAGAAAGAACAAATAGCTTCTGATGCTAGGCATGAAGTATCTGATTTACGTGCAAACATAGCTAAGCTAGAATCAGATCTCAATACCGCACAGGTGGAATCTGAGGTTCAGATTCGAAGCTTGATGGATGAGCTGGATGCTTTGAAGCAAAACCACGAAACTTTGAAGGCTGAAAATGATAAAATGGTGAAGCTGTTGGAGAGCTACAAATCACACGAGGAAAAATTTAAGACCTTACTTAATGATCTTGAACTAAAACTTACAGTATCAGAGTATGAAAGGCAACAAGTCATGGAAAAGTTTACGAATTTGAAGGTTCAGTCAATGGAAATAGGAACACTTCAGGATGAAGTAGTATCTTTGAAGAACGAGCTTAATACCACCAAATTTGAGAAAGAAAAACTTGAAACTTCATTGCGTTTAGTGTCTGAAGAATGTGAAGAATTGAAGGTGGAAAAAGATTCATTTCTTGGGATGATTGCTACATTGAAGCAGGCTGTGTCCGAACTAGAGGGCTTTAAAGAGAGCAGGATTTCTGTAGAGAAAGAGCTTCTGCGGATGGAGGCTGAAATAATTGCAAAAGAGGCATTGATTGAGCAGAATACAGAGCTCAAAGAAGAGATCAGCCAGATAATGAGAACGAATACACAGTTTCATCGACAGATAAAACAACTCGAGGATGAGAAAAGTGAATCTAAAAGAAAAGCTCAATCCCTTGAGGAGGAAATAAAAATGATGAAAGAAAAGAAACAGAACGGGAGGCAGCTAATTGCTTTCAATTCATTTAAAAGTCTACAGCAGAAAGACGTATGGCATCAGTTTCTCTTTTCTCTTGTTAAATTTGACATTCAGGCATATCTACTACAAATTTCTTTTACAACTTTGTCTGTTTCTAATTGCAGGAAGAAAGATCTTTTCTCACCGAACTTACTGTTTCTGTCTTTCCTGAAACAGTGTGACAATGGATATACAGATGACCATTATCATGAAAGCCATGCTGTTGATGTTGATCCTGCATCAAAGATTCGTATCCTCCAAGATGAACTGGCTAAGGCGATGCAATCGAATAAGCTGTACAAGGCTAAGCTTAAAAGGTTAAGTATGAGAGGAAACATAACTTCGTTTAAACAACATCCAGTAGCTTCATCTTAATCTTAAAGAGGCCTAGTCTGTTTCCAGAATAGAAGATACTTGAATCCATCTATTGAAATGACTGTCTCATTCATTGATTAGATGATGGATACTAGACATTCTACCTACAGATTTAAACCATTTTCCACAGCTAACAATCTCTAGTTACAGTATTTGAAGTTCTCTTAATAAATTTCTACCTGCTATACAGGTTAACCTTTGAGGGCCATAAAGTCCACACAGGATCTTCAAGAAAATCAGTAGGTGAAATTGAAGTCACCCCAGAAGAAAGATATGAACGCGCTAAATCGTCCCTGGAAAAAGAGTTGAGAGAAATTCAGGACCGCTATTTACATATGAGCCTCAAATATGCTGAGGTAGAAGCACAGCGCGAGGAACTTGTAATGAAGCTTAAAGCAGCTCATACCATAAAGAGGTAATTTTAAGGAAACATGAGCGTTTCCAATTTATGATTCCTTGAATCCTTCCAATTCACCAATACTGAAAAGTTTGTCGTTCTTTTGTCTTGGTGTTAAACTTGGAAGCCATTTCTGATAAATTTACCAAATATGAATACGATTTCTTAGTCAATAGACTCACCTACTGCAACTGCTTTAATTACAGGTTTAAGTAAGCACATCCAAGAACCATGTCAATGGACTCTGTAGTGCAGCTTCTGTTGCAGTTGGAAGAGAAATACTTAATAAAGCACGTGCAGAAAAATGTTTTGGCATCAAAATAATATTCTTGGTCCACTTTCCTAGATGCCCGTATGTTGCATCCCACTTCATCATCACATTTTCCTACTCTTGTCCGCTTCTTGTACAAGAATCCAGTCACTGATATTGCAGGTTTCTCTAGAGTATGGAATTTTTATTCTGATTTTCCAATTGAAAATTGTTATTTCAGTACATAAATCTCTTATATTTTATCAAGTAAATTAATGATAATTATATGCCTTCAAACTCTTCACTTATACATAATAATTGAAGTTCCAATAGAGTAAATGCATGTCAAAGCTTTTAAACTAGGAGGATTGAAATTTGGAAGATGGACATCAGAAACAATGAACAACGGTATCATTTGCATTTTATAAATGTCTCAAATACGATATTGGGAACATTGCGTCTGTTCCTTTCTCTTCATTTTATGTTAGATGCTATCCAAGTTTAATGCAATCTAGGTGATTCAACTTTGCCAGTTTCATCTGCCATCTGTAATGAAAATTTATTAACAAGCTGATGTTTGCATCCGATGACTCTCTCCAAAAAGGGTTACGCAATCAAAAAGGATTATTAAACTCTCCCATTAGGGAGTATAAAAGAAGATACCGCTGTTGTCACCAAGAACATGAAATCTCACTCAGACTGGAAAAAGTAATCAAAAGAACATTAAAGAAAAGGCATACCTTATATTGAATAAGAGGCAACCTTTGGAGAAGGTATATGGTTGTGTACATGACACCAGTGTATCCTGACGCATCAAGATCTAATGGCCGACGACCAAACCAGAATGGGCCACTTAAGATCTCATCGCTTCCCATCAATACAGTTGCTATCAGCGAGTTGTTTTTTTTTTTTTCCTGTGGATACATGCCACTTTGTTGAACAACATTTCATCTCCATGTAGGCCATGTTGAATAAGACCTGAAGAATCAAGGGACAGCATCAGATAAAAACATTTAACTTACGATTTTCTTTTCTCTATAATTCCATTAATTTACTTCTTTCCAAAGAATGAAAAGCGGTAGTAAAAGTCCCAACAAAATAGGTTAATACACCACTGAACGTACTATTCTCTAAAGAGTAAAAACTATCTTCTGCTGCCACGAAAACACGAAGAAGAATGGATGGGAATCAAAGATAGGGGAAAGGAAAATTGCAAGAAATAATAAAAAGGATGTGGCAATGGCATATCCTGGGAAGATGCCAGACATCCAACCTCCATGTCCCTCTATCCTACTTTTCTCTTTGGTTCCTTTAAACCAAAAAGTGACAACACACTTCTACTTAAGTCATCTCACCCTTTTATTGCTCTTATGACTCTGATAAAGAACCAACCCTATAACAACCAACTACTAGCTTCGTGTACAAACCCTCTTAGAACTGCACCATCCCAACATGGGATGATGCTTTTGCTCATTCTCAGGCCACCCCTGACAATATTCTCATCCAATAAAGTGATGGGGTGGTCACTTCTTGTTCCTTGGTGTTGGTGTAGATTGTTATATCTGCTTCTGCAATTCTCCGGAATTGTGGAAGCAATGGAGATTGTCGGATCTGAATCGCCCTCTTAAAGGGCGGCGGTTTCTCTTATAGGGCAACTTCGATCCTTTGGCATTTACCAGTTCCCTCTGAGTTTCTCTTTCCTCCATGTCATTTGAGCTTGGAGGAAACATTCTCCGGGGCAAGTCAGACATGTTGTGCTTTCCTTTCATTTATGTCCTTTCTTATGTAAATTTCGTGTGATTAGTGCCTGTCTCTCTGGTACTCAATAAACGTGTATGTTGATGGAGCCCATAGGCCTCTGGCCAAGGCTTTGGAGTCATATATGAACGTGTATTTGCTTGGTTTATGAGCTTTCTTTTTTCAAGGAACACTTGCTAGTGTCTATATAACACATGGGTGTGATAAGCAAGAAATTTAGCCATCGAACTGCTACCTGCGTGCGAGCGTGCCTGCCTGCCTGCCATGATAGTACTATATATCTTGGTAAATCTTATCCATGAGAAAAATGTATGTTTGAAACTTCAAATCAAAATGACCCCAACAACTCGTCCCTACAAAGGACCAACAGAAACTCTCCAATTTTTCTTCCACATATATTTAATTCACTCTCTGGTAAAAATGGAAGACACTAGGGGAACAAAGGTGATAAAAGAAGTTATGTAAAGTCCTAATATGAAACTGATTAAAGATATTAAAACGTTATAGTGCATGTTTTGTCAAGTGTAAATGGTACATGCTGCACGCTAAGCAGGGAATAGAAGCAAATTATGAACATGATAATCAATCTGCCGCTTGTCCACGTTGATTTGGGCTTGAAATCAACCATCAAACACCATACGTCAGACACAGAATGGGAAGGAAACAAGAATTTCAATTTGATTGCATCATCAGTTGACCTATATCTGACATCCAATTTTCATGTGTAGGCTGCTGCTAATTTTATATTTTCTAATACATCTGCCTCCTGCCATATTATAATTGAGCTAACGCAAGCAAGCAAACCTTAGTAAACACACCGTCTAGTACTGTATTTCCTCAATCGATTGAAGTAGAACTGTGAATATCATTGAAGACTGAAGTATATTGCTGTCCTGGCTTTCAGGTTAACTGCATCTTCCACTCCTGACTATTTTCAGGCCTCACAACGCTAACGATGTCTGGCAATCTTAGCTAGTTCAAACGGCAGTTTCAGACACCCCATTTGAACATGTTTCTTTAGCACTAATAATGAATCCAATCTTAGCACCTGAAACCTTATACGCCTTTAAAAGTTTTTAAAACATTCTTGAATTAGATTTATGGTCTTTGGACAAAAAAAAGAGAGCATCTCACTGCTTCTATAAATGAAACTGCTCATTAAGTCACTGTCTCTCTCTATTCCTTCTCTTTTTCTCTCTTCTTGTGAGTTATTTCCACCAGGTGAATCAGTTGAGACGTCTTCTCAAAAAAAGGTTCCGTTGCTTTTCCAGTATGGACTTCTGCAGGAGAAGAAGTGCGTCCACCGAATAGTCAAGCCCAGAACTGTCTTCTTCCATGTCTTTGAATGTCTTAAACCATGTTGCTTCTGTGGATGAACCGGTATCCACATGTTCTTTGAGTGCCTTAACAGACTGATCGATTTTGTTGCATGCTGGGAAACTGGGGCCATGACGGCTTTCTGGAAACTATCACACTCTTCATTTTAGAAATTAGGTAGTAAGTTAGCCCTTGATCATTTACATTAGAGAGCTTTCTCCGCGAGGTCAGAAAAATAATAGCAGGAGGAACTCAAGAGCCTCTTCACTTTTTGAGTATGTGGTAATGATATCATCATCACAAGCCATTAACAGATTGGCTTCACGAAGTTTCTCCAAACTCCTTCCACTGCATTCAATCCACTGATTGTTTTATGTTAGTCTTCCAAGATAGTTTCCAGGTGGAGAAGAAACAAATTCAAAAACAGAAATAAAACAAAAGAATGAGGAAGGAAGACAAGTGACTATGAATAAAAGTGAAGGGTGAGAAAGGTTGCAAGTTGCAAGTTGCAAGTTGCAGGCTAAAGAACCATATAAACGCATGTTGACAATCTGACCATAATAAGAACATGAAATCCAGATGCTAACCCGCAACCTGAAAGACTCATTACAATTGGGGGTTTTTGGAAGAATAAATTGCTGGTGATATTGCAAATTTAGAACTGAAAAATAGCCTAGCAGATGGAGTAATCATCACATGGAGATTCAAAGAAGAGAGCGACGGGAAAGAACAAAATTATGAAAGATCCAAAATTAATTCAAATCTGATTTCAGAGATTTAGGGTTTAAATGAAGAGTGGTTAGGTCGGTCATGTTAGGCCTGGGCTCAGGTTCAGGGGCCGACGGCCCATTCGTAGGTGGTAATCTCCCATGCATACGTAAAGACCTAAACTTAGCAGCTATTCCATATATAAGGCACTACTTTATCATGATACAGGTACGAAATTAGAACCCTGATTCTCTCTATTCTCAGCTACCAAAACTCTTACTAAAAGACTAACTTGAGCGTCGGAGGGGCCTGCCGGCAATCAACCCCCGACATGCCTTCCATTGTTTTGCAGGTATTTTTCAGCTAAAGTCGCACAGGATTATGGATCCAAGCAGCAGTGCCCGGCCCCATCAAAATCAGACAGAATCAAAGAGAAAGGGTTGTGACAGAGAAAAAAATTATGATAAAAAAAATCAATTAATTTAAGTTTGTGATTCTAAGAATTTAAGGTTTTAGAAATTCTAAATCTCTTAATTAATTTGAATTTTTTTTATTTAAGGATCTATATCAATAACTTAAGTGATTAATGTATGCCTTTAACTTCAAAAAAAATTAAATCAACAAAAATAATAAAACCTTGACAATTTCATCAACTTAAGAGTAATTTTAAATGATTTTCTAAATATTATCAAATATATATATAATTTAATGCACATATTAATGTCCAAAAGGTACCTTCAACTAAAATATATAATATTATCATTTGAAATGTGGGATCTGAAAAAATTCGATATTACGCAACTTTACTTTTACTTAATAAAGAACTAAAACATATAATATATAAGATGTAATTTTTTAAAAATGATAAAATGTGAGAAAATCACAAAAAAATTCAAGGAAAGCGGAAAGCATCTATTTAATATGTGAAAAGGTGGGAAGAATTGTAAATAATTTAGTCATATTAATTATAGATGTTGTGAATTATATACGATGATCATATGATTTTGTAATCAAAATCTTTTAGTATTATAGCCTTATATGGAAAGAATATATAATTTTGTATTTTTTCTCTTTCATATTTATTGTTTTTATCTATTGAATTTAATTTTAGTTTTTTTTGTTGATTTAACTACATAAATATCTAATGATCAAATAAAAGAAAGATAATTACTTATTATCTTTAATGTTATGATTTAATTTTAAAATTTTAATTAAAATAAGATATTTTCATTTTTTTTAACGAGAAAGAAGATTGCTTTGAACATTCTAATTCTTATAAAGAAAAACTTAACGAGACAATTGTATTTGTTTTGTTGGGGAATTGATTTGATTGAAATCTACATAAGTATTCAAAGTAGATTTCATTAATAGTTTTCAATTTTTTTAAAATGTTATCACTGGCCAACCAAAATTCCATATGTGTACTTGACAGAGATTCGCCGATTGTTGGCTGATGGCGGGTGTGAATGGTCGTCATTAGTGAGTTACTGTTAAAATGTGAGCAGTGACCGCCTGGCTGCGCGAATCGTTGATGATGACTGCTTTGGGTGGCTAGCATAGGGTCGCATTTGGTGGCATAGACAATACCACCGATGTGACCTTCAAATCATTGTCATTTTGTCACCGGTGAGCATTGGTCGTGGTTAAAATCATAAGAAAATGTTTAAAGTATGAAGACAGCTTTGTCTTTAACCTAATCTAAGCCTGAATAAGCCTTGTTAACTTAATCCAAGTTTAATTTATTTAAATGTAGAACAACTAATGTAGCTTGATTTTACTTTACTTTTTTATTTTTTTAAAATATAAACTATTTATTAAGATTTGTAATAAAAATTGAAAAGAAAACATGTTTAGTTGAGATTTGTAATGAAAAATTAAAAATAAAAACATATCTAATTTAATTTAATTTTTATTTTTAATTATAATATTACTTGCTAATATTAAATTTTAATTTAATTTTTAATACATCAAAGTATATTTTTAAATTAATTAATTCACATTATGGTTAGAAATAAAATGTATTAATATTTATATAATTAAAGAAATTTATAGGTCAATTTTATGATAAATTTTATAAAATATAAAAATTACATTAAGTCATTCTAATTAATAAAAGGTGTTCAGTATACTATAATGCTTCAAAATAATAATAATAATAATAATAATAATAATAATAATAATAATAATATCACTTACAAAAACAAACACGAATCAATTGGAACTAATTACTTCCGTAGACCGAATACTTGCTTCCATAGTTTGCTGAAATATCAAAGTGTTAGCGGTCAAAGTTTGCAACATAATTTCTAAAGAAGACTTACCTTCGGCATTTGGTAGAGGTGGATGCTCAAAATAAGACTACTCTTCATAGTAATTTGGTGGAGAAGTGTATCCGTACTTTGTATCTTGCAAAAAGGAACACGTACAAGAAGAATAACCCAAAAATGAGCAAACATCACATACCTTAGCTTATTGGTCATCTCTCGGTACTTGCACGGCTAAGGGTGTGAAATCCGCCACTTGATGGTCAAACCTGGAAGTCGCAACAG
>JAOSBP010000004.1:23779482-23798302 GCA_027563825.1 Erythroxylum mucronatum | reverse complement strand
TTACCGCTACTACATTAATTTGTTTTAACGGAAGTGATTTCTTTTATATTTGGTTGCAGGCGACAGCATCACCAACTTTCCTTAAGAATAAATTATTTTGCTATGAAAGTAGTATGTTTTAAGACAAATATGATGATAAAATTATTATTTACATTTCTTTCAAATATTTCAAATTTTTGCATTTATTTTATTTAGCTTTAAGGGTGTTATATATTACACATTTCATATAAGCATCCCTTAAATCTTTAGGTACAATAACTTTAGTCTCCTACCATTCCATGTCTTATATAAAACCTTCTTAACTAATTTAAATGGAACTTTATTTAGAAGGTAAGTAGCTGCATCAAAAAGGCGTATCTTTAGACAAGCATAACTATCATTTTATAGTAGTCTAGTGATACGTAGAGTATCATTCCTACGAGGATTAAGTGAGTACTAAATGTAACTTTCCTACTATTATCTAGAAAACAATAAGGAATGTGATTGATTCAATATAAACCTAATATTATATTAAGCATATTAAGAATAGAAATCAAAGATAATTCAACATCTACATAAGAATTTCTCCTATCATCACCTTTTACTCATGATTTAATTATTTAAGATACTTTATCATTTGGACCAAAAATTTTCCTAAGTTAATAAATATTATTCTTTTGATGTATAACTACTTATCCCCAAATTGATTAAATGATATTACTATTTGATCAAAACATATATGAGTTCATTAAGATATATGAAATTTACTTACAAATTTAACTTTAATACCAAAAGAATTACATAAATCTATTTCTAGCACCTTATAATTTCCAATATCAATGCTTAGGCCAATCCACAAATAAATTCTTTCAAACATCTTAATACGAATTACAATCTGATTTAAGCTTTCACTTTTATCCAATTAATAGTAAAAGTAACAGATATTTAAGAAGTATAAAACTCTTTTATAGAATAACTAAAATCAATTTATATTTAAAATAATAATAAGGTTCCTCTTATCTCGATATTAAAATAAATTAGTTACTTATGATATTTGAAACAATAGAAAAAACAAAAGAATTGTAAAAAAGAAGAAGAATATAATGCATCTAATATGTTCTCAATCTTTCGATGTCCTTTGATATATTACTTAAATCAAACTAGTGGAATATAAGTTATTTAATGCTCAAACTTTGTTCCTTTTTAAACATTAATTCACAATCAATATAAATTAATAAGCTATAGCTAAATTCTAAACTTAAGCTAAGTTAAAATTATACATATGATTACATTATTTAATTAAAGCATCATTCTCAAGAATCTTCAGTTAAATTTGAAATAAAATACTCCTTAATTACCACATTCATAAACCTAGTGTAGTTGGATTATAAAGCAATGTAACCATCTGACAGATCACTTTAGGTACTTTATTTCCATTGCATATTTTAATGGAATTATAATTTACTAAATTAAATACAATTAGATTGGTCCACTTAAAGAGTGTTTCCTGTTTAAATTTGGCTCATATAGTCCCTACCCCATACTTAAATCATACATTATCCTCAATGTATGCAAATATAAAACATAAAAGAAATAAGCAATACAAAAATGTAGAGATAGGTAAAAGAAATTAAAGTTAAACAAACTTTTTTGAGCTAAGCTATGGATATTGAACTGATATAAGTCCATGAGAATTGTCACAAGTATGAAAAACCAATAACATATAAAAAACGAAAAAATGAAAAAAAAAACAAAATGAACATATAAAACTAAAGATAAACAATTATTCTAAAAAGAGTCATGGTGACAGACTTACAGTCCTCATCTAATAGAATTTTGTTAG
The DNA here is from genome assembly GCA_027563825.1 of Erythroxylum mucronatum. NCBI lineage: Eukaryota > Viridiplantae > Streptophyta > Magnoliopsida > Malpighiales > Erythroxylaceae > Erythroxylum > Erythroxylum mucronatum. The sequence goes on along the minus strand of JAOSBP010000004.1, from coordinate 23,796,480 downwards.
TGTGATATGAAAGGTTGCTTCCTTTGATCTGTGAGGTTTCTCGTGCTAATGCTTTCTTATGCTTCCTAACCATCCTCAACAACTTTTCCTTTTATTCATCCTTAACTTTAAATTGTTGTCAAACCTACATAGTTTCCTTTTTTTTTTTTCATATAATGCATCTTACTTGATAAATTCCTTAAAAGAATATGAGAACACAATATTAATAATATATAAGAAAAGGTCTTATTAAATTCATCTAAGATATTAAACGTGACAATTTCTCTTTAAACACCAAGTATCAATTGCCCCTCTTAAATATTTATAATAGCTCCAGTTATTACAAAAAAAGAACGACCTAGGATTATGGGTATCTTAAAGTCATCCTTCATATTGAGGATGAAGAAATTAATTGAGGAAGTGAATATGGGAACTTGCCTATAAGATGTTTAATTGATTTATCAACTAATTAGATACATATTTTAATGAGTTTAGAATATTCTAAGCCCAATTATAACATATGAAATATGATATTAAGTTTATGCAAGCTTTTAAATTCACTAATGCCTTGTCTATATACAAGTTGTCAATGTTATAAGGAATAAGTGGATCTTTTAATTTATCTGGTAACTTATTTTAGAGGAAAGCAGGGCATTCCTCAACAACAACCTCCTTTATTTTAGCTCTTTCCTTCTTGTCATATGTTAGCTCCTTACCACTACTCAAAGTGATTGCAATTGCACCCTCCTTTAAATTCAATTTTGTCTTAATTGGAAGAGATCCCTACCTTTGGTGTTGGTGGAATTGACTAACTGACCAATATGAAACTTTAAGTTCTTGTGCAATGTTACTAATTGATTAACCTTTAAATTTAATGTGTCAAACTTTAAACTATTATAGAACATCTAGACTTGCAACCATATAAGAAAATTATGTTATTAACACCTCCTTAGTAGATCCTTATATCCCTCTAATGACTCATAGAGTATCTATTTATCATCTTATTAATAGGCATAGGTGTCATCCTAATGCTTGGCAATCTTTACTAGTAGAAACTCATTTGCCAAGAAAATTTTTTCTAAATTTTTTATGTGGTGATCGAAGTTGTCGGTAATGACATCACCCACTGATTCGCATTATCTCTTATAAAAATGTGAATAACCTTAACAATCACATATCTTTAAAATTCTGGCCATATACGCGTTAAGATCTTTATCAAGTAAACCATCAAACTGTATAAATTGATACAACATTTGAATGATGTTCAACTTGATCTCAAAATTATTTGTTGTAATTCCAATCTGGATATGCTAAACTGTATCCCCTTAAGTGATGGCTTCACATAATTAACATGGTTATATGCTCTCCTTCAATGTTGTCATATTATTGGATTTGTTAGGTTGATGACCTTTTTCAATCTCTGAGTGCCCGAAGAAGTGTCTTCTCTATTTTTGGATCTTCTTTATAGAGTTTAGAAGACTTTTTTTTTTACATACACCAATTATTCCAAATGTGAGATAATTATAAAAAAAACATGAAAACAAAAATAATTGAATAAAATAATATAAATAAAAAGAATTAAAATGACTAGATTAATAATTTTTTGTCTCTAACATTACTAAAATCTCCAACATCAACATCAAAAACTTAACTATCATTTTCTTAACCTTAATATTATTGAATTTAGATAAGTGTACCTATTGTTTTTATCATAATGTAATGATATGTAGAGTATCATTCTTACAAGGATTAATGATTCAATCCAGACCTAAAATTATAAAAAACAAGTTAAGATACCACTAAAAGCTAAACAAACCAAATAATCAATAAATAAGAAATAAGAGGTAATGAAATATGTAGATAAGGATTCCCTCTAGCATCACTTTATATTCATGATTTAATTATTTCAAAGATTTTATCATTTAGACCAGTAAAATTTCATAAGTTAATAAGTTGCCATCGTTAGTTATACAAGCACCTATCTTTAGATTCATTAACCAATATTTCTATTTAATTAGGACTTCTAATAACATTTTAACATCTTTGAAACTTACTAAAAGTTTTAAATCTAATACTAAAAGAATCATTTAGGTATATTTCTAGCACTCTATTCAGTTCCTACTATCAATGCCTAGGTTAATTTACAAACATTTTCTTTCGAACGTTTGCATAAAAATTAAGATATGATTTAAGCTTTCATTTCTATCTAATTGAGTTTAATAAAATCACAAATATTTCAAATATATAAAAATATTTTATAGAATAATTGAATTCAATCTATACGAAAACAACATTAAGGATCCTTCTATTTACACATAAAAAGGATTTAGCCATTGTTCATTCGCAAACCAAACTATTAGTTTTACGTCAAAACTGCAAGTATAGGGTCATTACTTATAGTTAAAAATAGATATCTTCCCATAGAGATTGATGTTAGACACCACTCAATTTAGGTTAAGCTTTGATTAAGAAAATGATTTCAAAAGATTAAAAACTAGAAATTAAACAAAAATTAATTAAACTAGCAATGAACAAGCAATTAAAGCAAAGTGCAGTAATTTGATGGCCAAGGATTAAAATTAGGAGTTACTATATCCCTATGTTGCGTTCCTCTTGTGTTCTTGATCCAATTATGCTTGACCCAAGATTTTCTAATGTTCAATTACCCTCTCTCAAGGCATAATTAGCTGACCCTAATTGAATGGATTAGAATTAGTTGTGCTATCTCTAGACTTACCAACTTCTCTTAATCCTTCAACAAGATTTTAAGCACTCCTATAGGTGATTTTAAACAAACAGTTAAGATCTCTCTTCAACTATTTGGAAAAACCTGAATATTTATTAGGTCCATTAGGAGCTAACTCTCTTTTCACAACCCAACGCAAATACCCACACTCACCCTCTCATTCTATTGTATGGTATAAGCACAATAAATATCACAAAACATCTTTCATTGCATCCAAAAAAACAAGAGTTCCACAAATAGTTCAAGAACAACTCCTACAAGGTGTTTAGCTACTCATAATCATGAACAATCCAACAAAATTCATGTTTTTCACACTAAAAGTCATAAAGACAAAAAAATTAAAACTGGGTAAAGTCAAGAACTCCTTCTCTCTACTCCAGAAAGCTGGAAAATTTCTGAATCTTGATGTTGTCGCCACTTTTCCAAGGTAGATTCTGTGTTTCCCGTCTTTGGCTAGCCTCCAAAAGTCTCACTTTTTTCTATTTTTGGTGTGTCTTCAGATGGGTCGAGAGTCCTAAGGTTTAGAGCCTTTATATATGTCAAGGGGAGGGTCAAACCACTTAAAATCCTGTGTTTAACCTAAGCTTGGCGAGCTCCGCTTGTCACCCTCATGCTTGAGAGAGCTGGTCGTCTGGTAGTTGCATGATCGTGCACTGCTGCTAACAGCTTTCTGTACTCTTCACTCTTTTGGACATAACTTTTTCTCCGGACCTCTTATTGACTTGTAATTTAAACTGAAAGCTCGTCACACATTGTCCTTCCTCTGCACCAGATTTCATTGTCATCTGAATTCTCTAAGTCTGCCCAGTGGTGCCATTAAATCACCTGTACCACATCCACAGCTGCAAATCTGATACCTGCACAATTCATCAACAAGGTGCATCAATCCGTCCTACATATAGGCTCCAAAACTACGCTCAAACACTAGATAATGTAAATAAACAACTAAACACTTCAAATATCGAGAAAAGATGCAAAAGATGCGAAATATCAAATAAACTAAAACTAAAACATACAAAGAAGCACTTAAAACACATGAAAACACACTAGAAACATTACCTAAAAACACATTTATTAACTTCCCCACACTTAAACCTTTGCTTGTCCTCAAGAAAAATCAAACACAACCAATCCATTCTATAAATTCATCATCACAAGGATTAAGATGATGCAATCTTTCAAACTTTGACCACTTGAACGTCTAATTACTACACACATCATTACTAGTTTTCATCAACATGCATAAACAAACTCAAGTTATGACACTATCGATCAAAGGCAAGCATAGACTCAAAATGGATCTTCCTTATAGAATTTAGTCATTTCATTCAAGTGTTTAAGGTTAGTGTTTCGCTCAAGACTCCTTATAGTAAAGTACACTACCGTAGGCTTGCAAATACACCAATTCTTCTCGACAGTGATTACATGCACAAATAGATTCAAAGGACTTTGCTAAAGGTTGTAATGGGGCTAGGGTTTAAGGTATGTCAGAAGGGTTTGAGGGCTCATCACAAGCACTCATAGAATACTAAGTATGCAAAGGGACATAAAATGATTTCTGAGACATGCAAATGGATAAAACTAACTACTCCGCACTTATTGTTGCTACTATATGTTATTCTTTTCCTTTTTCCTTTTTCTTTTCTTTTTTGTTTTTTTCTTTTATCTTTTTATCTTTTTGAACAATAATAAAGAAATACAAACTAACATTAGCAGCTAGATGTAATGTGCTCTAAAATTGTAGTAAAAAATCCCAAACTAATGCAAACTTATCACTTTATTAAACTTGTGATAAGGTAGGCTAATAGGGTTAAAGGTTTAAAATGAGGCATTTTCTACAAACAAAAAGGTCAAAGGATCAAAGGGGTTTGTAAGGGACAATGATATAGGTTGTTCATTTAAGTCAAAGGCTACAAGAACGAGGGCCTTAATCACTGCTATTTAGCATGCATCTAGTAGATTCAAATTGGTTCAGGGCAAGTTCAAGGGGTACTACCTATGGGAGTATCACACAATCAAGGAAATGATATGACTATGGAATAAAGTCATATAGGCTCAACTCCTCACTTACATCAAATGAACATCCATCATGTTTCTACACATCACGTAATCATTTATATATCAATTTTTGAGTAAGCCTACGTAACCAACTATTTAAGCCAATCCGTATGGTTCACCTTCTATCTAAATGGCCTAATTCAATCTTCAAGCATATGACTTAATGCTATTCTGACCACTATGATAGAATCTCAAGGCAACAACTTCTATCTCAAAGATTCAAATGCAGGAAAAATGATAAACCTAGAACTAGCAACCTAATATGCAACCTACAAGACATGCCAAAATGCAATGTAAACACAAACATCAAATAATTAGCTACCAAGCTACCTCCCCACACTTGAAGGACACATTGTCCTCAATTTGTGATGATATAACTACAAACAAAGAACACAATTACTAACGCCAAAACCCACAACACAAAACAAGTACCAATGCAATAGTCACAAAAGAACTATAAAAAAATAAACAAACAAACAAATACAGCTTATGGAGAGAGAAGAGGCGATAGGGTTGGAGATGGCACGTGGAGTCCTTGCATATCCTAAGACTTGTGGATTTTCCTTTTCAGGTACCACTGTTGGCAGGCTATCAGCTACATTTGCTCATTCATTTGGCTGAGCTGCTGCTGTGTCTTTTTGTTGTTGTTGGCCAGGAGTATGTATACTTTCTCCCAATCTGTTGGCTCCTCTGATTCCTCACTTGATTCATATGAGCTCGGAAAAAGTCTAGAACTTAAAACTCCACCTAAAAACCTGTGCTTGACTACAGTGCGTGTTTGAGGCTATTGAAGCTCTATGTTGTGATGCAGTAGTATCTCTGCATGTCTTAAGTACGATGCATCAAAATACTTACAAGAAACAGGGGTTATTCCAATAAGATCAATCATAAAATGCTGAGCCAAAGCAGTGGCTAAATACCCCATTCCTATGGATGTTCCCTTCCTTGCCATAGATTAGATCAAAGATTAAGAAAAATAAGAGAACATGTTAGGCTTAATCTTTTCATATGTTAGGCTTAATCTTTTCATCTAAGAACCATAATAAAAACGACTCCCTAGTGGAGCATTTGTTTCTTTGAGTTTTAGAAAGCACAACATAACATATGAATTTGTGCAAAAGCAACCATTTATGACTAAGAATGTGAGCATTAAAATCAGGAAAGTCAGTTAAATAGCTCCAATAAATGGTAGATAAGAAGTCTTGATGGTAATCTGATCTCTCCAACTTCTCTTACTCACTTTCCTCACATAACTCTTCTTCATTCACACCTTCATCCATATTCACTTCAACAACTTCTGCAACCTCCTTTTCAACTTCCTTCACACAATCATCTACAATATCAATATTCATATATACAATATCATCCATTGGTTTCTTTAGAGTTTTATACATATTAAATTAAACATATTCATCACCAATTCTTAAAACAAGTTTCCCTTCATATACATCAACTAATGCCCTACCAGGGGCCTACCCAAAATCAAAGGACAATTCCTATCCTCTTCAAAATCCAACGCAACAAAACCAGAATGATAAATTTATCTACTTTTACCAATACATCTTCGACAACTACAAATGGCCTCTTGATGGATTAATCCGTAAGTTGAATGAGCATAGATGTTGGCTTGACATATCCTAAGCCCAGTTTCCTAAAAATAGATAAAGGCATCAAATTAATAGTGGCACCTAAATCACATAAGCATTTAGCAAATTCAAAGTCATCAACAACACTTAGAATCGTAAAACTCCCTGGATCTTGCATTTTTGATGGCAAGGTGCTTGAAATGATGGAAATACAATTTCCTACCAGGGTTACTGTTTGATTGTCCTCCCAAATGTGTTTGTGTGTGAGTATGTCCTTGAGAAACTTTATATACTTGAGCATGCACTCCAATGCTTCCACCAATGACAAGTTAATCTGAAACTTCTTCAGCTTCTCCAAGAACTTAAAGAATTGAATGTCTACCTGATGTTGTCTAACCCTTTGTGGATATGGAAGCTTAGGCTTGTAGGGTGGTGGTGGGACATATGACCTCTCTTCTTCTTGCTCTTCCTCCTTCTTCCCTTCTAACTCCTTGCCCTTCTCCTTTATTTGCCTCTCCTATTGCACACTTGGTTCTTTTAGTTGCTTACCACTCCTAAGTGTGATCACGTTGAGTTTTTCCTTTGGATTTACCTCAGTGCTACTTGGTAGGCTACCTACATTTCTAAAAGATAAGGCAGTAGCAAGTTGGCCTACCTGAACCTCGGAATTGTGGATGGATGAAGCATGGTTCTTCAAGATTGCATCCTGGCTTACAAACATCTGTTTCTGGTACTCTTCTTAGGTTGCAAATTTAGAGTTCATCGCATCTATCATCCTATCCATCTTGTTGTCCAAGGCTCCGAATCAATCTTGTTAAAATTCAGGAGGTCCTGGAGGTCTTGCTGGGCCACCTGCAATATTAGCACTCCAAGAAAATTTTGGGTGATTTTTCTACCCTGGATTATAAGTGTTGGAGTATCGATTGTTACCTTTTTATTGTGGTTCTCCCAAGTAATTTACCTATTCTGTGCCACTGAATCATACCAAGAAACACTCTGTTGTTCAATGGTTATCCTGTCCACATAACTCGTATTGGGTTTGCATAGCTTTGACTGTGGATGAAGAAGCTCATTGCATATTGTTCAACTTCTGAGTGAGAGCGGTAATATGGGCTTGCAAAGCTGTAACAGAATCAATTGGAATCATGCTTTTTTGCTCCTTTGTGCCTTGCCTACTTCTTTCATTTGACCACATGCAACTATTACTGGCCAACTCCTCCAAAAGATCATGAGCTGCCTTTATGGTTTTCCTCATCAAAGACCCTTCAGTAGCTGCATCAATTTTCCCTCTTGTAGTTTGATTCACACCATTGTAGAATTCTGGTGTAAGAACTCCCTTGGAAGGTTGTGGTGTAGGCAACTTCGTTGCAATTCTTTGAACCTCTCCCAAGCTTCATATAAAGACTCCACATCATTTTGCTAAAAGTTTGTAATCTCCTTAATGATCCAAGTAGTCTTTATCAAAGGGAAATACTTGGTGAGGAAGGCTTTGGCTACTTGCTCCCATGTAGTAATTTGAGATGCACTAAGTGAGTTGTATTATGCCTTGGCTTGATCTCATAAAGTGAATGGCAATATTCTGAGCCGCACAGCATCATCAGACATCCCTTGAAACCTAAAAGTATCACATATCTCCAAGAAGTTTTCTAGGTGGGCATTGGGATCTTCAGTTGATAACCCATAGAATTGAACACTATTTTAGAGTATGTTGAGGAGTGTAAGCTTGATTTCAAAATTGTTTGCTTAAACCGCAGGCCTTGTGACTCCTTGTGGACTAAATCTGGGCCTCATGAAATCCGTCAATGTTCTCTTGGCCCCTCTTAGTTCTCCTTCTTCCGCCATATTCCTTTGTAATGCCTCCTGGTGATTAGATCTTCTTAGCTCTCCTTCGTGTCTTGTGATGTCAGATAGCTCTTCTTCACTAAACTCGGTAGATCTTCTTATGGCCCTTATGTTCATGCACCTGTAAATACACAAGGAAAAATATCAAAAACTATTAAACCAAAGTCACCTAAACTAAATAAGATGCTAAACAAATCATTCCCTGGAAACGGCGCCAAAAACTTGTTCGTTTGCAAACCAAACTATTAGTTTTATGTCAAAAACTGTAAGTATACGAGTCGTTACTTGTTGTTAAAAATAGATATCATCTCAAAGAGATTGATGTTAGAAACCACTCAATTTAGATTAAGTTTTGTTTAAGAAAATGATTTTAAAAGATTAAAAACTAGAAATTTAATTAAATTTAATTAAATTACCAATGAACAACCAATTAAGGCAAAGTGCAGTAATTTGATCGCCAAGGTTTAAAATTAGGAGTTACTATATCCCTATTTTGATCCAATTATGCTTGACCCAAGATTTTCTAATGTTCAATTACCCTCTCTCAAGGCGTAATTAGCTAACCTTAATTGAATGGATTAGAATTAGTTAAGCTATCTCTAAACTTACCAACTTCTCCTAATCCTTCAATAAGATTTTAAGCACTCCTATAGGTGATTTTAAGCAAATAGCTAAGATCTCTCTTCAACTATTTGGAAAAACCTGAATATGTATTAGGTCCATTGGGAGCTAACTCTCGTTACACTACCCAACTCAAATACCCACACTGACCCTCTCGATCTATTATATGGAAACACAATAAATATCACAAAATATCTTTCATTGCATCCAAAACAACAAGAGTTTCACAAATAGTTTAAGAACAACTCCTACAAGATGTTTAGCTACTCATAATCATGAACAATATAACAAATCCATGTTTTTCACACTAAAAGTCATAAAGTGAAAAGAATTAAAACTGGGTAAAGTCAAGAACTCTTTCTCTCTACTATAAAAAGTTGGAAAATTTCTGAATCTTGATGTTGTCACCACTTTTCCAAGGTAGATTATGTATTTTCCTTCTTTGGCTAGCCTCCAAAAGTCTCACTTTTTCTATTTTTTGTGTGTCTTCAGATGGATGGAGGCTCTTAGGGTTTATAGCCTTTATATATGTTAAGGGAAGGGTCAGACCACTTAAAATCCCATGTTTAACCTGATCTTGGTGAGTTCCGCCTGTCACCCTCGTGCTTGAGCTAAGAGCTGGTCATTTGGTAGTTGCACGATCGTGCACTGTTACTGACAGCTTTCTGCACTCTTCACTCTTTTGGCCATAACTTCTTCTCCGGACCTTCTATTGACTTCAAATTTGAACTGCAAGCTCGTCACACATTTTCCTTCCTCTCGACTAGATTTCATTTTCATCTGAGTTCTCTAATTCTACCCAGTGGTGCCATCAAATCACTTGTACTACATCCATAGCTGCAAATCAGATACCTGCACAATTCATCAACAAGGTGCATCAATCCATCCTTCAAATTGGCTCTAAAACTACCCTCAAACATTAGATAATGTAAAGAAACAACTAAACACTTCAAAGATCAAGAAAAGATGCAAAAGATGAGAAAGATCAAATAAACTAGAACCAAAACACACAAAGAAGCACTTAAAACACATGAAAATGCACTAAAAACATAACCTAAAAACACACTTATTAGCCATCATCATCTTTGAAACAATAAACAATAATAAAATAATTGTAGAAAACATAAGAAGAAGATAAGTTCTCTATTATAATCTCAATCTTCAAACGTTCTTTGCTTTGTTAGGATGATTCTCAATCTTTTTCCTTATTGAAGATTACTTAAGGCCTTGTTAATGGTTTCGTTCTAACCTCTAGATGCTAAAGTTTGAAACTTGAAAATTAAAAAAAATCTCTTATAACTAGGGTTTTCACTGCTATTTAAATAGAAGATTTTACCATGAAAATAATCTAAGTCAATCATATCTCAAACTATATATCTTATTGGAACTTCAAATTTCCTTCTAAAGAGAAATAAAGGCTCTAAAACAATGTACAAAAGGATTTGTAATTCATTATAACCTCTTATCAAAGTAGTGTAGCCCATATATATGACCATGACTTTTAATCTTGTTTCTAGAAAGGAACACATCTTAGCACAACGTTGTTTGTGAGACCATTTTCAATCTTCTCGCCAAATTCTTCTATCTAAAGAGGGACACAAGATGGAACATGTTTATGTCTAAGATCAAGTTTAGTTAAAGATGAAGTTTCTTTTTATTTTGAATTGTAAAACACTTTAACCTTTCCATTGTCACTCCCAAAGAAAAATATCCAAAATTACCTAAAACATCAAATTAAATTAATCAAATTAACGTAATTTTAGATAAAAACATTGCAAAAATACTAAGTAAAACATACTACATGTATATAATGACTCATTGTGGAATGTACCATATCTAATAGAGTATGATTTCTTCTTTTAGCCATTTCATTGTGATGTGGGTAAAACTCAATATGAGAGAATCTCGTTCTCTTTTAAATAACTAGTAAAATCATGGTTTAAGTACACACTAGCTCTATATCTTGAACCTTTGAACCTCAAATCTAAATTCTTTGAACCTTTTAAATGTTCTACTTATGTTTCATTAAATATACATAACTATATCTTAAATAATCATTAATAAATGTAATGATATATGAATATCCACCTTTAGTGTGAGTAGCCATAGAACGAGATATATCTAAATGTATAAAATCTAGTAACTTACTAAAACATTCTTCATTTATCCTAAAAGGTAGTTTGGTCAACTTATCAAACAAACAAGATTTATAAGACTCATAATCAAAAGGATCTAAATATCCATCTTTATGTAACTATGTGATTCTAATTTTATTGATATAACATAACCTACAATGTCATAAATAAGATGGATGAAGCTTATTTTATTTTCTTTCTATTTATATTAAGGATTGGCTTTTCAAGATCTAATTCATACAAACCATTTGTATATAACTTATATACATAATAAAAATCATATCTATAAAATTAAAAACTTTTATTCTTAATAATAAAGATAAATTCATTCAAATATAAATAAGAAATGAAATAATATTCTAGAGAGAAACATTCAAGACATTATTGGAAGATTAACTAGGATCACTTGAAAAAAGATGTTCAATCTCTAATAGAATGATGGTAAAAAATGAAAATTTAGTTAAGTTAAATTTCATAAATAAGAATAATGTAAAGAGTGTCAGAAAGAGAAATTGTAAAATGATTTTAATGTAGTTTAATAAATAACCATTGCCTATCTCCACTTTCTCTGTCTCTCTAGGAATTTCACTAAACTCTTCTTTCAATTAGGTGAAGAGGAACCTTCTTACAATAATATTTATTTGTATTAGGTAAAGAGTAACACCTTTATAATCTTATTTAAAGGTGAAGAGCAACCATAATCCTTCTAGGATTAATCAAATTACAAGATACATTCCCCAAATGAACTTTATATCTTTAATAATCCTTACTCATTAATACTTTAGTGTTTATAATCACTTCCAAAGAATGTATGAATGCTTGAAAATGTTTTTAAAACTATTTCAAATGTGTTTTTATAACACTTTAATAAGTTTATCAAAAATTCAATTCTCACGTATTTATAAACATAATAACTTAAAAATATTGTTAGAGACAAAAGTTAGTTATTGTAATGGTTAGTACAATAGAATTAGTTGGCCGCTTTAACATTAGTCAACCAATATATAACAGTGCATTTTAACAAACTCATGGTACATAATTTATCATCTTCCAAGCTATCTTGGTCAACTATATGCCATATTGGTCAACCAATGTATTGAATAATATGGTTACAAACTCATAGTATACATTTTTCTTTCTTTTGAGAGGCATTAGTTTGTCACACATAAGCATTAGTTGATTAATCTATCCAAAAACTTGACATTGGTTAACTAGTGTATCTAAAAGAACATTTCCAAAGGTTTATTATGTTTTTTTAATTATCGTACTCATTCTGTTGATAAAATTTAAGTCAAACACTTCTTAAAATATCACCTAAAGAGTGTTTTAAAGATCAAGAAGGTTTTCTTTTAAATCAAAAATATAATTCTTCTTAACAATTGAAAATATTTAAACATTAAGTCCAAAAGAAGATATGCTTATGCATTATGAGCCCCTAAAGCATTAAAGTAACTAAATATATGAGGCATAATAAAAATTGCATATACATTTATAGACTTTTTATTGACTATTGTTTTCTCATCTATCCTAATACAATAGGCTACAATAACTACACATATCATCTTATAGTATTATAGTGATGAGTAGAGTATTGATCCCATAAAAAATTATAAAGCACTTTGTCTAAACCTCATACTATTATCTAGTTAATAATAAAGAGCACAATTGATTTAACCTAAGCCTAAAATTTTACTAAAACAAATCAAGATACTAATAGGAAATGGTTGCATCCCAAGCTATGTTTAGCTCTACATTCTAATTTTTCTTTCTAAAGAGGAATACGAGCACTAACACACTTGTGTATAGGCCATGTAGTTTATTATATATGCTATATCATACAAAACAAGTTTTAACATGTCTTGGCATATAACCATGTAGGAGGTTATCTCTAATCTTTTCTTTAGATTTTTTTTTATCTAAGAGGGACACAAGCTATAATACATCCATATCTTAGATTTTGTTTAGCTAGAGATGTATTTTCTTCTATAATGACTTGTAAAGCTCTTCCATCTTTAGTTAAACTCATTCCCAAATAAAATATTTGCAATCATCTAAAGTATCAAACAAAACCAATAAATTAAGGTAATTTTAGATGGAAACATAGCAAAATACTAAGCAAAAGATATATAAGTTACTCGTACATTAAATTCCCCTTAACTTATATTTTTTCTTATCCTAGAATAAATAAATCACAACAAAATGAGTTTCAATTTAAAATAGCTTGTCGCTTAGATATCTAGATACTTACATTAATTTGTAATTTAACCTCAAACTAGCCTAACATTCCTTCAAATTTTAATTAAAGCTAAACAATTATAACTTATATAAAGTGAAAAAATGAGTTAACATTATAAAAAAATAAGTAATTAACAAATCATATTAAAATCAAATGACTAAAAATATTTTTATACTTTTAATAGAGCATAATGAGCTTATTTGAAATATTATAAAAACCTTTTGGCATGAAGTTACCTTCAGTCGTTCAGTTATGTTGTAGTTTTAAATGGCTATTAGCACTTATAACTTTGACTTCTTAATTTAGATCCAAATCAATAAGCATAAGTTATTTAGTGCTCAAATTCTATTCATTTTCATATTGATTCACAGTCAATATAGAATAATAAGCTGCTTATTAAGCTAAACTCCAAACTAAATCCATGTTAAAATTATATACATCGTCACATCCTTAAATTTAAGCATCATCCTCATAATTATTTAATCAAAATTGCACTGAATTTCTTATAAGTAACCATATCCATGAACATAGTATAGTTGAATTACATGTAAATACCTTAAATTTTATTGTCTGTATTCATGGAATTGTAAATTGCTTATCTAAATATAATTGGATTGGTTTACTTGAATAATGCTTCCTATATAATTTTGTCTTATGTACTCACTCCCCATACTTAAATCATACATTATCCTTAATAGACGCATGTATAAATATGAAAAAAAATAAGCACTACATAAAAATTGGAAAGGGGAAAAGAAATTAAGGATAAAGAAACTTCTCCAAGCCAAGTTATGGATGTAACATTAATTTTAAGTCCATGAGAATCATCCAAATAAGTATATTACATAGAAAATTAAATAACAACACAAGAAATAAAAACAAAATAGAAATGCAAAACTAAAGTAAAAATGTCTAACAATTAAGGACACTATGAATCAAAGATATTACCGTACATAAAATAAATTGTTAGGTTTCCTCCTAATAAACACATCTTTAAAGTCTTGTACTTAGACTTCATCCTTATTTTTGTTTAATTGCTAGGGAAATAAACTTGTGGCTTCTTTCCAACATAATTTTCTTAATGCAATATAAAAAAAATTATTTTTTAATATCTGAAATTTTTTTGCCCATCCTTATTATGCTTTAAAGGCACCCAATCATCTTCACCTTTCACATCTCTTCCTTGAATGATGCAATATCCCGATGCTTCTTACTTAATGATTACCTAAAAAAGATCATATAATTAAGCATTAATAGCATAATATTAGCCATTTTAAGAAGGGAATTGGTTTACTTCAATTGAAATATTAAAGTTGGCCTCTTCCCTTTTATCCTTAAGTATTAGTTTCCCTTCCTAGACATTTGTAATAGCTCTAGATGTTACAATGAAATGTCTACCTATGAATAAGGGTACCTCAAATTCGTTCTCCATATCAAAGGATGATGAAATCAATAGGAAAAAGGAGTTTATCAATCCTCATTGAAACATCTTCAGTAATACATATATGATTTTTGATTGATATATCAACTAATTAGATACTCATCCTAACTGGTTTAAGTTTTCATAATCCCAATTTCTTAGAAATAGTATAAACAATCAAATTTATGTAAGCTTTTAAATTAGTTAATACCCTAGTTATAGAAAGAATACCATTATTATAAAGGATAGTAAAATTTCTTAGATCTTTTAATTTCTATGGTAGCTTGTTTTGGAGGATGATAGAGCGATCCTTAGTAACAACCTGCTCTCTTTTAATTTTTTTTCCTCCTTGTCATCTATCAGCTCTTTTCAAATCCTCGAGTGATCGCTATTGCATGCTAATTTGGATTCATTTTTGTGTTACTTGGAAAGGATCCCTAGTGTTACGGGTTTGATTTTTTAGGCTAGCAAAGCCCAAAAAAGTTGCCTCATAATGCAACCAAATGCTCCACTTGGTTTAGCAATATCACTCCTTTCGTAAGAAACAAAACCAACGTTGTAAATGCTATTAATGGAGCATAATATTTTCACCATTTTAAAGGAACGAAGACATCAATATGGCTGGCTGTTTTGTGGAGCAGTAAATTATGAAACACAAATAAAAAGGAACAACAATATTGTATAAAAAAATTAGTACTACTTGCAGCATATTGATGTAAAACCACCCATACCCATGTCTGGTGGGATTACAATATATATAGCCATTTTGAGCAGACATTAACAACTACATGATAAAGTCCCTAACAGTTGGGACAGTTATAAATAGTTGTAGAGGTTGGACAGTTTACAAAGAACTAGCCAATAACTAAAGAATATAATCCATTTACATATAATCCATGCACCACACCATGCAATTATGTCTATCTACATTCAAGACATGTAAGGCTCATGTCCAGCAATCCATTTCCATCCAAACCATGTCAATTATGTCCAGATGCATGCTGTCCAAATAATTAAATGACAAGTATGTGAATAACACCCATCTTTGTACATCTATGCAACCCATCAGACCATGCCACATTACCAACATAAGAAACCATGCAACATTACCTAGGTTGTTCATTACCGTAGCTTCACTTCCTAGCAAGCTTATATTAATTAATTCCAGCCTTGATAATATATGGTTTTTGTCATCACCTATGACCAAAGGAATGTTATAACTTTGTTAAAACATATCCCAATTATGTTGCTAAAGTTATGCAATATTGGTGTTTACCGAACACCGAAAAGAAGATCTCATAAACCTCCCCCACCAAAAGAAAGCTGACGTCCTCATTGGCAGCTAAAGTGTCAAATCTATCCAACATATTGGTCCTTGGCTACTTGCTCCCAAAGCTGTCCAATCCCTCACCTTTTGCCCTGAAAAAGTCTAACATAATATGTTGGGTAAATGTATACCAAAATGATACTCCTTTACACATCATTTCATTAAATTTTGTAGTAGCAGCCCCTGTTACCAACGTATAAATTTCAACAGACGGCAAACCCCTTTGCTTCTGTTTAGACTAATGAAGATGGCACTACAAGTTTGTTTGTATCCCTTATCACCACCAAAGGAAGCTTATACGATCCCCTCTCAACTCCCTTCGATGTATAGCCATCATAATTACTTGTCAATGGTCTTAGAAGTCCCACTTCTAGGTGCTTTTTCCACCACCAATGGATTGACGATTGCCACTTCACTATTGTCCTCCTCCTTAGCCAGCAATGCGTATAATTTAGTTTTATTCGGATACTCCCTTGCATAATGTGGTCCACTGCAACTAAAACAAGTAACAATTCATTGAGTAGAATTTTGAGTACTTTGCACATTTTTACTGTGACACCCTAACACCCCCTGGGAGGATATGTGGATGCCACACAAGACAGTACAAACAAACCAAAACATTTCACGTAAGAATAAAATTCCAAAATGTATGAAACATTTCATACATGCATTTCCAAAATCTTAAACAAACATATATTATATCACAAAAGCTTAATACAAATTTGTTCCAAAAATCAAAACTAGCCTGAATCATAGTTATTACGAAAACTTTCAACAATTCATAAACATACACTTTATATACAAGCCCAAAACAAACTCCAAATACATTTTTATCAAAACAAGACTCAGACTTCACTGGCCATTGCGGTTGACTCGTCCCAGTCCATATGTCCTTCTCTTTGAACCTACATGGGGCAAATCCACCGTGCTAAGCATATAGCTTAGTGAGTAATAACTAATCTATGCATAACTTGACAATTAATTATACACAATCATGATATATCAGAAGCATGAATTAACAGTTGATCGGAACGAACAATTCAAACAT
>JAOSBP010000004.1:23731515-23764792 GCA_027563825.1 Erythroxylum mucronatum | reverse complement strand
GGTTTTGTTGTTTTTGAAAACGAAAACTGCTAATATCTTCGACCAAACGGGTTTTTACGGAGCGTTTCCATTTTTTTAAAAACCACAACCAAAAACGCAATAAAAAAATGAAACCAAACAGGCTCTTACTTTACAAGCCTCACGTGTGTTTTCTCTTCGTTCGTGATTATTATAAAAATTTACTTCCTTTTGTTGTTTCTAGATGCCTAGAATTACGCCTCTCTTTTGTTCTACATCTGGATTGATTATGCTTCTTATTCTTATAGTGTTTTCATGCTTAATTTAGATTTAGAAAACCATCCTTTACATGTCCCCCCATAGTTTCTAAGTTTAAAATTTGATTTTTGAATTTGGTGTTTGATTTGTATATGTTTCTATGCATGGATACTTTTTGTTCAAATCAGTTATGTGAGGCGTCAGGTATCTCTTACGATGAGGCTTCACTAACAACTGTAGTGTGTTGATGATCGCCACTAGCAATGGCAAAAAGAAACATGCAAGAGGTGCATTAAGATGCGGCAATAGGAGTAGAGAACGACAACTCAAAATCTGAAAACTCTAGCTTCTGTAAAGCAAGAGGGCATGTGTGAGCATTTAATGATTAGCACAACCAGTGTAGGCACATCACACGAAAGTTATGACATATGTAGTTTTAATAAAATTGGTTTAATTAACATTAAATTAGTTTAAACTCTTAATAAATCTATAAAGGTATTTCTAATTGCTTGAAAATTTTTCAAAGGATTAATTTTATTAGGAATATTTTGGATTTTATTTTATTTTTTCAAAGAGTTAAATTATTAAACTAAATTAGTTATCAAATCAATAATTATTTCAAGCAAAATTGGTAAAGGATTTTCGTTCATAATTTGATTATGTTGGAAATAACTAATATAATGAGATTATATTAATTTTGATGAGACTTATTTTTTAAAATTTTAAATACTTAAACTAATTATTAAGGACATGTTAAGAACATTATAATTACCTTTCATTATTTAAGAATAAAATCCTAGTTCTGCTTATTGTAAGGCTTGTTAAGTGACTCAAGATCTCTTTAACCCTAATATGTTTTATCTTAAATTAACATGTCCTACCCACTAAA
This sequence comes from Erythroxylum mucronatum, assembly GCA_027563825.1. Lineage (NCBI taxonomy): Eukaryota > Viridiplantae > Streptophyta > Magnoliopsida > Malpighiales > Erythroxylaceae > Erythroxylum > Erythroxylum mucronatum. The sequence goes on along the minus strand of JAOSBP010000004.1, from coordinate 23,763,687 downwards.
TTTGTATGATTTAGATAAGTGACTTATGATCATATAAATTTAAAGTCAAGGTTAGGAATAATATATATTAGTAAAGAGTTGTCACCTAACAGATATAGGAGTCACATAAGATGTGATTAGTAAGAATATTATCAACCTAATTCAAAATGAGTTGGTTTGTTTAAATTAACTAAGTTTGAATGAGATCACGCCCATTAGAAAATTATTTGATAATTTCTCAACTTAATAGTGAGGATTATTATTTTAAACAAAATGATGCAAGTAACCAAATATTTATTAAATTCCTATTTTTATTTAGTTTTGGGGAATAAACTAATACTTTATTTTTTATGTGTTTTGGTTGTTAGATAAAATGAGTACCAATCCATCCCTAAAGAGCATGATGGATGCTAAAAAGTTTACTAGGCCTAATTTCTTAGACTGGTTTCATAACTTTAGATTTGGTAGTAGGCAAGAAAAGGAGCTATATATCCTTGATACTATATTATTCCATCAAATCCTAGTTCATGTGCAACTAATGAAATTTGGGAGAGATATCAACGTTATATTGATGATTTTGAGTAAGTTACATATATGATGTACGCTAGTATGTCTCCTAAGCTTTAAAGGTAACATGAGAATATGGATGCTCCTACTATAATTATGCTTCTCAAGGAGTTATTTGGTGCACAAAGTAGGGTTGAGAGGTATCAGTTCTCCAAAGTATTATTTCAATGCAAGATGGAAAAATGATCTTTAGTGAGCTACATATATTGAAGATGATTAGTTATATTAAAAAATTAAACTAATTAAGTTTTTTCATGGACCATAAGTTAAGCATTGATATGATGCTACAATCTCTGAGTTCAACCTTTACACAATTTGTTATAAACTTCTACATCAGTCAAAAGGATGTTTCATTATTTGAACTATTAAATATGCTTAAGAATATAAAGGAATGCCTTAAGAAGGAACCTAATTTTGTTCTTGTGGATTCCTCCTAGAATAAGAAAAAAAAGACTTTAAGAAGAATAAGAATAAGAAACAAAAGGCTTTTGCTAAACTAGTAAACCCAAAAGGTGGTGCCAACAAGAAAAACAATAATAAGAGCACAAGTTTTCATTATGGAGTTGATGGAAACTGGAAGAAAAACTATAATTCTTGTCTTGCTAGCATAGTAGATAAGAAGATTAAGACAACTCCATCTTTAGGTACGTCTATGATTGAGATCAATCTTTTCTACCTATGTTCCACATTCTTAGGCATTAGACACTAGATGTGATTTCATATTTGGAATAACATCCAGATGTTGACAAAGAGTATATTATTGAGAAAAGGCAAAGTGGACCTATGATTTAGTAATAGAGCAAGAATTGTTGCATTGACTGTAGAAACTTATAGTTTAGCTTTGTCGCCTGGCCTTGAACTAGAACTAGATAATTGTTATTATGTTCCAGTAATTAATACAAACATTTTTTTCATTCCTTATTTATATTTGAATGGATTTGGATTTAATATTAATAATAAGAGTTATTTTTTAATATAAAGATGACGTCTATTATGGATATGGATTACTACTTATAGTTCGGATGAATTAGCTTAAAAAGCCAATTCTTAATATAAATAGTAAGAAAATAAAGTTAAGTGACCAAAAATTGTCTTATTTATGGAATTTTAGGTTAGGTCATATTAACAAAATTATAATAAAGAAGTTATATAAAGAAGGATATTTGAATCCTTTTGATAATGAATCATATGAAACTTGTGAATCTTGTTTATTAGAAAATATGACCAAAGTTTCCTTTGGTGGAAAGGGAGAACGTGTTAGTGAGTTACTAAAACTTATACATCTACATGTATGTGGCCTTATGTCTACTTATATTAGAGGTGGATACTTATATTTTATTACGTTTACACATAATCATTCCAAATATAGTTATGAGTACTAAATGAAACAAAATTTTGAATCATTTGAAAAGTTCAAAGAATTTAGACTTCATGTTAAGAAACAAATTGGTAAGAGTATTAAGACATTTAGATCTAATCAAGATAATGACTACTTAGAATATGAGTTTCTTGGTTATTTAAAAGAAAATGGGATTCTCTCACGATGGGCTCCTCCTAGAACTTCAGAACATAATAGAGTGTCTAAGAGGAGGAATCATACTTTACTAGATATGGTATATTCCATGATGAGCCATATAATTCTTTTTGTTTCCTTTCAGGGATATGCCTTTGAAAAGTTTTCTTACCTTCTGAATAGATTTCCATCCAATTCAGTTAATAAGAATGTATATGAGATATGGAATGGTAGGAGGCCAAAATTTTTATACCTAAAGAGTTGGGGATATGATGCTTATATGAAGTATGCAACATTTGATAAACTTCAAGGTAAGCTAGATAAGTGCAAATTTATGGGGTATTTGAATGAAAGTGTTAGATATTAATTTTACCATCCTCTTGAGAAGGTGTTTTCTCTCAAGACATGCTACATCTTAGAAAATTTATTCTCAAGGAAAGTAATAGAAGTGATATAGAACTTAGAGAAGTTCAAGAAACATAAATTCACATCTAGATGGAACAAAAACCTTTCATAAAAAGATAATTATTCTCAAGAAAAGTTATGGGAGTAAGGTAGAACTTAGAGAAGTTCAAAAACCATAAATTTATATATAGATAGAATAGAAACCTCAAGTTGATATAAATGATATACAACTAAGGGTTAAAGAGATACATACTCTATAACGCACTAGTAAGATATGTTATTTCATCCCCTGATTAGATTATATCTACGTATTGAAAGGTAAAAAGACAATATATTACTAATGGATGATGAGCTTGATTCTTTTAAAGAAGCAATATCTAACATTGATTCTTTAAAATAGCATAAAGCTATAAGATCTAAAATGAAATCAATATACACTAACCAAGTATAAACTTTAGTATATGCTCTTAATGGTACTGTACCTATTGGATAAAAGTGATTTTTGAAGAGAAAAACTAATGTGGTTGATAATGTTCACACGTACATATTGAAAAGGGAAAGACAATGTATCACTTACAAATGATAAACCTACTACTTTTAAAGAAATAATGTTAACATTGATTCTTTAAAATGGCATGAAGCCATGAGATCTAAAATGGAATCCATACACTCTAACCAAGTATGGACTTTGGTGGATGCTTTTGATAGTATTGTACCTATTAGATGTAAGTGAGTGTTTAAGAGCAAAAATGATATGGATGCTAATGTACACACGTACAAAGCAAAGCTAGTGACTAAAGGTTACAAACAAAAACAAAGAGTTTATTTTGATGAAACATTTTCGCTAGTAGTTATGCTTAAATTCATCAGGATCTTATTAGCTATAACCACAAATCATTATTATAAAATCTCGTAAATTGATGTCAAAGCATCATTCCTCAATAAAAAAATTGCTTGAGAATGTGTATATGTCATAACCTAAAGGTTTTGAAATAAAGAGATTTTCTAATCAAGTATACTAATACCAAAGTCTATTTATAGACTTAAGCAAATGTTACAGGGTTGGAATGTCTATTTTAATGAGACAATCAAAGAGCTTGATTTTATTATACATGTAAATGAACCATGTGCTTATAAGAAGGTTAGTGAGAGTGCAGTCATCTTTCCTATGCTATCTATAGATGCATATTGTTGATTAGAAACAATATATACCGATACTTGAATATGTAAAGATTTGGTTGTCTAAGAACTTTTTCATAAAGGATATATGAGAAATAGCCTATATTGTGAGAACAAAGATTTATAGAGATAGATCAAAGCGGTTTTTTGGCTTATTCTAATCCAGATAAGTAAGAGGGGATTCTTACTCATATTGCATGAGACATCTCTTTCATAGAATATACGTCCAAAGACATTAAAAAAAGAGAGATAAATTAGATCATCTTCCATATTTTTCATCCGTTAAATCAATCATATATATAATTTTATGTACTAGACCGGGTGTCTCTTATCCTTAGAGCATAATGAGTAGGTTTCAAGCCAATTCTACTGATGGTCACTACATGGCTGTGAAAGATATATGAAAGTACTTAAGAAGAACTAAAGATGTTTTCTTAGTCTAGGGAGGAGTTGAACTAAGAGGTCAATGGTATTAAGATGTTAGTTTTTAGTCTAATATAGATGACAACAGATCATAGTTAGGGTTCATCTTCACTCTGAATAGTGGTGCAGTAAGTTAGAAGAGTTCCAGACAACCAACTATTACAGATTCTATGACCAAGATAGAGTACATTTCAATGTCAGAGGTGACAAAAGAAGCAGTTTAGATTAAGAAGTTCATTATTAACTTGGAGTAGTTCCTAGCATTATTGAGTCAATAATATTATACTATGGTAGTAATGGCACCATTACATAGGCAAATGAACCAAAATCTCATCAGTAATTCAAATATATACTCAAGAAGTTTCACTTAATCAAAGAGATAGAGGAGAGAAAAGACATATCATTATAGCAAGTTCCCACTAAAGAAAATCTTATAAATCCTTAAACTAAGTCGTTGTTTCAAAAGAAACATGTGATTGATGTATTAGATGGCTACAGTATTAGATAAATAGGTGATTGACTTTAGTACAAATGGGAGATTGTTAGTTTACACCCTTATAGTCAATCAGTTGATTACAATTTTATTTGTGGAATTATTATTTTAGTTAATAAAAGCATTCTTTATCTTTATGTTTTTGTTAATTAAATTTGATGTTTTAATATTAAAGGTAAAATCCTTGGAAAAAATAACTATACAATTGAAGTAATAATGAAATCATAATTATGATATTCAATTTGTATTTATGTGTTATTTCTAAGTTGTTCCTAGTTATAGTTTTATCAAGATGAGGTATTGATGAAACGATAAAACTAGCACACATTATATTTCTTTCTTATAAGAAAATAATTAATCTCGTAAATTGAAGTATAAAGATACTTAAAGAAACGTGTGGGTACTTATTAGAGATTAAGCTTACTAAACTGACCTTATTATAAGCTTCCTAAATGAAGTATTACGTATATGTCTATAAATTTCCTCATTATGATAGTTGTGTAATTAATCCTTAGACTTAAAATTACCAAAGTATCTCATGTAGGAGTTACTACGTTTTGATGATATTTATGACCTAGTCTATTTATGATTACTTAATAGTAACACTCAGATATGGTATGAACCACATGAAGATAGATGAGAAAGTTAATAAAAGATTTTTTCGCTCTAAAGTAATTAGAGAGATTGTTCCACTATTTTTTATTAGTAGTAATTTAAGGATTTCTCTAATTAGAGTGAATTGAGATTTGAAAAGATGATTTCAAATATCAATTATAAATCAATCACTAATTAGTAAAAACAAACATGATTGAATTTAAAAGAGTAGATATTAAATATATACTCTATTTCCAGTGGAATACTGGATGACAAAAGTATATAATTATACTTCATAATCATGTATGGATAGGTTTAGTCAAACATCTTTAACATTCCTAATATTTAATTAGTCATGATATGTTGTTATATGTCAATCTTAAGCTATAATTATAAATTATTTAATTAGAGAATTAAATTAAAATTAATTTTAATTTTAATTTATCTAATTCTAATGATAAATTATAATTTACGATCATTAATAATATATTAGGAACTTAACGGATCACACATAAAAGAAAAAAATTAATTTAAATTAAGTTAGGCTTAATTGTGAAACTTAAGAAACTTTAAGGATCATATATGAGATATTTAATTACAATTAAAAAGTTTAATTTTAATAAAAAATAAACTTTTTAGTCTTTCTCTATAATCCCAAGGAGGTATAAGAGACTGGATAATTAGACAGTTTATGGTTGACATATCATGAAGAAGATTTTGCAAGAATTTATTTTTCGTTATACTCCTGATTGGTTCGAGCCAAGATGGATGAACAAAAGCAAATTCTTCGTTATATCCTATATTCCCTATATCTTAAAAGTTTCTTTGCATTTCTTGACTTTAATGGACATTTATTTCACATCTAATGCATTGATGACTGGTATGGCAGATGTAACTTGTCCATAATGAGAATTGTCCTTACATGGGAAGAGATCATGTTAAGAAAAAACACAACACAATAGAGAAAAAATATAAAAGAAAAACACACAAGATTTACGAGGTTTGGTTAATATGACCTACGTCCATAGGATAGGGAAGAGCAATCTTATTCTGTCAGAGAGAACTGTTACAAGTGATAAACCCTAGAACCAAATACATCATCTACATATACATATACCTAACGGGTTCGAGCCACTTCAAAAAGTACACAAACTAGGCCAAGTCTATACCGCCCACTAATCTTTTTTTTCTTCTCCTTTCGGGTCGAGCTTCCAAATATTCAGGTCAGGTTTTGATTAGTTTATGGTTCACCAAAATTCAAGGAACTCAATAATTCTCTACCTTTACTTGAATTCTCTCAAATCACAAGACGATAATAACGAACTCCTGTCTGCCATTCATGCCCCTTAAGGCCTCAAGCTATACGAACATTCACCAAGTCCAAGCTATGTTTGAACTTCTCAGTTGGTAACGGCTTAGTCAACATATCTACTGGATCAGCTTAGTCAACATATCTACTGGATTCTCTTATGTAGCTATTTTTTCAATGAACAAGTCATTTTCCTCAATGACATCTCATATAATGTTTAGCCTGACATCAATATGTTTTGATCTCTCATGATAAATAGGATTCTTGGCCAAATCCAATACACTTTGACTATCACAATAAATGATAAATCTTTCAACATTTAATCCCAGACTATCAAAAGACTATGTAACCATATACCTTTTTTAATTCCCTTTGTCAATGACATGTATTCCGCTTCAGTGGTCAAAAAGGCAATGGTAGATTGTAGTGTTTCCTTCCAACTAACAACACATCTATATAGAGTAAAGATATAGCATATCAGGGATCTTCTTTTCATAAGATCTCCAGCATATTCAGAGTCAGTATAGTCAACCAAACCACCAATATCTTTATTAACGTCATAGACCAAACAAATATTGCTTATCCTCTCAAATATCACATAACACATTTAACTGCTTCCTAGTGAGATTTCCTCGGATTACTTATAAGACTACTTACCACACTGACTGCGTGAGCCAAATCAGGCCTAGTGCATATCATATCATACATCAGACTTCCCATAGTACTAAAGTAAGGAACTAGTCTCATGTAATCCTTCTCATCTTCTATAGTAGGTATTGTGCTAGTATCAAGTTTAAAAATGTGCTGCCAATGGAGTGCTTACTGGCTTGGATTTATCCATATGAAAAGACTGCAGCAACCTTTCAATATAGTTTTGTTGAGATACATATAATAAAACTGCCCTCATATCTCTCCAAATCTCTTTACCCAAAATCTTCTTGGCTATACCCATATCCTTCATCTCAAACTCACTGCTCAACAACTTCTTTAAAATGTCAATTTCAACTTTACTGTTAGCTGCAATCAACATATCATCCATATATAACAACAAATATATATATGAATCATCTAAAAGCCTCTTATAATAGACACAGTTATCAAACTACTTGCACACAAAAGCATGAGAAAGCATGAATGCATCAAACCTCCTATACTACTGCCTTGGAGACTACTTCAGAATGTACAAGGATTTTTTTCAGTAAATATAAATGCTCTAGTTTCTCATTATTAAAGAACCTCTCTGGCTTTGACATACAGATTAATTCTTCTAAGTTTCCATGTAAGAAAGTAGTTTTGACATCAAGTTGCTCTAACTCCAGGTGGTTTTATGCTTCATAACTGGCGAGAACATTTCATGGTAATCAATCTCTTCCTTTTATGAAAAAATTGGCCATAAGCATTGCTTTGAACCTGGATGGTTTAACTCCAAGAATGCCTTCTTTCCTCTTGAACACCCATTTGCATCTTACTAGTTTTGCACCTTTTGTTAGAGATACTAGATCCTAGGTTTTGTTCTTTTCAAAAGACTGCATCTCTTGATTCATTGCAATGAACCATTTCGATACTTCTCTACTCTCAATTGCCTCCTTATATGATCTAGATTCATCAGAATTAATATTCTCTCCTGGTGTCGAAGAAAATTCAACAGAATTAGTATCAATAATACTAGCACAATCAACATACCTTACATGTTTTCTAATTTCCCTCCTCCTTCTCCTTGCTACTATACTTTATGAATCTTGCTCTTCTTCCCTGGCCTGTTGAACAGGATCTTTTGTAGTCTTGTTTGGAGTTTCAATTTCAAACTCCACCTTCTAGCTAGCACCCTGATCTTTATTACATGCATGATTATCATACTCCGCTTTCTGACCCAACATAGTAGATTCATCAAATGTCACATCTCTACTAATAATAAATCTCGGAGTTCTATCCTTTTCTGCACGCCACAGTCTATACCCTTTAACTCTAGTCGCATATCCTAGAAATATGCATTTCATTACCCTCAGCTCTAGTTTACCATCATTCACTTGAGCATAAGCAAGATAACCAAATATATGCAGGCCAAAATAATCAGAGGGTTTACCGGACCATACCTCTTGAGGATTCTTAAAATCTATTGTAGTTGATGAAGATCTATTCACCAGATAACAAGCAGTGTTAACTGCTTCAACCTAAAACTATTTAACAAGCTAGCATTTAGTCGCATGCATCGAGCACGATGCAGGAGTGTTTGGTTTATACATTCTGCAATTTCGTTCTGTTGTGGTGTATGTCATACAATGTGTTGCCTCACTATACCTTTTGTCTTGCAGAATTCGTTAAATAGTGAATTGCAAAATTTCAACCCATTATCTGTTCTAAGTGTCTTGACTTATTTTATAGTCCATTTTTCAACCATAGTCTTCTACTCCTTGACCCACCCAAACACCTCATCCTTAGATTTTAGAAAATACACCCAAACGTTGCTAGAGTAGTCATCAATGAATGCAACCAAGTAACTACATCTTCCATGAGATTCATTTGAAGAAGGACCCCACAAATCTGAATTAACATACTCAAGGATTTCTTTCGAGGTATGGTTTCCATAATTGAACATGACTCTGTGTTACTTTCTCATGACACAAGCATCACAAAACTTCTACTTTTCAGTCTCTGCTCCATCCAACAATCCTTATTTGCTCAATATTGCCAACCCTTTTCACTCATGTGCACTAGTCAACGATGTCATAACTCCATACTATCATTATGTTTCTCTAAGGATTGAGATATTGCCACTGTTCCCATCAATGAACTACCCATCAAAATATAAATTCCATGATGTAGTTTGCCTTTCATCACTACGAAAGCACCCTTCAGAATTTTCAACTGTTCATCAACACCAGAGAAACCATATCCTTGTTTGTTTAGGGTTCCCAAAGAAATCAAATTCACTGGCAGATCAGGAACATACCAAGCATTAAGTTCTCTAATAATTTTGTCATGCATCTTCATGTGCACTGATCCACTACCCTTTACACTAATCTCCTTATAATCACCCAACTTTACTGTGTCATTCAACTCCTTGAATGAATGAAACAATTTGCAAAAAAAATTCATGTGATAAGATACACCAATGTCCATGACTCAAGTTTTTGCAGAACTAGAAGTACTGACAATCAAAACATCATTGCCCTCTCCTTTATCGAAGCTATCTTGTACTACTACAGCACTACAACTACTACTTAATTCTTTCTTCTTGTTTCTCTTCTTTCACTGTGGACAATCCTTCCTCATGTGCCCCTTCTCTTTACAGAGAAAACACTTAATTGCTTTAGCACTTGATTTGGAACATGACCTACCTTTCTTGCCACCCTCTTTTTTAGTGTTCCTACCCTTGCTAACAAAAAGACCTACTTCTGTACCATCTTCACTAGAACCAGAGACCTTTCTCTTTAATTATTTAGAATGCACAACATCCTTCACATTGTTAATAGAAATACTATCTCGCCCATGCAACATATTGTCAACAAAATTCTCATAGGAATTTGGTAAAGAGCACAAGAGAATAATAGCTTGATCCTCATCATCAATATTATTCCAACGCCTTGTAAATCTAAGACAATTCGATTAAAGTTATCAAGATGATCTTTTACTTACATACTTCTGCTTCTAATTTAAACGATTTGTGAGAGATTTCTTCTAAAACTTGCTTTCCAGTTTCGCCCACAATCTCGCAGCAGTTGTTTCATGCGCCATCTCGTGCAACACTTCATCTCTCAGACTCAATAGTATCGCGCCATGCGCCTTCTCTAGAATTTCATTCTTCTCCTTCAACAATTTCTCCGGCAGTTTCTTGAACAAAGAGGTTAATGTGAGTTTTACTTGGACATTGCATTGCATCTTTCATGGGCTGACATGGGCTTTACCTATGGACCAAAGTTTAATAAATATTATCCGAATTTTGAGAGACTGCAAAAGGCTCCACTGTGTTCTTCATCATTTTATTCTAAAACTGATGTTACGAAAAGCATATTGGTTGGGGGACGATTAATTGGTCATCAACTAAGAATGCAAGTCGTGAAGGTTACTGAGATCCTTCTCTCAATTGCTAAAGAACTAGAGGAGGAGTTCTGTGGCCATCCTTAATGAGTATTTTGTCATGATCAGAATTTCTTTCCTTTTATCTTTTTAATGGGGAATAAATTCAGTTTTCAATCATTTATGTCATAAGCTTATGCGACCTCAGGTGTTTGGTATGGTGAGATCCATGCTCCATGATCAACCAACAGCCAGTTGCGTTGATTAAATGTGCCCGTATGAGTATAAGTGAGTGATATGTAACGGCCTGTAAAATGGAAGGGGGAATGGAATTACCGTATTGTGGCGTGCAATGAGAACAACCGCCGTCAAAGTAGGACGGTAATGATTCGAATCGCTTCGTAGTTTTAAAAAGAAACTAAGAGATGAATAGAAGTTAAGTTGTCAATTGTGCGAAAATAACATGAAAGCGATGTATATTTTAGGCAAATGACGAAGTCTTCATTCGTGGAAAATATACCCAAAATGCCCAAATAGTTTTAGCTGTAGCAGAGTTCATAGTTTCCTAATTAATCCTTGGAGCAACATTTTTATGGGAAAGCTAGGAGAGGCTAATCATGAAAGATGGACCCCTAAAAGGCGTTAATATTCACCTACTCCTATAGTTGATTCGTGGAAGATGGGCTCTAAGAGCTCTCCATTAATGTACCCATCAATCCACGTCCATCCCACCTAATTGCTTGGCTTGTTATCTTATAAGATGTCACTGAAAAGAAGAAGAAAAATGTTTTCGCCAAGTCTTTTTCTTCACTTATTTGTGATATACAAATTTTTACAGAAAAAAGAAAGATTAAATTAACTGAAAATGGTTATAAATAATCTATTTGTTCTAAAGCAGTTGTGTACATAGTAAACAAATAAAAGGTAGTTCATTATGCGAACTGCCCATGTGGTAAGGGGACCCCCATGGATACTATAAAACAGATTCCACAAAGACTTTCCTTTTTTTTATTTTCTTTAAGTAATAGCCATGTACACATTGCAACTATCCATAACGAATGTGCATTATTGATCCTTCACCAAGACAATTTTGCCGTATGGGACCCCAAACTCAAAAGTGAAACTTACTAACCCTTTTTTTTGTTTTAGCTTTGGAGATACCAAACGCGAAGGGGGGCGTCATCTTGAGCTCTTCAGTCCACTACGAAACACTGTTTCGAGTCACCGTTGCTTCTTTCAATCGTATGTACCAAAAGAGATCAAAAAGAAAAGAAAAAGTTGAACACTAGTTAAGTTTGTGTTAAAAAATAATGGTGGCTTTTTGGGGTGAGAATAATGTACTGAAGTTTGGTTTCTAGGAAGAGCCAAAAGGTGCCCTGTGAGGAATGCCTTTTCTTCTCCTTGAATTAGAAGAAGGTCGAGGAGGCGTGGGCGGGTAAATGTCTTGTCGTGAGCCTTCACGCAATTCTTCACTCTTTCTTGATTTGCCTCCTCTACTTTCCATTAATTCCTCATTCTTAGCCTCTAAGGTAAAGCTTGCATCTTCATTTCTCTTTATTCCCACAAGCTATACACACAAATTTTGTTTGTTATGAAAATGCTACGGAAAACAGTTAGGTGGGTACATGTCCATCATTAACTGGGTTTCCCTCCAGTGACTTGAAGAAAAGTTTACCACATTATGGTCCTGATTATAGTGAGACAGTGCAACAATCCGTGCATGTTTACAATGTGATCAAATCATTAGCAATGGTTGATAATTGACAATGGTGGGTTGTTTCAAATGTGGGTAATAATTGTGACCCTCTAATGAATCATGAATGGTGTTGATGAGAATTATTTTCTAGATCAATATGAGCTACAGAAGGGAGATCAAGGCAATGCCAAATGATGATGATGATGATGGATGAAGAAGTTGATGGGTTGGGGTTTAATTTAGTTACCTTACATCCCAAGGAGCAAAAGCGAAATGGGTCCAAAAGACTTCTCCCACAAATTTCACAAATATGAGCAACTCCTTTCCCAGATTTTGGCTGTGGCCTCTCATTGAGAAACAAAACTCTGGCACTGTTGATCACATAGGTTTGAATCCCACTTATGTCCAATACTTTCTGTATCTCTGAAACCCGCACAACATCATGGTATGAAGATCTCCTTATCTATATACCCATCAACCAACCACAAACATACACATTATCCATTTACAGCCAAGTGAACAATGAGCTAATGTAAAATGTGAAGAGAAATCAAATTAACCCACCTGAATAACTTGATGGTCCTTGTGCCTAGAAGAACGGCAATAAAAGCAAAATGCATCACCTGCACAATCCAAGCAGTACATGTTGCATTCACTCCTAGCCGCATCTCCATGTGTTCTGCAGACTGTGAAAAAGGCGGAGCTTAACAATGACTCCAACCACGGAGGAACCAACATCGTTTCCTGCTGTAAATATCATAAATTTAGAGGGGCATTGCTTCAGTTTACACAAGAAAGAACTTTGGTCAATCGAAAGGAAATTGCCAAAACCAACATTACCATTTTGTGCGATGGTGGGTTTGGAGCAAATGAGGATGGTTTAATTGCTGGAAACAACGTGATTGTCTTTGCAAAAGGAGTGTGGTGTTCACTCGGTGAAAATGGAGAAGACTTGGAGATCAATAGAGAGAGAGAGAGAGAACCAAACGACTTAGAAATTAACAAAAACAAGGCATAGACTAAGGGACAAGACTCCTAAAACAAACACAGGTAATGTGGTTTGACGGCTGAGATTGAATGTGGTGGCTCAGAATTGATCAGAACAGTTTGATGAACAGTCTGGGTTCGGTGCGGTTGACGCTTACGCTGCTTTTGGATCTTCTTTGCGTCTCTACGTAGGCACAGAGGTCGGCCACTTGGCTAGGCACGGACTTGATTAGCTGTTCACTTAAAAGAACTCGTCCCAGTGTTGTGCCACGTGTCGATGAATACCACGTGTCTCGATCTTGAGGGCCATTTATTGACGGCCCCAGACTCCGTTCTTGTTACTAGAGTTACAGATGATCAGGTATGCCGTGAAACTAACGCTTTGATGGGAGACTCGGAAATTTTGGCTCATGATTGATGGCTTTTGTTATCGACACTAACCCTTCTATTTTTACGACAAAGATACATGAAGAAACGTGTTTTTTTAACTCTAGTCAAGCAAATACATATCAAGAATTTAATTCCCATTAAAAGGTTGATGTTTAACTAATGAACTTCAGACATACTTATTATCGGGATTAAGAGTTTTCAAATACTTCTTTCGATTCATAATAAGTGTCGTTTTAGAAAAACACACGCTTATTAAGAAAGCTAATGAAATTATAGATATACCCTTATTAATACTTCCATAAAGTTACATCGTAGCTCCCGTGAAGTTATTAAATTGTTTTAAAGTTGTGATTTGTATAATTAAGATAGGAGAGAAATTAAAGGTTAATTTTAGAAGTAAAATTATAAATATGCATACTTGTAAATACTGGCCTCTTAACTATATCTTGAATATGGGGACCTAATTCTTTACCGTTGACGCAATTATTCTTTTCGAGTCAAGTTGGACTGCGTACTTGTAATTCTATACAAATTCATGGGCTAATGTGGAATCCTACCTGTTTCCACGTGCAACCAAATTCTATATTAATGAAGCTTTTGGTGTGGAAAGAATCTAAAAGGAAAGAGCTGAAGGGGGCCGGGGGAAAATGGAACCGATCATTATGTCAGAACAATATTACGTTAATGGCATCCGGTTTAATTACTCAGGCAGGTAGAGTGGACATATGTTTCTGCATAATTTGAGGCGACGTCGTCGTTAAAAGACAATTTTATGAGTGCATATTAGAGAAGTGAGCAAGTAATTTAGATATGGAGTGGAGGTTCATCATTGAACTCTATAGATTGATGCCAAAAGAAGCATAATAGATATGATAATAAGGATTTGCCGGCTTCCATATATATATATTCTTCGTCTCGGTGGGTTCCAGCATGTAGTAGGAAAATAAAGTTAGTAAATTAATACTACGTTGTTATTATTAGCATTTAAAAACACTCCAAGGAAAGATTCACATTGAAACAAGACCAATAAATAATGTGCATAATGTCGATTGTGGTTGCTGTAACACGACAACATTGAGCTGGATCTGTCACAAACCTTATGAATTCACTTCAATTTTCCTTTTCAAAGGACCATGACGATTAAGAAACGTTGTAACCAAGAAGAAAGCTGTAAACCTTTCTTGTACAATCTGGACAAACGTTTTCATAACGTCTTACCCTTAATTATCATCCAAAGAAACAAAAGATACTCTCATTTACCATGTTGTGATAAACAGTTGTTTCTCTTTATTTTCAAAATAATTTTGATAGCTTCATTGACGATTATGAGGATTCATATTCTTGGCGATAGATGTTTAAAAACATGTGGGTCATTTAAAAACAGTCTCTATTAATTAAGAGTAAGATTGCGTACTACTAGATCTCTCTAGTCTCATATCTCAGTGAAATTTCTACTAAATGTTATTGTCAATGTCGTAGATGCATGTTTAAAAAGAATATACAAATTATCATAGATACTATGCAAATTAAATTAAAGAGTAAGAAAAACAATTTTTCATGCGCATGCAAAAACGAAAGTTAGGTGTGGTGCAAAGATTTTTATCCATCCAATCATAAGAGAAGTAAAAAGGAATGTCCTCAGAATATCGTACTTTAAATGACTTCAAAATAAATGCTTTTCCTCAATAATGGCCCCCAGGAAAAAGAAAGTTTTTTAAAAAGAGCTTGGTATACAGTTGATCTTCTCGCTTCAGTTCCACAATTCGGTCTACTTTTTTTTTCCCCTCGAACTTGCCAAATTGGTCTGAGATTGAGTAGTACAATACTGAACACACCTTTGTGTCTAGAACAAGTAACATGGCCATGGGAACGTGAATCATTTCTTCAATTGCGCTCACTCGTTCTACGAAGCGATAAAATTGGAAGAACATCCTAAGCAACAACTGGGGTTTAACTAACTTAATGTAATTATCCAACCAAATTCGTTTACCTACACATCATACGATGCCAGATGGCGAGCAAAGGCAACTTTTATTCTCAATTACTTTGGTTTGGGTTGTCAGTCGATCAAATCTAGTAAACCCAGGGGGCTGTATAAATGAACGTACCCGAAAACTTAAATACAAGAAAACCGAAGGGACTTGCTAACTACCAGTGGAGTGTGACTTGAGACATTGACATGGGTGGTTCAGGTACTGCTTGGTGCTCTTTTCTATCATGTTGACCGTTAGTAATACCTTAATAATTAAAAAAGTATATTTAGACACTTCAAAAAATTTTGAATTCGGTTTATTTTAATTATTTTAAATTAATATTTATTTATTTATTTTTATAAATTAAAATAAACTAATTAATTTATATTTAATGGTCATTTCAAATCTATCAATTTAGTTTTATTAAATCTTTAACACATATTTTATGATGGTTTAATTTGGATAGTATCTTTTAAATTATAAATATTATATCTTATCAGTTTAACTTTTGGTCTTATTTTAAAAATATTGATATACCTTATGCCTGTTAACTAGATAAGAAAGGCAGGTGCAAATAAGGGGGAAAATCAAGCAATTGAAAGCTTTTTGTTTCTAGAGATTATGGACTTAACCTAAAGCAATTATGGGTCAACATTTTAATAATAATTTATTGAACCTATCAAATTAATCAAAATGTCAGAAATTGAAGGGCAATATCTATTAGTAATCTGTCGGTGGTCACTCAAGAGCTCCTAAAGTGGAGGATTAGGAGTGTTTATTATAATGAACTCCTTGAATACAACCAACGGTGAAGGAAAAAGGTCATATTCTAATAGTTGTATATTATTTATTGAAGGTGTTATTGGTTAAGAGCTCACCATCAGTTTGATGCATGTGGTTCACCTCCTGGATTTTTAACACAGATTCTTTACGAGTGGGAGAAGCGAGGATTAGCAAGGGTAAAATAGGTGCAAGAGTACGTTATTGTAAAGTTTAAGTTCCTGTCAACCTCTGATTCTGAACTTGATGTTACAGTTCATGGGTGCCCATTTTGTCCATTTAATTATGCCTGTAGCATTGGTCGTTGATGAGATTAATTAGACTTTGAAGCATACATGTTCCCATCAAAGTAAAAATTGAGGTGAAATCAACCTAACTGTTTTTGTTAAAGCAAACAATAATGTTAAGTGACCGTTTTATCATAATAGTTTAAGTTATTGTGTGAGATCAACTTAATTAGTTTTATATATTCACTAACACATTCTCTCAAGTGAAAACCATTTGGACTTGAAATTTGCACATACTCACTCAACTTTGTGCTGAATAATAGGTGGTTGGTATGATTTAAACTCACGATCACTTGGTCACAAAGGCTCTGATATCATGTTAAGTGACTGTTTCACCACAATAGTTTAAGTTGTTGTGTGAAGCCAACTTAATTGATTTTATATATTTGTTTGAAGCCAACTTAATTGATTTTATATATTCACTAACAAATACAGAGAAGATGACGCCTGGTAAAATGGCCCAACTGCGATAACAATTTGACATCCAAGTATCCAATTCAGTAACAGAGGATTTAAAATGAAGTCGCTTTTACAATTATATTTGTAGATTAAAATTTTATGGCCACATTAGGTGCATATTAGTTCATTTGAGCACGATCATACTCCGAGCTGTCATGTTATTAACAAAGAATGCCTAATAAAACATTCCATTAGTTTGAAATTAGAAACTGTTTATTAGAATCTTTAGTAAAAGTAAGAAAATGGGAAACCGATTTGCAAAAGTTGTACCAATGACATTGAAACGTACGCATTTTTTATTTCTAACTTTAAAAGTAATAGGCTATTGTTGATAGAATCCAAGTATTAGGTTAAGTTACACGCAATGCAATTTAGTTGTATGACTAAGCTATTTTTATCCCCTGTTCCTGACAGGGCCCTCGCCCCAGAATTTCAGGAACTGATTATCCCGTAAGTTAGAAACAGCCGTACAAGTCGTGTTTAGAGACCACAAGGAGCAAATGTGAAGCCCCTGAAGGAATAAAGGAGATGCTTCTCTGACAGGGTTGCGGTTGTCTTTTCCTTCATTGGTCACTACCGACGAAGTAGGTTGTCCAATCACTGCCCAAAAGGTCACTGAGGCCCTTCATTTCGGTGTCCGTTTGTTGATGCTAAAATGACGTGTGGCCCTACAAGTGACATTATGTTTCATCCATGAAATGAGGCAATCAAAATGGCTTTTATAACATGAACTATCAGTATTTGACATTTCAAGGCGCAAATAGACACCGCATCACCAAGTGTGGACGTTCGAATTGTCAACATTGGTTTTGCGCTTGGCTTTTCACTATATTTGATTGACAGCCACAGAAGTTAAAACTTTTTTCCAGGGCACCATTGATCGAGAGTGCTAGGCGTATGGAATGTAAGATACAGCCAATTTTCATCTCCAACTTCTTCGAATCCGTTAAGTTCTATATAGCATTGGTCCCTATATCCGCCTTGATCTATTTGAGATCAGTCGACCATTATCACCAAGTGCCGATTAACCACATATCACCAGCACTTGTCAAGTTGTTTGAGCATTACATACCATCATCAGCTTTTTGTTAGTTTGGTTATAGCAGCGTCAATTAACTTCCCTAAATTGGAAGTCTTCTTTCTTGATTGAATGACTTTGGGGAAGTTATAAATACAGCATATTGACTAGACCACATCAAGGATTAGAAGTTGGTTTATGCAAGCAAAATATTGCTGGCCAAACGCATTGTCTAATTGGGATACCCCATATATTTCGACGGTAAGTTCAGACATGACCACAACTGAGCAAAGACCTGTCACTTCTGGGGAGTTAATGTGATGAAAAGGATTCTTGTTGGCTTTTTGCTTGATAAACTTTGGAAACTAGTTAGAGAAGCCGGCGCTGGATTTTAGGATATGTTGGCCCCCCCTCCAAAAGTAATGTAACTTTAAAGCATTTCACATGGCCATGAATCTGGAAGCACTCAATCCCACAGTGTTCGTCAATTCATTGTGACACTAACCAATGTTTTGACTTTACTTCCTTTTGTTAAATTCTTAAATACTATCTACTCCTTAAGAAACCGATACAGTAGTCAACTTTGATTCCCTTGCAAATTCCAAGGGCAGTTTGTAACATAATTGGGTTTCATTAGGCATATGAATTTCTAGTTATTTGTATTTTCTCGACATCTGGATTTAGAAAATTACTTCCCTATCCTCTTCCTATTCAAACTCGTAAAATCAATCTGGACTCTGGAGAGCCAATCCATCGTATTAATAAATTAAATTTCTTCAGGTTGCTTTTAATATCATATTCATAAGCCCAATTGTAATTATGAACCGAAAGCAAAAGAGATGGTGTTTTGACCCAGTGGATTGGGCCACACGAAAAGAAAATAAAAGACTTAATTAAAATTTTGAGTTGAAATATAATATTATTACTTTTATATAAATTGACTTTATTTTCTTTCTAATAAAATAACCAATTACCTTTAATTTTTTTTATTATTGAGTACTAGAATTGAACTGATTTTGTGAAAAAGAAATTCTTATAAAATTTAAGATATTTACTAACTATTAAAATAATAGAAATAAAATTTAAGAGAGATTAAAAATTATTAATCTATAAAATTATCAAGGTTTGTTTTAAAATAAAGATCTAAATCAATAAATATACATACTTCACTTTAATTTAATGTGAGGAGCTTATTAATATTAGTGTTTAAATTTCTTAGACCCTCTCTAACACCTTGGATGATGGAGTTAGGCCAGTTGTAATTATGAATCATATGCACTTTGAGGTTGGCTCCACTCTTTTAAGTATAGCGATGGATCAAGTTAAGCCTGATCAGGTGATTACCTTTTCAAGGTACGATTCAAGTACAACTTAAAATTCAATCGACCTTATATCATGTTGTTTTCAAGTGATCCAAAGTCCACCCAAAGCCTGTACCCTCAGCCACCAACCCAAGTTGAACCAACATAAAATTCTCCATCGTGGCTTTATTCTTCTCTTCTTATCATTGACACTGATCATCGCACATTACAAGGAAAATAAAATTTAACGAAGAAAATTACTGACAAAATATGAAAGTTGTTTGTCGGTAAGTAAATTCGGTGACGGAAATTACCAACGGAATGAGTTGTTAAAGAAACGGCCTTAGTTAATCTTTAGCAATGGAACAAAAAATGTCCATCACTAACTTAGTGACATACAATTTCTAAAAAAGATTCATGGCTAAATTTGAGGACGGGTTTAGGATGCCCGTGACTCCAAGGATCAACAGCCAGTAATTCCAAGAACCATATTAGCTCTATTAAATCTAATAGAGCCATTATTTCATCTTAGTGTAGTAAATTGATTTCCTAAAAATAATTAATATTAACTTCTAGAACCAATTATTAAGTTAGTGGCTAATGCCACAGCCAAAAAGTCACTACTAAAAAAATTGTATTGGCAGTGAAAGGAGTAGGATTACCTCACTATTAAGACCTACCATCACCATTAAATTCCATTGAAATTCCATCAAAGATCGACCATAACAAACTTATTAAGAGAAAAGAAGAAACCTAACTAACTTAATATATATGTCAAGTTTCATGTAAGACTAGGTTATAAAATTAAAGTCTGAACTCAATTAAAAATTAAAAATTTTAAAATAAAATATTTGAATCCAACTTGAAGTTCGATCAATTCGATCGAACTCTATTAACTTTGAATTAGATTGATCTGAAGTAAACTCTAACTTTTTTACCATTCTTACACTCTCTCCAGTATAAAAGAAGTCAAAATGTAATCTATTTCAAACCTAAATTATTGTCCAACAATGCAAAAAAAGTAATGGTCATTAGCTTATTGAAAAATTTAGAACCATTTATGGACATAATTCTTTGGCACTAGGGTTTAATAAAGGATCGACAATTAGATGAAACTTATCTCCCATCATCTCATATGAATCCTTTTACACATTCACCAAATAGAGATCAAAGGTTTTTTTTGGCACAAGTATTATAGTGTTAAATATTTTTTATGGCTGAAGACACTTTTTAATCTTAACATTTACATCAAAATTTAAGTTAGACTTTAAATCTTAATATTTGAAAATCATATAAAATAACTTCACGATTAAGTCATTTTAGTTTAGTTGACATTTTTTAATTTAAAGAACTGCATTATTCACATAAATAACTAATGTGAACCCTTAAAAATAAAATCTTAAAATGTTTTAAAATCATAATCCCTAAAATCATGAATTTGGGTAGTTTGTGAAACAATAAAATGTTTTTAAAGCTTCTACAAGTAGTTCTTAAGACTAGAAACCATACGAATGTTAACATTAATCATGATAATGTTTATGCCTTCAAGCTAGATACACTCTTTAAGCTATTTGGTGCTAAGGGTACAGATAACAAAATCACTCTTTTGTATTTTGTTATACAAGAAATTATAAGATTTGAAGGTTCTCGTCTTTTCAATATAAATTATAATCAAAACCACTTTCTTGCATTTTGTTGTACAAAAAAGCTATTGCAATGGATTTTTAGGTACTTAGCAATGAAGTTGTAAAGCTTGCTACCATAGTCGCAAAATTTTGGGAAGTTATAAGATTGAATGATTAAATTACATTGAAGGAGAGTAGCTAAAAATTCTAGGATTCGATGAAAGTATTTCTAAAGAAGGTTGCGGAAGAAATTGAAAGAGTTCAAATCCAAGGCAATGATTTTATCTCCCAGGTAAAGGAGATAAATTGAGTATTTATATGGGAACTTGGATAAAGAAGAAGCTCATTGTTGCTTACTTGAGATGATGCCATCATATCTCTATAATCTAATAAAGAAGATGGATCATATCTCTATAATCAAGGTTTTGAAACTCTGACTGGACGTCGAACCGGATGTCTTACTGGTCATCAGTTCGACTGATTCGACCACCGGTCGAATCGATGTGACGTCATAATTACGCAATAATTATATATAATATTAGTAATATTAAAAATAGAAAAATATATAAAATAATATAAATTTCTATACTTCTGTTAGATTTCTGGAGAAAATGTGGGTTTTACTTTTGAAAGAATCAAAAAACACATTAGCGTTTTAGAAAGAAAAAAGCAAAATAAAAAATAAAAAAAATTCATTGAACCAGTGGCCAACCGGTTCGACCAGTCCCGGTTCTTACCGGTTTACACTGGTTCAATTGAAGATTGGTTTTTAAGGGTCACCTAAACCGGATAGCCGACCTGTCACTGGTCAAATTGGTCGAATCAGCCAGTCTGGTTCGGGTTTCAAAACCATGTCTATAATCTAATAAAGAAGATGACTTTTAGTGTGGACTTTAGGTTTACATCTTAAAGTTAAAAGACCAGGTATTTGGTGCCTTTAAGCAGGTTTAGGCTTTGGTTTAATGAGAATATGGAAAGAAGTTGAAATGCATTCTTACTGATAATGGTGGTAAGTAATATGGACCTTTTAATGAGTATTGTAGATAGAGAAAGAATTCCATCCTTACTAACGGAAGAGAACTTGAGTGTTGTGAAGAGGCTATAAAGAGTTATCAAAAGGATGAATGGGTTCCAACTGCGAAAGATGAAATGAAATATTTATATGAAAACCATACGTTTAAGCTGGTTAACTTGACTAAGGACATAAAAGATTTATAGAATTGATGTGTTTATAAGGTGAAGAATGAAGAGAATTCTTCCTTACTTAATATAAAGCCAAGTTGGTTATCAAAAGCTTTAGACAAAAACGGAATTGACATTGAAGAGATTTTCTTGCGTGTTGTTAAGATGTCTTCCATCAGGGTTGTTCTTGGTATAACAACTAGTCTTGATTTAGAGGTTTAATAGTCGGATGTGAAAACTACTTTTCTTTATTATGATTTGGAAGAGGAGATTTATATCGAGTAGTCGGAGAGTTTTGTGGTAAAGGGTAAGAATGAATGTGTTTGCAAGGCAAAGCAAAACTTGTATGGTTTAAAACAAGATCCAATACGATGGTATAAGAAGCTTGATTCGGTTATGATCCAATAAATATTTAAGAAGACTCCTTTTGATCACTATGTATTTGTTTAGAAATTTTATGAGAGTGGCTTGCTTATTTTGATTCTCTATATTGATGATGTTAAAATTTACAATGGGCCTACAGACTTACACGAGAAGGAAAGCTATATCACATACAAGCCCAAGTAAGATTCCATCCTAAAACTAATTGGTGATAGGTGGAGTAGCCCACTAGACTTATATGTTGGTTTTCTTTCCTCTCTTTTTCCAATGTGGAACAAAATCCCACTCTTATATTTCAACACACCCCCCTCACGTATGGATCTAACACGTGAAATAATCTATCATTCGGAGGTGTTAACGACTAATATAAGAGCAACCTGCTCTGATACCATGTTAAAATTTACAATGGTGAAAGAAAATAGAAGGTATGTGATGAAGAAATTTTCTTATTTCAACATAAACGAAAACTGTACATTGCTTAAGCTTTTATACTAATGCTAGGAATTCAACTATTGGTTGATGCAAGGTTGTGCTGTGTAGCAGAAGGAAGGACGACAGAAGGAAGGACTGCTGTGGGTGGCTATTTCAGGTCTGTACAATGCGAGAGGAAAAGAGGAGGTGCGAGGGTGGTTGAGTACAGGACAGAACACGTGATTTATACCTGTTGGGAATATGGTTTGTGTGAGTGGGTCGGGTCATGGGCCATCCATGACCCGTGGGTTATTTGATTTTAGGGTTGGTGTTTTACTGTGTAACATAACATTTCTTATCCCTTTAACACGGCCCCCTCAAGTTGGAGACCCGGAGAAGCGAAGGGATCCGAACTTGGAGATGAGGATGGTGAACGCGCGTGTGGTGAGGGGTTTTGTCATAAGATCTACAAGCTGCTCTTCACTGCACGTGTGCTTGAGATCTAGGAATCCCGAAGTTACTGCGTTACGTACGAGGTGGAGATCGATCTCCAGATGCTTTGTCCGTTCGTGAAAAACGGGGTTCTTGGAGATGTGGATCGCTGCCTGACTATTGCACAGTAACGGTATGTTGGTTCTAATTTCTACCCGAAAACTCTTTAGTAGTTAGATGATCCACTTAAGTTCGCACGTGGTCGAAGCGAGGCTGCGATATTCGGCTTCAGCAAATGATCGGCTTACGGTAGTTTGCTTCTTTGTTTTCTAGGATATGGGGTGTATGGGCAACTCTTTTGGTGCACTATTCCCCTTTCTGCAAAGTATTTCTTACACTCATGGTTTATGAACCCCCTCCCATTATCAGTTTGAATCTTTAGAACTCTCACCCCATACTGGTTTTCAATGGTTGTAACGAATTGGGTTATGGTGGATTATGTTTGGTCTTTATGTTTCAGCAAAAAAGTCCAGGTGGCCCTAGAGTAGTCATCCACAATGGTGAGGAAAAATTGTGAGCCATTTAGGGTAGGTACTCGGTAGGATCCCCATAAGTCCATGTGTAGGATTTCAAGGAGTCTTATGGTCTGAATGTTGTGCTTAAGGAAGGGTTTTCTATGTTGCTTAGCCATAGGACATACTTCACATTCGGATAGGTTGTGATTGAAAGGTTTAATTTCATTGATATGCATCAGTTTTTCCTTTAAGATATGCCCTAGTCTACTGTGTCACACATCAACTGAAACAAAAACACTAAAAGCAACATTTTCAAACCTATAGAAGTCTAGTGGAGGACCTTTCATGGTCCCTGAGGGTAGCAGGCAATTTGTGGTCAGCTCATACAGTCCCCTCCTAGCCTTGATTACCGCCACAATATTGTTAGTCCGTAGGTCCTGCAAAAACAGATTGTTGGATATGAATATTGCAGCCACTTCATTATGTGTTGTAAGTTTGTTGACAGAAAGTAAATTCTTAAAGAAACTTGGTATGTGTAAAACTTCATTCAAGGTAATTGTGTCACCGATAGAGGTTTGACAAATATGATCTACTTGTTGCTTTGTGCCATCCGGAAGGGTAGCTGACTCATATGAATTATTGATTTCATGCTTATGACAGGAGTTTAAGTTGGTAACCATGTGTGACGATGCACCTGAATCAATTAACCATGTGCATACATTTTCTTTTCCATAAGTATTGATGTGATCATTACTTGCAAAATTTGCAAGCCCACTCAGTTTTACCTCTCCTGTGGCTTTTCCCTTGATTGCTCTGGAGACTTCCTGTTATATGAAATGTGCTAGATCTTGAGGAATCTGGCTATTCCTTTCAGTGTAATCATTGGACTCCATTTGTGAATCTGCAGGAGAGTCACTGATCATGCCTAGGTTAGCTTTGCTTTTCTGGCCAGTCAACTCTTTGTACCATTCAGGAATTTTGTGGATCTTGAAGCAAGTTTCAATGGTATGTCTGATTTTTTCACACTTCTCACAGTATTTATCTTCCCTTTTTGTGAATGCCCTTTTTCCACTACTGCTGTTGTTTCTTCCCCCTTTCTTAGCATTGAAATTTGTTTGCCTCACCATCATAGCTACATTCATGTTGTTGTCTGAGCTGGCACTCACTGTTTTTTGTCTTTCCACGGTTTGCATCATAGCAAAGGCCTTATTTACCATGGGCAGTGGCTCCATCAACATAACTTGATTTACAACATGTTCATAATCTTCATTTAGGCCCATCAAAAGCTGCACCAATCTGTGTGTGTTCTCCTTGATATTTATAGCTTTAGCAGCCTCACAAACACAAGTGGGTATCGGGCTCAAACTAGCTAGATCATCCCAGAGTTTGTTTAGTTTGGTATAATATGCGGAAATTGTGAGATTACCTTGTTTAAGGTTATTGATTTCCCTCTCTATTTGATACAGGAGTGGTTCGTTTGCCTCGCCAAATCTCTCCCTCAGCTCTTCCCAAGGCTCTCTTGCTGTGGAGAATGACAAGAATGCACCTAGTTCCCTTGGTCATGGAGTTGAGGATCCAAGAGTTGACCATAGAATCTGCCCTCCTCCACCTTGTAAGTAAGTTTCTGTCCTCCACTGGTTGCATGCAAGTTCCATCAATGAAGGATAACTTGTCCTTTGCGCATAGAGAAATCATCATCGATTTGCTCCAAGTTATGTAATTGTTGCCATTGAATAGAGTGGTGACTAAGATGGCTCCAGGGTTTTCTGTATTGGTTATGGAGTATTGTTCTAAATCAGGGTTCTCACTGCTCTCTGCTATGCTTGACATTTTGTGGGTAGGTTGGTAGAGTAAAATGGATCAGCCCTTTGGCTTTGATACCATGAAAGAAAATAGAAGGTATGTGATGAAGAAATTTTCTTATTTTAACGTGAACGAAAACTGTACATTGCTTGAGTTTTTATACTAATGCTAGGAATTCAACTATTGGTTGATGCAAGGTTGTGTTGTGTGGCAGAAGGAAGGACAACAGAAGGGAGGACTGCTGTGGGTGGCTATTTCAGGTATGTACAATGCGAGAGGAAATGAGGAGGTGCAAGGGTGGCTGAGTACAGGATAGAACACATGATCTGTACCTGTTGGGAATATGGTTTGTGTGAGTGGGTCAGGTCATGGGCCATCCATGACCCGTGGGTTATCTAATTTTAGGGTTGGTGTTTTACTGTGTAACATAACATTTCTTATTCCTTTAACAGGAACAGGGGCGAGGTCTCCAACTCCCTCCAAACAGACGAGCACTCATCCACTGGCCAACAATGCTTGGACAAACACACTCAACTCTCGACCAATGCGAGTTCAACTGACACATTACCTGGGCGTCAAGAAAGATGGAGTGATTTGTCGTCCAATAGCGCTCCTAAAAGCAGTTGAGAAAGCATGGTCTATGACATTGGTGGGATTATTTTGGAACAAACGACTAGCATTCCCAGTGATTCACGCTTGGGCGACTACCAGATGGGGAAAGAAGGGATTGGAGAAAACCTTGCTTATGGATAGCGGTACCCAGGGGAGGATCCATAAATTTTTTTAAGTGTGGGCAAAATTTTAATAGGAATAAAAAAATTAATGGGGACAAAATTTTAATAGGAGTATAATTTTATTTTTTTATGGGGGCAAAACTTAAAATGCTAATGTTTTTTATAGGAAATTTATTGGGGTTAGATCCGCCACTGACGATACCATACTCTTTAAATTTACAAATGATAGTAATATGAATGAGATTATTGAGTTGGTCCATGGCATATAGGAGGACAACCCATGTTCCTGCAAAAATGGACACTGGGTCTTCAATTTAATCGTAATTGTATTGAGGCTTTTCCTTTGTGGTTCAATTTTATAACCTGCCGTTAAAGCTATGGACAGTGGCAGGACTGAGTTAGCTAGCTCATTAGGTAAACCCCTATGTATGGATGCTCAAACATTTAGTATGGAGCGTATAGGGTATGCAAAGACTTGTGTTTAGATTAGCTGGAACGTTGAGTTATCAGAAAGTGTAACAGTGATGAAGTTTGGGGACGTGGGTGAGCTGGTAACACTAGAGATTAAGGTATAAAATCCATGGAAACCTAATCCTACTTTGAAGCAGTGGAAACCGACAGGGAAGGTCTTTAAAACGGGGTGGCAAGAGGAGATATTGGAATTAGAACAGGGGACATGGAAACAGACAGTATTCCCCTAACAACTGGAAATAATGAAGCCATCCTTGCATCCGGTGAGCTGCAAGAGCGACCTACACTGTAAGAGAGATAAATGCACTCCCAACACCATCCTGGCTAACACAGACAGCCACCAAAGGAGTAGAGGAGTCAGCGGATACACCCTCCAAGGCTATAGAGACTTCTAACTCTACAGATGACACAACAAAACATTCTTCTCATCAGCAGTTAGCAGGCGCTTCAGACACTGATAGTCATTTAGATGAGCTAACAAAAAAGGAGTTATTAGAAGATGCACCCAATTTGGTGAAACAACAAATGGAGGAGGAAAATCCCCAGAATTTACAATTGCTACCGACGGAAAATAATGGGATTGAGGGGTCCAAAGACACACCCTTAAAGTCCAATCGACGATCAGCCCGAAGGAGAGTCAAACCGAAGGGGTATTCCCCTTAGATGATAGTGTTAGTATGGAATACAAAAGGGCTCAATGACCATCGTAAACAGTCCATGGTCAAGGAGTTAGTGCTTGATAAGAGACCAGTTTTGGTGGGTATTCATGAAACAAAAATAAAAGCCTCTCATACCCAATCCAGACTGCAATTTTTGGGTGTTTAGTAGAAATACTTCACTAACCACTCGCATCCTTACAATGGACGCATTGTATGTCTTTATAACTCAGACCACATTGAGGTGACAACATCCAGTCAAAGTGATCAGTTTATGCACTTGTATTGTAAACTCAGAGGTAAATCTTCTACTTTTGAAGTTACTTTTGTTTATGCCTCAAATTTTTCCTTCTAGTGTGATATATTATGGAAGGATTTGCAACTACTACAAAGTAGAATTTCCAACTCCTGGATAGCCATTGGGGATTTCAATTGTTCTTTAAATATGAATGAAGTTGAAGGTGGTGCTAGATATAGAATGGGAGTTACAAAAGAGTTAAATCAATTCTTCCAGATGGTAGATCTAGTGGATTTAAGGGCAATTGGGCGAGTATTTACTTGGACAAACAAGCAGCAAGGCGAGATGTTGATTCAAAAAAAGCTAGATAGAGCACTTGTGAATCCTAGCTGGATGCGTGAATTCCTATAATCATTTGTATGTTTCGTAGATAATATTCTATCAGACCACTCCTATATGCTAATACACAACATGGTTGACCCGGTGAGAATGGGAGCTCCATTTAGATTTTTCAATGGAGTTACACGGATGGCAGGTATATGGAACTGGTGAATAGCTGCTAGCGGAATGAAGCGCAGGGGTATAAGGCCTTCCAACTGATGCAAAACTTAAAAATAGTCAAACAAGCTCTTAAAGGTTTTGTCAGACAGTAAAATCAAGATCTGGATGTCTGCAAGAGGAACCTAGCTGAAACTCAAGTAGCTTGCTACAATCATCCTATGGACAATGAACTACAGGCGGCTGGGAATCGACGGTTGAAGGAGTATTAAGAGCAACTAGCATTTCATAATTCGGTCCTCAAGCGGAAGGCCAGACTAAATTGACTTAAAGATGGGGATTCTAACACCCGATTCTTTCATGCTTCTCTATTGTCGAGATGGAATGTGAATACCATAACAACATTACAAGACATCAGGGGTGATTTTATCACAGATAAAAAAGAGTTACTGGACTCAATCAGAAGTTATTTCCAACAGTTGATGGGGACCACCCCTCCATAGGGTTTCAATGTTAAAGATGTTTTCGGGATTTCACTCCAACAAGAACTTGTTGATAGATTAACCACTCCTTTTACCTCACAGGAAGTCAAGGAAGTGGTGTTCAACCTTCATCCTTCAAAAGCACTAAGTCCAAATGGATTCACTGCATTCTTTTTTCAAACCACATGGGAGATAATTGGGCCTCTATTTACAGAGGTTGTTCTGAAGTTTTTCTCATGTGCCAAATTGCTCAAATATGTCTTATTCCTATGTAGAAACATCCATCTTTCATAAATGAATATAGACCTATATCCTATTGCACTACTGTCTATAAAGTGATTGCCAAGCTACTTGCTCAAAGGCTTAAACTTGTACTATCAGAAGTTATTCATATGGTACAAGGGGCATTCCTACGGGGAAAAAGTATTGGAGACAATATACTCCTCTTACAAGAGATGTTAGGGGAATACCAATAGGGAAATATATCAAAAGTTATCTAATGAAAATTGATTTTTTCAAGGCGTATGATACTATCAGTTGGAGGTAATCTTGCTGAAAGCTATAGGCTTACCACCCAAATGTAGAGATTGGCTATTAACGTATATCCAAACACCTTCTCTCAGTGTAATGATGAATGGCATCCCATCTTTACCTTTTAGGCCAACCAAAGGTATTAGGCAAAGGGATCCTCTTTTCCCTTACCTTTTTACTTTAGCAATGGTAGGAACATCTAGATACTTATTGCCAGTAATGGCAGATTTCACTTCCACCATAAATGTAGACAACTCCAGTTAACACATTTGATATATGTAGATGATTTGACGCTACTCAGTGGTGCAAACACTCACTCTATCAGAGCTTAAAAAAATATTTTATATATATTTTCAAAATGGTTTGCCTTACAGGTGAACATAGAGAAGAGCAATATGTACATATCCTCATATGTGCGAAATAGATAGAGAATCACTGGCATTATTGGTTTCAGATTACATATCCCTCATTTCAAATATCTGGGAGTGCCAATTACAACTGCCAAGCCCAAATTTGTTGATTTCATTCCCTTGATCGAGAAGATTAAGGAAAAGATCAATGCTTGGTATAATCAGTTTCTATCAATGGCAGCGAGGTTGACTCTCTTCACTTCAGTATTGAATAGTTTGCATATTCATTGGTCTGCACATGTTATTTTGCCTAAGCAGGTTAACAAGGAGATTGATAAAATTCTTAACGCGTTCTTGTGGTTAGGAAAAACAGAAGATGGTAAGAAGGC
The DNA here is from genome assembly GCA_027563825.1 of Erythroxylum mucronatum. Taxonomy (NCBI): domain Eukaryota; kingdom Viridiplantae; phylum Streptophyta; class Magnoliopsida; order Malpighiales; family Erythroxylaceae; genus Erythroxylum; species Erythroxylum mucronatum. Next base: position 23,733,619 of record JAOSBP010000004.1, on the reverse strand, counting down.
CAAGGTAAAATGGAGTGACATTACTCTAACAAAGAAGCGAGTTGGACTGGGAGTTATCACAATTTCCTAAATGCAAAAGGTTCTTTTATGTTAAAGAATATGGTGACTCTTTAATGACAAAAAAGCATTATGGATCAAGTGGGTAAATGAATATAATCTTCAGGATCAGAGTTTCTGGCAACTGGAAAATTATAGAGAATATTCCTGGACTTTCAAATACATTCTTAACTTAAGGAGCTTGGTTTATCTTTACATTAAGCATCACTTGGGGAATGGTGCAAGCATTTGGTGTTTGTTTGATAATTGGTTGTCTTATAGTCCACTTATTTAGAGAGTAGCATTAGCACCACTCAGAAACCATACCCCATTGAATGCGAGGATTTCTTCACTCATCCACAATGGAAAATAGGGTAGCAATTTTAAAGGTTTCTTCTTACTTTCAAAGTACTTGCCTCGTCTTTCTAATGCAATCGGAGAGGACAACATCATTTAGCTGCCTAACCCAAGAGGTACATTTCTTAATTGTACCTGTCATAAGATACTATTGAGTGATGCTGAACGGGTTCCTTGGTCTGAAATTATTTGGAAACAATCTTTAAACCTGAAAACTTCCATTTTCACTTGGTTAGTAATCAAAAACCGACTCAAAACCAATGATAGGTGGTTTGGGAGTTATGATCCCATTTTTATTTTATGTAAACTTACAACAGAGAGTTAGAATCATTTATTTTTTGAATATAACTACACCCAGACAATCTGGAGCAGGATAATGAGTATGCTACAACTACCCAAGTTTACTTTTGAATGTAGGGAGACACTTAACATGATTATTGTGAGGACCAAGCCAGGCGAACCAAATGGAACACTTATTAAAACAGCTTTTACTACCACCATCTACTCCATTTGGAGGGAGAGAAACAAAAGATTATACAAGGAAATCGAAGAAGTAAAATATCGCTGAACACATCATCAATTGGGTTTGAGCCGCATTCACAGCTCACAACAAGCACAATACACTTAGTAATGTGTTGAAAAACAACTGGAAATTATAATTCATTATTTTTTGATCAATTTAGCTCTCTCTAGACACTTCAATATGTACTGATTGCAGTCTAACAATATGACTCATTGTAATGATGTGATAACTTTTGCTATGATTAATATAATTTCTTTTTTTAAAGGAGTTAGTTGAATTTTGTTTCTACTTTTTATTTTGTTATAAAAACTAAACAGGTAGGCTATATGATTGTTTATAAAGGAGAAATACAGAAATTTAAACTACACCAATAAGAGAGAAAATGTTGACGAAGAAGGTTGAAATTATCTCTAGGTAAGCAATCAAACCATCTTCTCCTACCCCTAATCATCTTCAAACCTTCAAGCTTTCTTTATGGGACCAATTGTTAGTACGTAGTGGGTTCTTTATTACGTACCCCAGGGTCCCTTGAAAGGATAAAAAATGAAGGTAATGCAGAATACCTAGATTTCGGTTCCATCTTTTATTTCGATGCCGATTCCGAGCTCCAAACGTCTCCGAATCTCCCGGGTCCTTTAGCGGAAAGTGCTCACCGACTCACGGACAAGGCCTTTCTACAATTTTCTCAAGTTCCGAGCTTCCTTAACGGGTCAGGAACCTTATGCTTGTGAACGGTTTCTCTTAGTAACTGCAGGAGACCTTACCTTATATAGCTTCCATATCGGGCTTCCCTATCACAAGGTCGATATGTACCCGATCCATACTGATTGGGACTCATTTTTTACCCGAACTTTGACCTATTAATCTAGATCATTTATTGGGCCACTTTATTATCTTTATCTGGATCAAATGGCGTAGCTTAATCGATAATTTATTTAAAAACTAAAATTGCAATTAATGATAGTCCAACTTGATAAGATATGGACAAAATTGTCCCTAAGGACAAAAATGTCTTACAATCTCCCCTTTGGACTATCATTAATTACAGTAGACTCTAGTTTAAAATCAACTTAAAAACCCGGTTAAGTCACGCTTGTAACACCCAAATACTCCTGGGAGGATACATGGATGCCACCCAAGACAGGACAAACAAAACCAAACATCACACTTACATTATTAGAATCTCAA
>JAOSBP010000004.1:23719320-23731415 GCA_027563825.1 Erythroxylum mucronatum | reverse complement strand
CTCCGTAACAAGTACCCCTTTAAGAATAGGTGTAGGATCTTTGTTAATTAAGATAGCATAAGATGATGTATTGACACGCTAAATAATCTAATTCACAAAAGGGAAGGCAAATCTAAAGGCTTTCAAAGATGAAACCAAGAAATTTCTGAAAGAAAATAAGTATGTGATGAAGAAATTGTCTTATTTCAACATAACCGAAGACTGTACAATGCTTGAGCTTTTATACTAATGCTAGGAATGAAACTATTTGCTAATGCTAGGAATAAAACTGTTGGTTGTTGCCTTTGTGTTGTGTAGCAGGTGAAGGACAACAGAAGGAAGGACAGCTGTGGGTGGCCAATGCAGGTCTGTACTCGGCAGAATGAAAGGAGGAGCTGCAAAGGTGGCTAAGTACAGCAGGCCACGTGATTGTACTTTGTGGGTGTTGGGTTGGTGTGAGTGGGTCGGGTCATGGACCATCCATGACCCATGGGTAATTGGATTTTAGGGTTTGGTGTTAGAAACATTAGAAACATCGTGTAACATTTCTTATTCCTTTAACATGCCCCCCTCAAGTCGAAGACCCGGAGAGTCGGAGGGATCCGAACTTGGTGATTAGGGTTGCGAACGCTCGTGCGGTGAGGGGTTTTGTCAGGAGATCTACGAGCTGATCTTCACTGCTTGTATGCTTGAGATCTAGGAATCCCGAAGTTACTGTGTTGCGTACGAGATGTAGATCGATTTCTAAATGCTTTGTCCGTTCATGGAAAACGGGGTTCTTGGAGATGTGGATCGCTGCTTGGCTATCGCACAACAGAGGTATGCTGGTTTTGATTTCTACCCGAAAACTCTTTAGTAGTTGGACAATCCACTTCAGCTCGTATGTGGTGGAAGCGAGGCTACGATATTCTGCTTCGGCCGACGGCCTACTGACGGTGGTTTGCTTTTTTGTTTTTCAGGATATGAGCGATTGGTCGAGGAAGACGCAAAACTCGGTGAGGGAACGTCGACTGAAGACACAACTGGCCCAGTCCGAGTCCAAATATGCGTAAGCTGTAGATCTGAGTGTGCCGCATAGAACAAGCCCTGGTTCTGCGTCCCTTGAAGGTATTTTAGGGCATGTTTCACGGCCTTCTAGTGACTTTCCCTTGGTGCCTGCATAAACTAATTTACTTGCTGTGTTACGTAGGTGAGATCGGGTCGTGTGAAGCTCAAGTATTGAAGCCTCCCTACGACCCTTCTGTACAATTCTAGATGTTCAAACAATTCACCTTTGTCCACAGTGAGCTTGGTTCCTGGCGCAATGGGTGTGTTGCAGGCTTTGCAATTGAGCAGGTTAGTTTCTTTTAGTATATCTCGCACATACTTGCCTTGAATGAGGATGGTCCCTTCTGCGAACCTTGCTATTTCGACCCCTAGGAAGAACCTGGCATACCCTAGATCTTTTATTGTGAATTGTCTGTGTAGTGCTTGTTTAATGTTTATCAAGTGTCCTTCGTCTGGCCCAGTAATGAGAATATCATCCACGTAGATTAGAATGGCTGCAAAGTTGTTGTCCTGCCCCTTAGTGTATAGGCAGTAATGAGAATATCTGTTTTGTCAAAGCCCAATCCTTTTAACTTTGTGGTGAGTTCCTTATGCCATTGTCTGCCTGCCTGTTTAAGTCCATAGATGGACTTTAGTAATCTACAGACTTCTCCCTCCTTAGCTTTGTGGTAACCTTGTAGGGGTAACATGTAGAGTTCCTCCTCTAGGTGCCCATGCAAATATGCATCATTGATGTCACATTGTAGGATTGGCCAATGTTTAGCTGTGGCTATAGCCAAAAAGGTTCGGATTGTGACAATTCTGGCTACAGGTGAGTAAACTTCTGAGTAGTCTATCCCTTCCCTCTGGTTGAAACCCTTAGCTACTAGTCTTGACTTTAGCTTGCCAACTGAACCATCTTGATTGTACTTCACCCTATACACCCATTTGGATGCTATTTCTTTCTTCCCTTCGGGTAGCTTTGTTAAAACCCAAGTTTGATTGTCCTCCAAGGCTTTTAATTTCATGTTCATGGAGTCCACCCATTCTTCTGATCTACATGCAGTCTCATATGATAGAGGTTCAAATGTAACACTTACATTACCTATGAATTCCTTATAGCTTGGGTTGTATGCAATTTGATGTGAAACCTCCTTGTCTTTGTAGGTTCCTGCAGGACTAAGAACCTTTGCAGCATTGTGGGAGCAATCAAGGGCAGAAGTGGAATGATGAGCCAAAGCTTGGTGGACATAATCATCAAGGTATTTTGGGTGTGTGTGTGTCCTCAGGCTCCTTCTTAAGTGAGTAGTTGGGGCAGTGTTTTGGTTGGTTGAGTCTTCGGGTTGTGGTGAATTTTCTGTAGTTTCTGGTAAGGTTTCAATCTGTTGCATGCTTGGTGTTTCTGGCATATCCTTTGATATTTCTGTGTTATTTTCTGTGATGCTGAAGGGGAAAAATGGTTTTGGTTCTCTTTCGGGTTTACTTTGTGAACTAGCATAAGGGAAAGTGTTTTCATGAAATGTCACATTCCTAAAGCTAAACACATGTTTTGTCTCTAGGTCCATCACTTTATATGCTTTGTAATATGACATGTACCCAAGGAAAACACACTTAAGGGATCTAGGGTCTAGCTTAGTCCTGGTTGGAGTCTTATCTAGTGCAAAGCATAGGCACCCGAATGTCTTTAGATGGTCATAGGTTGGGGTTTTCTGGTTCAGCCTTTCATAAGGTGTTTTTCATTGCAAAATTTTAGTGGGTATCCTATTCAGGAGATAGGTAGCAGTGAGAAGAGCCTCCCCCCAATGATATTTAGGTAGGTTTGCTTTAAACAAAAGAGCCCTAGTTATCTGTAATAGGTGTTTGTGTTTTATTTCAACTACCCCATTTTGTTGTGGGGTGTAAAGGCAACTCTTTTGATGCACTATTCCCTTTTCTGCAAAGTATTTCTTGCACTCATGGATTATGAACTCCCTCCCATTGTCAGTCTGAATCTTTAGAACTCTCATTCCATACTGGTTTTCAATGGTTGTAATGAATTGGGCTATGGTGGATTGTGTTTGGTCTTTATGTTTCAACAAAAAGGTCCATGTGGCCCTAGAGTAGTCATCCACAATGGTGAGGAAAAATTGTGAGCCATTTAGGGTAGGCACTCGGTAGGGTCCCCACAAGTACATGTGTAGGATTTCAAGGGGTCTTGTGGTCTGAATGTTGTGCTTAGGGAAAGGTTTTCTGTGTTGCTTAGCCATGGGACATATTTCACACTCGGATAGGTTGTGACTGAAAGGTTTAATTTCATTGATGTGCATCAGTTTTTCCTTTGAGATATGCCCTAGTCTACTATGCCACACATCAGCAAAAACAAATACACTAAAAATAACATTTTCAGTCCTATAGGAGTCTAGTGGAGGACCTTTCATGGTCCCTAAAGGTAACAGGCTATTTGTGGTCAGCTCATACAGTCCCCTCCTAGCCTTGATTGCTGCCACAATGTTGTTAGTCTGTAGGTCCTGCAAAAACAAATTGTTGGATATGAATATTGCAGCCACCTCATTCTGTGTTGTAAGTTTGTTGACAGAAAGTAAATTCTTAAAGAAACTTAGTATGTGTAAAACTTCATTCAGGGTGATTGAGTCACTGATAGTGGTCTGACATATATGGTCCACTTGTTGCTTTGTGCCATCCGGGAGAGTAACTGGCTCATATAAATTGTTGACTTCATGTGCATGACAGGAATTTAAGTTGGTAACCATGTGTGATGATGCACATGAATCAATAAGCCATGTGCATGCATTTTGTTTTCTATGAGCATTAATGTGATCATTACCTGCAAAATTTGCAAGCCCACTCAGTTTTACCTCTCCTGTGGGCTTCCCCTTGATTGCTCTGGATACTTCTTGTTGTATGAAATGTTCTAAATCTTGAGGAATCTGACTGTTCCTTTCGGTGTAATCATTGGACTCCATTTGTGTATCTACAGGAGAGTCACTGACTATGGCTAGGTTGGCTTTGCTTTTCTGGCCAGTTAACTCTTTGTACCAGTCAGGAATGCCGTGGATCTTGAAGCAAGTTTCAATGGTATGTCCGATTTTTCCACATTTCTCACAGTATTTATCTTCCCTTTTTGTGAATGCCCTTTTTCCACTACTGCTGTTGTTTTTGCCCCCTTTCTTAGCATTAAAACTTGTTTGTCTCACCATCATAGCAACATTCATGTTGTTGTCAGAATTAGCACTCACTGTCTTTTGTCTTTCCACGGTTTGCATCATAGCAAAAGCCCTATTTACCATGGGCAGTGGCTCCATCAGCATAACTTGATTCACAACATGTTCATAATCTTCATTTAGGCCCATCAAAAACTACACCAATCTGTGTGTGTTCTCCTTGATGTTTATAGCTTTAGCAGCCTCACAAACACAAGTGGGTATCGGGCTCACAAACACAAGTGGGTATCGGGCTCAAACTAGCTAGATCATCCCAGAGTTTGTTTAGTTTGGCATAATATGCGGAAATTGTGAGGTTACCTTGTTTAAGGTTACTGATTTCCCTCTCTATCTGATACAGGAGTGGTTCGTTTGCCTCTCCAAATCTTTCCCTCAGCTCTTCCCAAAGCTCCCTTGCTGTGGAGAATGACAGGAATGCATCGCCTAGTTCCTTAGTCATGGAGTTGAGAATCCAAGACTTGACCATAGAACCTGCCCTCCTCCATCTGGCAAGTAAGTTTCTGTCCTCCACTGGTTGCATGCAAGTTCCATCAATGAAGGATAACTTGTCCTTTGCGCATAGAGCAATCATCATCGATTTGCTCCAAGTTATGTAATTGTTGCCATTGAATAGAGTGGTAACTAAGATGGCTCCAGGATTTTCGATATTGGTTATGGAGTATTGTTCTAAATCAGGGTTCTCACTGCTCTCTGATATGCTTGACATTTTGTGGGTAGGTTGGTAGAGTAAAATGGATCAGCCCTTTGTCTCTGATACCATGAAAGAAAATAGAAGGTATGTGATGAAGAAATTTTCTTATTTCAACATAAACGAAAACTGTACATTGCTTGAGCTTTTATACTAATGCTAGGAATTCAACTATTGGTTGATGCAAGGTTGTGCTGTGTAGCAAAAGGAAGGACGGCAGAAGGAAGGACTACTGTAGGTGGCTATTTCAGGTCTGTACAATGCGAGAGGAAAAGAGGAGGTGCGAGGGTGGCTGAGTACAGGACAGAACACGTGTTCTGTACCTGTTGGGAATATGGTTTGTGTGAGTGGGTCGGGTCATGGGCCATCCATAACTCTTGGGTTATTTGATTTTAGGGTTGGTGTTTTACTGTGTAACATAACATTTCTTATCCTTTAATAGATGACATCCTAATTGTTGGTTATAATACTTCTAGAATTGAACTTAACGTTTTAATATAAAGTGATGTTCTGGACACTAAGTTGCTTGAACTTAACATTTTACTATAAATGTTATGTTTTATTCTATTAAAGAATAAGCATAGCGTTTAAGGAGTCAAATCAAGAATAATATAATATATAGTTATTTATAGTCTGCACAGTGCAGACCCGCAATACTATTAAAATAATAAAAATATTGATTTATTGCTTTGCATCCTTTTGTTTATTGCTTTGCATAAGCTGTCAGTGTAATCTTTTCGTTTGTCCAGGGAATACCTCCAAGAAATGACTTCAGGAAACTTGTACACTTCAAGACAAAGACGGCTATTGCAGATATGTCGGCATTATATACATAATATTTGCTGTAGAGGAATTAACACAGCTTCCAAAATGATCTCTTAGTCTGAATTATAAGATTAATTCACACATAGTTTTCTTTTGTCCTGGCTTTTGGTTTTACGTTATATTAGTAGCTTTTATGCACCCATTACAGGCTTATTTATCTGCATATTTTATACATAGATACGAAACAAAAATGTATGACAACAAGTAACAACTTGAAGTATGAAAAAAATCATATACATTTATCTAGCTGATGTCATTCGATTCGAATCAACATATGCCTCTTCACAAACAGTTTCTTCCTCATACTCCTTTTTCCTGTCCTCATCTCCAGCAGTCCAAGACCATCTTCATTTGTCTGTGTCTACCTGTTATATATGATGGATCCATTATTTCGACAGCTTTGTCTTACATTGGAATTGCCGGACGTCTTAAATCTTAAATTTGTTTTCTAGTTCAAGCCAGCTCATCATAAGTTGCATTTGCTACTATATAACAGAGTGACAGTGAGACATGTGCCTCTCAACTTTTTGATCAGTTTGTATTGCCATGACGAGGTGCACCCTTCTTTCACTTTCCCTTGTACTCTCGTTTACTATACTACTACAACTTCGCACATGCATAGCTTTAGAAGCAGGAACCGACGATGGATCCGAACAATGGGGCTATGTCGAAGTTAGACCCAGTAAGTCTCTCAAATAATTCTTACACTTGTATTCTGTATATTTACAGGCTAACGTTTATTGGACTTTCTCTTACCTAGAGGCGCATCTCTTTTGGTGGCTTTATAGAAGTCGTTTCAGAGTTGAAGATGTGACAAAACCTTGGCCCACGATACTATGGCTCCAAGGCGGCCCTGTAAGTAATTATCTATACATTATACATTACTAACATACATCAAATTGAGAATCTTGTGATCTATAATACATGATCCTGATAATTCAGGGTGGCTCTGGGGTTGGGTTTGGAAACTTTATGGAAATAGGACCATTGGACGGCAACTTGGCCCCCCGTAACTATACATGGCTCAGAAAAGCAGATCTTCTTTTTGTGGTACAAGTCAACACATAGCCTCCATTTCCTTTGATGAAAAACAGTGGAGTTAATGGACCTGATGCATATATTTTTTCTTTCTATGAGAAATGTAGGATAGTCCTTTGGGAACTGGTTTTAGTTATGTGGAGAACAAGAGCTTGGTGGTGAAAACCGATGTAGAGGCTGCAACTGACTTGACAACCTTGTTAAAGGAGCTCTGCAATAGAGATCAGATACTCCAGAAAAGTCCTCTCTACATTTTCTCGGAGTCATATGGAGGCAAATTTGCTGCAACTCTTGGAGTTTCAGTTCTCCATGCCATTGAAGTTGGGGAATTGAAGCTTCAACTAGGAGGTAACGCAACGTTCCAGTTTTCTCTTAGAACAGAAATCTTAATGGAAACAATGATGTTAAAAAAAATTTTGTCTTCTCCAGGAGTGGCTTTGGGAGATAGTTGGATATCCCCTGAAGACTTTGTGGTATGTCAACACAACTATAATGGAGTTCTGACAGCCCTTATTTACCTCTAAAAAGTTTGGACTTCCTATATCCAAATAATACAGCTCTCATGGGGACCTCTTCTCAGCGACATGTCGCGGATTAGCAATTACGGATTAAAGGAGTCAAACAGGTGCAGCTACATTATATAAACTTGAATTGTTAATTACTAAGTAATGTTTAAATTTGAATAAAATAAAGCTAAATATATATCTAACACATTCATTTGCCAAAATAGGTTAGCATTGGAGATTCAGCAGCAAATTGCTGAAGGGATGTATGAAGAGGCGACTTCAACTTGGAGAAGACTCGAGGATGTTGTGTTAGAAAATAGTAACTATGTGGTACACATTCGTACATCTATACATATATATCAGTCTATTTTCACACCTTAGAGCCGGTTCACCTGTCCTCTGCAGAACTTCTATAACTTTTTACTTGACCTGCAAACTAGCCCACGTGAAACCACCAAAACCGAAGGTTTAAAAATGCTGGCATCGGGCAGGTACTCCACCTATCTTAGCAGCAGCAGCAGCAGGACGTTTACAGGTAATGCTTCAGCAAAGAGGAGTGTCGACCTTGATGAACTCATGAATGGGCCTATCAGAAAGAAGCTGAAGATTATTCCTGATGATCTCAAGTGAGTTTATATTACATGACTGCTCTTCATTGTTATGCGTGGTATTGGTAATAATCGTTGTTCCACAGGTGGGGAGAACAAGGATATTTGGTTTTTCAAGCAATGGTTGGAGATTTCATGAAGCCTAGGATTCAAGAGGTAATAATAGATGGAGGTTCCATATAAAAAACAAACAATATATGTTTGGTCCCATTCAGATATTATATGATAATCACATAATAGAATCTCTTCATCTTCTTCCATTTGTGTTTGTTCAAGAGCGCCTAAAATCGTATATTTTCTCCAGGTTGACCAGCTACTATCCAAGGGCATTAATGTTACTGTTTATAATGGACAGGTGTGTATTGGGCAAATCATACTCTAAACAAGTGAAATATAGCTTTATAGCTAACTTTAAATCGGTTTAATACCAATTAACAAGCTTTTCATAAGTAATCAAGAAACTAATTTCTGATGGTAAGACTCAATATCAAAAGCAAGCAAACACTAACAAAATGCTTTGTATTCTAGCTTGACCTCATATGCGCAACCAAAGGAACAGAAGCATGGGTCAAGAAGCTCAAGTATGCCTAAAACTCTTTTTCTTTTCATTTTTTTTCCATGAAAATGGATTAATGTTTAACCACATATGTCAGGTGGGACGGCTTAGAGGAGTTTTTGAGTCAGAATCGTACTGCTTTATATTGCGGTGACCATAAGACCACCACAAAGGGGTTTCTCAGTTCCTATAAGAACTTCTCATTCTATTGGATTCTCGGAGCTGGCCACCTTGTACTTACTTACCTTCTAATACTTCAAATTTTGTTTTTAACACAATGACTGAAATAAAAACGTAGACCAATTATAAACTGAATTTGTATTCTGAAATTTTAAAAAATATTAGACAATAAGAAAGGATTTCACCAAATTTCCTGGAATAATCTTTCAACTGATTTTCTCAATACCTCCTAATCCTTAACTGACATTATTGGTCATAATGTATCTGTGCAGGTTCCAGTGGAGCAGCCTTGTATTTCTCTGCAGATGGTGGGGAGCATAACTGGATCACCAAATCCTTTCTAATATGATGATCTTTGTGCTGGGAGAGGACAAATTAAGTGTTAGAGATCCTTCTGAAAAATTAGTCAATGTAATCCTCATCCTCCATTAATCATAAGAGGGAAATGCTGATTACTGGAAAGATCCATCTTCCAATAATTAAGGGACAATTCCTGTAATATGATTCAGTCAATCAATTTCATTTTTTCTAAATTCTGTTGTAATGATTACTTAAAAGAAAGAGTTGTCCATTAAGGACACGGTTTATTTAATATGATATTACAATGGACCAATGTTCCAAGTTTTGAGCTTTGAGTGGTAGAGATACTTCTATGATCCATGTTTGGAAAGTACAAGATTAATGTTCTTAAATCAATGTTTAATTAGCATTTATGAGAAAGCAAAGTGAAATTCGCTAGTAGCGACAAAAGAAACTAACTTATATGAAAATTATACCTTGAAGTGTAATTAACTAATGTAGTAGTGTTGATAGTATTAAGGGGTAAATTGAACTCCAATTCGAGGTGGCTAAATTCACAAGATGGGTAAAGACCTTTAGAGTCTGTTTGCCCCATTCACAAGAGTTGAACTCGAGACTTTATTTAAGAGGAACAATGTGGCAAGACATTATTTAATTACTTCCGAAACATAATATTTGTTCCATTTACAAAATCACCCAAGACCTTGTTTAAGGGAAATCAAGCTCCCTGCCACTTAGACCTATATGATTGACAAAGACTAATTGTTAGCTTTAAAGATAAGTTTATATAAGCATATAAACATTTGTAAGTTCATTTAATCGTTTAGGGTGGTTTTTGAGATTTGGGTTAGGTAGAATATTACATATAAGGAGGAAGGACAGAGAAAATTTGACAGAGACAAGAAATTCTCGGGGGTAAGTAAGCTACCTTGTTAGCTTTTCTTCATTCTATTTATAATAGAAATTTATACCGTTTTAACAACTATACATATTATTCATCATTGTATAATACTATAAATATTAAATTTCTAGAATCATTTTATGATAACTATATTACAAGTCATAATCTTAATATTTGATTGTCTTTGTCTTCTTGCATGTGTTGTATCTTCTACCGACTTGTGGAAATTAGTTCTTAGGTTTAATTGGGTGCATAAAGATTCTTAAGCTAGTTGTTTCTTTTAGATTAGGTCCTTTATGTATCTGTAACATTGCCCTCCTCTTACGGAGCAACCTTGTCCTCAAGGTTGAAGTTGGGGAACTCTTGGGAGAATTTGTGTAGAGGCTCCTAAGTGGCATTAGATGGTGATTGGCTTGCCCAATATGAACCAACACTCGGGGAATTAATCATCCTTATTATAGAATTTTTCTGTAGCCTAACATTGTCAGTGGTGTTAAAAAGGGCGATTGTCCACAAATTGTTCTAGCAAAGGGACATACTTGAGGTTTAAGGCATGAAAAATCTGTATTTTTGTAGAAGGAGGGAGTTCCAAGTGATATGTAATAGGTTTGATACGTTCTATAACATAAAAAGGCCCAAAAATTGCCTTGACAATTTGTTAGTCTGTCGATTACCCAATAGCATCTAACAATATGGTTTGAGTTTCAAATAAACCTAATCATCTATAGAGAAGGTGATATTGGTGTGCCTGGAATTATCTTGATTGTGCATTTGATTTCGTGCCTAAAAGAGGTTTTCGTGGAGAGTGGACATAATGGATATGCATATTGTTAGCAAGTCTTTAACAGTAACTACAATTATGGTGCTTTGAATATACTCCACGAGCGAAGGTGGTAGGCATCTATATACTACTTCGAAAAGAGTCATTCAAATCTGTTTAACCTAAGGGGTGTGGTTGAGTGGTAGGGACTCGTCCATCCTTAACCAAAAGTCAGGGGTTCGATCCTTGATTTTGGGTATGGAGCAGCCTTAAATCCTTAGGTCAGCTGTCCCACCTTGTGAGGTGCCTACAAACCAGCGAGGGGATTAGTCACTGGGTCCGCCGATGGATACCCTGGTCTAAGACAAAAAAAAGAGTCATTCAAATGGCATAGTGCTATGTAGTATTGCAGTGCTACTCGACCCATGATAAATAATGCAACCAATGTTTTGGTATTTCAGAAGTGAAGCATCTCAAGTGATCTTCAAGAAATCAATTTACTGCTTTGGTTTGTCCATCCTTTTATGGGTGGTACAAGCTGCTAGTGGTAAGAATAGTGTCCTGCAATTTAAACAACTCTAGAAAAAAGAACTCATGAACACTGAATCACAATCAGACATAATACAAATGGGAATACAATCTGACAATATCCTTTACAAAAATTTCTACTACTTGACAGGCAGTGGATCGTGGCCTAAGAGGAGAAAAATGAGCATGTTTTGAGAGTTAGTTAACAACAACCATATTGGTAGTATTAATAATAGATGGAGGAAGATGTGTGTAAAATCATTAGAGACAAAGTCCCAAATTAATCTGGGAATGGGAAGAGGAAGAAGACTTTGGTTGCTGTGTTGAATGGTTTAGTTGTCTGACATACCGGGCATTGAGTTACAAAATCCTTTATCTATTGTAATATGTTGGGCTAATAGAAGACAGAGGATATGCAAGCTAAAGTTCCCTAAATTCCCACATATCTACCTATGGGTGTATTATGAGACTTGGTCAAAATTAAAGGTTAGATTGTTGACTCTATAGGATCTATCACTCAGTTTTTGTAGTAGAGGAGTCCATCTAAAACCTTATAATCAAGGAATTTGATAAGATGTTGTTAGGCTAATTGTAGATTTTGTGCCGAGGGAGGCTATAGAATTCCTGTAGGGCCTGCCAAAGAGCTATTATAGGCTTAGAGACTGCTTGCATTACATGGAGAGTAACAGGAGGTAACCATGATAGGGCATCAGTTGGCCCATTTTCTGTGCCTCATTGCTGTAATTTCAAAATCATACTCATTAATTTTGTTGGACCCCGAACTTTTCTTGAAATTTTGAAGTGTCAAGTGGCATGAAATGAGGAAATTAGAATGAATAAAGAAAAAAAGAAAATTAAGAATGTGTATTGTTAGATGAGATTAAGATATATTGAGGTTTCTATTAAGGTATGGCCTAAAATGGCGTTTGAAGTTTAAATGAAATTGTTAGTGAATAAATTGCTTTAATGGAGTTAAAAA
>JAOSBP010000004.1:23698715-23715685 GCA_027563825.1 Erythroxylum mucronatum | reverse complement strand
TTAATTAAGTACAAATACACCGATATAGATTGAATTTTCTCAGCTGGTTCGACATGTACACAAGGCTAAAATTAAAGCTCCAGAATTTGTCATCAACATCACTAATGTGTGTAACTTTAATTCCTTCCATACTTCGCGAATTTTACAAGCTTAGAGACATCACTAACACCTGAAGTTTCCCAGATTTCATGTCCTTTAAAGTTACTTCATTTCAAGTTAATTTAACTTCCATATTGGTTACACTTAGGCTCACAAAATTCTACTAACTTTTTTCTTTACTCTTTATGATTCACTTTTTACAATCATACCTACAGCCTTAAATTTTCCAAATTTTGAAAACACCTTTATATCACCTATCTTTAGCATGAATTCCTCATCAATTATTTCAAATCCTAACTTAAATCATCCATACAACAGCCCATAAGCTACTGTTTTCGTACATCCAAAAATAGGATAGAAAAGTAACCAATTCATTCTTCATTTTTTTTCCAGTACATCGTTAACGCCAACAACTCATTCAATCATCCCTAATTAGCCATAATAAAATTCTTATAACATATACCACAATAGGTTAGTGTTTCATTTACTTGATTAGCTTAAATGCCACCTTAAATGTCAAGGTTGCTTAGCCTCACTTGCATACAAGAACATTTCAAGAACATTGAGGGGGTATGATGGGTTCGACCATGACTAAAAGAAAAAGACAACAATATATGTAACAACGTTATGCCTTTATAGCTATCTTTATGATGGATTTTCCATGGGTTTTGGGGTGGTGATGTACAAAACTAAGGAAAAAAATTCGAAGGTGTGAGTTAGGTGTAGGTTTTGGCAATGAGAGGGAAGAGACGGAGATTATACAACTAGAAAATTGACAAAAGAAAATGACCATGGAATGCATAAGTCATATGGTGTAGGATGAGTGTTCCTTTTTTTTAAGGACACTTGTCATATATTAAAGTAAGATACATGTCCCCTCTTTAGATGGTACACATGTCCTTTATGATTGCCATATGTCACTTAATTCTCTAAGCCATATGTCACTCATTTCATAGGCATAGTCATCCCAAATCTTCACATGTCAACTTGTCTTGCTACTTGAATTTTTTTTAGTAAACCAAAATACAAGACATTAGAAATGCACAATCATGTCAAATTCATTTTGCAAATTTCATACTCTGGAATATGTCAATTAAGTGCACTTAAAATCTTTGTCACTTCGTTTTCATATTTCTAAATCATGATTCATGTGTGTATACTAATATTATGCATGTGAATGAAATCATAAAATCATTTCCTAAATACACCAAATTAATTATATAATGATGTAACTCATGTTACTCTGTATATTCTGCGTAAATGAAAGCTTCTAACACTCTAACCCTCGGTAGTTTTGGAGACCGACTATTACAATTTTTACGGATGATTGTGAGTTATATATGAGTTACCTTAAGTGTATGTTAAATTTGCTATTATAATTAAAACTTATTTCTCTTGTCCTGTCAAAATTCTTTGAACTATTAATGCCATAAAGTATAAAAAATCAACATTATCTCATTTTTAATCCCATAATAGGACCATTCTTTAGTATTCTTATCCAAGTATCTCCCAAAAAAATGAATGAGTAAAATGTAAACATAGACATATCTTAGATAATGTTCGAGCCCTTCTCATTTCATCTTCTTGTCTAGAATCTTTTTTGGGGAAGCAACTCCCACTTTTATCTACACTATCAATCAGATTTGTATCCCTACCATTAGTAACTTTTCTTTTTATGAATTCCTGTACAATCAAACTCCTAATTATCAATCTCTCTGTGCCTTTGAACGTGTTTGCTTTATACTTCTCCATCCTCATGAATATACAGAATTGGAACCCCGAACCAGATTTTGTTTTTTGATAGGGCATTGTGTTGAACATAAGGATTATAGGTATTTTGATCCTATTTCAAAATGCTTTCAAATTTCCCATCATTTCTAATTACAGGAATATAAGATGTTCTCTACTCTACCATCTTTTCTTGTTTAATATACTCCTTTCTTTCTAACTGATCCCTATATTATTTTCGTAATAATTATTTTGTAGGACCATCAGTGTCAATTCATATTCCCTTACTTCTAGTGAATTCCTTCCTATCATGGATTCTATCACCAGTTCTACTCCATCTCCTTATGTTGTTGTGTCTTCATCACCTCCTATTCCTCCTTTTCCTACTCAAATAAGAAAACCCAATGTTATTCTTCATGATTATCCTTGTTATGTAGCAAAACTAATACTAACCCTCTTTAATAGAAAGTAATGACAGAAGAACTAAAAACTCTTACAAGCACTCAAACTTGGGATTTAATTAATTTACTACCAGACAAGTATGTTATTGAATGTAATTAGGTTTACAAAATTCAGACTAAAGTTGATGGATCTATAGAACAATACAAGACTCACTTTGTAGCTAAGGGTTTTATTGATTATGAGGAAACATTTGTATCTGTAGCTTGCATCTTCTTTGTATTATTTCTACTAAACGATGGAAAATGTTGTAAATGATCTAAAAATGTGTTTCTTAATAATAGCTTTTCTGAAAAAGTTTATATGTAACTCCTCCCGGTTACGATTATCTTCCTAATGAGGTTTGTCGTCTTTGAAAAGATCTATACGGCTTAAAGCAAGTCCTTTGAGCTTGGTTTGCTAAGTTCATATGACTATTTCACTCTTTTTTCCTTTGAGCGGTTTGCTAAGTTCATATGACTATTTCACTCTTTTTTTGTTGGTAAATAAAAGAGCGAACAATTAGCTGAAGCTAATAACAGGATTAATGTGCCGAATGCGACTAAGTACTAGCAGTGATTTACAAGACATCAACCGTAGGACCATCGCTCAATGACCAACTACTTTTTCCTTCTCGGTGATTCTTCAATTTCCTCGTTAAGTAAGAAGCAAATAGTAAATTTTCAGTTTAGTACTAAAACTAAATATCAAATTCTTACATAAATAAAACTTAACGAAAATTTAAAATATCATCAGTTTAAAAACATACTAAATGTTAAAAATCTAAATTAAATTTTATTAAAAAATAAATTAAATTATGATATAAAAGTTAAGGTCCAAGTGGCACATTTTGCCAATCCTATTAAACATATCTCCCTTTCACTTCTTTAAACGGGTGAAGGTACACTTTTCTGCTTCAACCTACTTTACATTGCGTACAGCTACCAGGAATAAGTCAATCCACTCTTACGCGTGCAACACTTAGATTCCGAATCGGATTCCACACACTTGACTAAATGTCGATTCTGCTTGTTGCAAGAAAGTCCGTATCACAACTCACAAGTGACGCGAGATCCAAAAAAAAAAAAGAAGGTATATATATTTAACCATTCTCTAATGGTTCTCTGCTTAGCTCTAAATTAACCTCAGACCAACCCAGCTGCCCTGAGAGCAACCTTGAAGTCTTCATCGCTGTTCCATGAAGATACCTGAATTACACCAGAAGTAAAAGAAAATTATGCCATGATACAAAAAAGTTTTGACTAAGATCATATGTACAACTTTTAGGGAAGAAACAAGAAACATAACAAAAAAACTCGAAACGTGGATTGAAATAGGAGACATCATCAAAATCTAGTTCTACAGCAAGATCTTAGAGAATCTATTTCACCTCTCCATATTCAAAAAGCAACAATGAAAGAAACATTCAATAAACCATGGCAAGATTTCACCATTACCTCGGTCACATGAATGTCAAAATATTTCTCAATCTTCTGCATGATCATGTGGTCCTCATCAGTCATTAAGAAATTGAAAACTGCACCTGCAGGATCCAACGAACCAGTTTTAATCAAATAATTTACTAGAAAGAAATAATACCACTTCGTTTCTCAGGCCATACAGAACATATAAAAAGAAGCAGACGAAAAAGAAAACTTCAAGCATCGTATCTAAAAGTCCCATTATCAAATATATAAAGGTTTGTAGTAACCATAGCTTTTTTTTTATTAAAAAAACTTGCCTTTACTACCAAATCGTCCAGCTCTACCAATCCTGTGCAAGTACACCTCATAGTGAGGCTCATCAGGAGTTTCATACTTCACAGGCAGATCAAAATTGATCACCAAATTAACCTGCATATGAGTGATGATATCTGTAATTGTCAGTTTAAGCAAAAATTACAAATTCATACTACATCCATCTGGAACACTAGAAAATGTACCTGTCTTTGGTCAAAACCTCGAGCAAGAAGGTCAGTTGATATGAGAACTTGCGTAAGTCCATCCTTGAACTCTTTAACTATCTTGTCCCGGTCTTCACGAGTAAGGGCACCATGTATTGTTGTGACCTCATAGCCCAAATTAACAAGTGCCTTGTGCAACATACTAGCACTACGTTTTGAGTTCACAAATATGATGGTTTGTCCCAAGTTCTCCCCAAATTCAAGGATTCTATCTTTTATCACAAGAATTTTGGAAAGCTCATCAGGACAGTTTACTTTATATTGCTTTACAGACTCTAGTGAAAGTTCTTCCTTCTTCACAAAAAGTTGATTGAAATCTTTAACAGTCTTCAACACAAAGTTCTTGACAGCCTCATCAAATGTTGCAGAGAAAAGAAGAACCTAGAAACAAGTCACAGAATCAGAATTGTAATTTACACACATAAATGATCAGCTCTTGCCTCTTCCATTCATTGTTCTCTATGCATATTCTTTTTCCTATTTTGTTTTTGGTAAATACCTCAACAATAAGGAAACATTTGCATCAGATAATTGGGAATATGTCAACAAAGAAATATATCTTATTATGTTGGGAGCTCAACAAACCTGACACTTAGTATTGGACTTCTCTATATCCTTCATTATCTTCATGGAGTCATCTTGAAATCCATCCTGCATCAATTGAATCTTAATTAACAACAAAATATGCAATCGATCGAGAAATCCAAAACCAATCGAGGTAGCAGGAACAAATTAGCAGACACTTCCCTAGCACATGGCATTTACAGCATATTGATGCTTAAAACCAACATCACAGTTAAAAATATGACTGATATAAATTTTGTGGTAGCAACTAGTTGTGACAGTATCTGCTTGGCATTACATTTATATAAACTAATTGTGATAGTATCTGCTTAGCAATACATTTATATAAACTAATTGTGATAGTAAACCAATCTAGCACATAACACACTTTAATATGGTCAGGGAGGAATAGCAGATTTATTAACATCGATTGTTCCTTTGCAGAAAAAATCTAAAAGCATAACAAAAATATAAAGAAACATAGCCAATTAAAACAGTAAGCCTCAAACACTATGTATCACCAATATCTTTCGATTTAGTTGTCCCATCAATGGTCAAATTTAACTGAAAGAGAAATATAAGTGCCGAGCAACAAAAAAAAAAACCAATTATAATAAGTAATATACATAAGAACCAAATCAAAATTTAATGAGCTAAATGAGTATAGTAATATACGTACCTTGGATAGCATGTGGTCAGCCTCATCAAAAACAAGAATCTTCAAATCAGTAACACTCAATTTCCTCAAAGACATTAGTCTCTTAACTGTACCAGGAGTGCCAATCACTACATGTGCAAAAATGGGTGGACGAAACTTGGATCTTTCTCCACTTGTATTGTCCATAGGTACAGCACATTCAGAAGTTATTTGAGTGTAAACTCCCATTTTCTGAAGAACTTCTAAATTCTGCGAGGAACATTTGTTACCATTAAACCACAATCTTAGGTTTCAGATTAACAGCTCAAGCTTCAACAATTCTCAGAACTGAAAAAAAATTGCCATCTGAAAGAAGGGATATAAAAACATCAATGCAACAAATATTCTTCGTGCAGAATAAGCATTTTTTTGAAGTTTAGTCACTTTGACAATCTTAGATGGATAAGCAGGTGTGTTATTTAGAAACTAAGCATGAGCAACAGTTTCCAAGACAAACTGTGACATATATTACATTCCCACAATTATTAAAAGGTGCCCTTCTGTGGCCCTCTATCATGAAAAGGAAACAATCAATAGAATTGTATGCAATAGAAAGTGGGAATAAAACCCTCACCTGAATTGATAACTCTCTTGTAGGACAAATACAAAGAGCTTGTGTTCTCTTGAGTTGTGGATCAATCCGACTCAACATACCAAGAACAAAGCAGGTGGTTTTACCAGAACCATTATGAGCTTGTGCTACCAAATTTTTGTAAGGAGGAGTCAAGATCATGGGAAGACTAATCGCCTGGATTTTACTTGGTTTCTGAAATTTCATCTCCACATATAAACCCTTTAACAGCTCGGGTGACAAGTTTAACTCTTCAAATGTTGCTGCTGAACTGTAGGGAGTATCACCAGTGGTAACCTATGCCCCCCCAAAAAAAAAAAAATTCCATCAAAAGAAACTCTAGCATTTGTTGTACGAGCTCAAAGCTTCTAAAAAATCATAATCTAGCCATTCCAAAAGAAACTTTCATTGTCTACGCGTTTGTATGCTAAGTTATGCAATTTCAGGATAAATAAAGTGAATTTTAAACCATTGAACCTGCTTATTAGTACCTACTATCAGGTTTGAGAAAATTTTTGAAAAGGGTAAGCATCAATTATAGGTTTTAAAGTTTATGTGCCAGCATCTAAACTGTATAAGGAAAATTACCATATATATTTAGACTGGTGTGTTCTTCAGTCTTTAATTCAATTAAATAAATATAATTAAAAAAATTATTTAAACAATTCTAATTATATCGGAATTGTATCTCAAGTTCCACAATGTTCAATTTGTAATGACCTCTTACAAAAAGTGTTTCAATCATATGCAACTTTCATACATTATAGCAGTGATTCCATTGCTTAGCTAATACAAGGACTCTTTAATTTAACACTAAAAAGACAAATTAGTTGCCATGGAATTCACATGTTGCTAAATCCTAACGCTTATGTTCCATGAATCTCATATTTATTAAATGCGACAATCCAACACACTTCAACTACCATTATCTCCAAGAGCAATACTTGCTGTGATGTATTTAATTCTTGTTATTATTCCAACTTGATTACTAAGACCTACTTTGGTTATCATTTTTATGACCTTTCTCTACAAAGTATGCCGCCTAGAATTAAGGTATCATATAAGCACGTTACTTGTTGTGCTATTCTCTTTCGAACTGAGAGGCCATTCAACCTAGCTACATATATGAGTGCAAAGAAAAAACAAATTAAGGTCTCATAGTTGCTCATATTTAAAACTAATAATTTCACGTATGCAAATAAAAGAATTTTGAGAAGAAGAAAAAGCTGTCACACCCAGATAGTCAAAATCCATCATCTATAATACAAACCCAAACAACAATTTTGTACGTTCACCAACTGCAATTTGAAAAATAAGAGAGAGAAACAAAAGCAAAAGGAAGAGAAAATCTTACAGCTCGTATCCTTGAGTCGTCTGGGTCATCGAGAAACTTATTAACCTTCTTCTCATCGGCGATACTCAATTCGTCAACTTTCAACTGAGACACCGCTTTATCTTCAGATTTGATCCCATCATCGAGGCTTGGATTTTCCTCTTCCTCTTCTACCTCGTCTCCCCATGATCTCTTGACCTCTGTAGGTTTGGTCTCTGGCACCGACGTAGTCGAATCGGCCATTTGTTAATAAAGCGTCTTCTAGAGTTTCAAAGCCTTTTATAAGTAGAGGCTTTTGGTTTTTATAATAAAGACGGCGCTGATATTGGCGGTGCGTCGAAACAAAGCAGCTTTGCCTTTGCGTCTTATGACTTGTCTTGACTGCGGTGTGTGGCCTAAGTAATGAACTAGAATTACTTGATATTTTTGATCGGGCAAGTTGGATTAGTTCTTGGTTGGCGCCAGTACAATAACATTACTAATCTTACACGTAACGCAATTAAAATTAAATAATCGTAACGCTCGATCTGTAGTTTAGTGCTATCTTGTGGTATGCAATTGACCAGGGGGAGGAGGACACTTGTCCGTATTCTGTTGTTAAGTTCTGGGTACAAAGTACAAACGACGCCGATAAACGCTGAGGCGGGGAGAAGGTGTGAAGCGTTTTCCTGGTGCAACTTTGAAGCAGTCTTTTAGCCTTTATATGTGGACCCCACAACATTTTCCCGCTTCCATTTTCGCACCTTTTCTTTTAATTTTACACACGTGGGACTGTTCACTACCCGCGACTTTGCCCCGTGACGTTTTCCGTTAGGGGTTTACGGGTTCGTAAGAATTTGCATCTTTCTAATCCAATCTGTACACGAGGAGGGGGAGTGGAATTACGCCTCAAAAACGCGCGTGGAAGTGGCTCCCACCATATGCATCCAATACTGAACGGCTCAACCTCCTTGCGTCCATGCAAAATCTCTCCTCCTAGCCACCGTACCAGAACACTCCCCACCCACCGGCTCTCTCTCTCTTTATCAGTCTCTATCTCAAATTCTGAGTCTCACACAGAATTTCACTTTTTATTTACTCCCATTAATATTCCTTCTCTTCTATAACCCCTTCAAAATTCTCTAGAACAAAAAGAAAAGTTTTAAGAAAGAAAACAAAAGGCTACCCTGTCTCTCTCTCACGGTTGTTTGGTTCAGTTTTGGAAACTGCATTTTCTGAATCCGAGTAACCGATCACAATGGCAGCTCCTTCGACTGTTCTGACGGCCGCACCGGCGTCGTTGTACGTCGGCGACCTCCATCCCGACGTTAATGACGCTCAGCTATTCGACGCGTTCTCCGAGTTCAAGAGCCTCACGTCCGTACGTGTCTGTAGAGACTCGTCCTCTGGGATGTCACTCTGTTATGGTTACGTCAACTTCATGTCTCCTCAAGACGGTAAATGTTGCTCTTGCGATGATCGTCTTTCGAGATAATGCTGTTGATTCTCTTGGTTGGCTTTGCTCCTTTCTTTTGTTACTTTCTGATTTCTCTGTTCTGTTCGCGGGGAAAACGAGAAAGGAATTGGAATATTTGGAGCTGGTTTTGACAATATGGTTTTTAGTCTTCTGTTTGCCTGGTTGTAATTTGCTTAATGCAAACGAGGGAAGTGGAGTTTAGAATTTGGCCTTATCAGATTTGTTTGTTTTTCATCATCTTGTAAGCTGTTAATCATCAGTTAGATTTGATCCTTTTTTTTAATGGATTTTCACTACAGATGCACGACGCATATCTTTCTTGGGATAAATCGGAAGTAAACAATCAATTTATTTTACTTTTCTATTCCATGCACTGTTTGTTTGTGTTTTTCTTCGATGCGAAATTTTATGTTTGTGTGTTCGGCTGCCATGGAGTTGCATGGATGGGTAATTAATCGTTAAGGAATATATGCAATTGTACATCAGAGGAGCAGTAGGATTACTTTAGTTATTTTCATGAAGCTTCTTGATTGCCTGTTTGCTGAACAATAGTCAAAGACCTTTCCTGGTTTAAACTATCCTTAATTGTATCCGAACTTTCTTTTAGCTTTTCATATTTTTCTTCTCTTACATTGTATACTTCTTTTATGCTTGTTGTAATTTTGATATTGCTCTCTGGGTTGAATAGCCATCCTAGCAATTGAGACAAAAAATCATACTGCCGTCAAAGGAAAATTGATAAGGGTTACTTGGTCGCACCGTGACCCTGATGCAAGACGGAGTGGGATAGGAAATGTGTTTGTTAAGGTATTCCTATTTGCCTTTTATAATATAGAACAGTGTTTGAACTAACATTTGGGTTTTGTATATCATATAATCATATTTATTGACATGGCGTGTTTGTGGCAGAACTTGAGTGAATCTACCGACAATGTTGGCCTGCAAAATTTGTTTTGTCAATTTGGTAAAATCATATCTTGCAAGGTTGCTACTTTTGATGATGGGAAGAGCAAAGGTTATGGTTTTGTTCAGTTTGAGTCAGAGGAGTCAGCAAATACTGCAATTGAGAAACTTAACAACAGCATTGTTGGTGACAAGCAGATGTAAGTGTACATTTGTCTTCTTCAAATCTGAGTACTTTTCCAAATTTAAACGGTTTGTTCTTTATGCAATTATTGTCAACTTGAATCTTTAGCATGTGTGTCAGGCTTTTTGTATTTAATTGGCCGCTAACTTGATTTTTTGGCACTGTTATGTCGAGTTTCCCTGTATTTATTTAGTACGTAACTTAAACTTTTGGTGTAGATATGCTGGAAAATTTGTCAAGAAGAGTGACCGTGTTATGTCTAATGCTGATGCGAAATATACGAACTTATATGTTAAGAACTTGGATCCAGATGTCACTGAAGAGTTTCTGCAGGAGAAATTTGGTGTGTTTGGGAAAATTGCTAGCTTGGTGATTGCGAAAGACGAAAATGGGACATCAAAAGGATTTGGTTTTGTGAACTTTGATAAACCAGATGATGCTAGACGAGCATTGGAGGCAATGAATGGATTGGAAATGCGTATGTACTATTTGTATCCCTTTTGGTATTAAATGAGGATAGTTAACAGCTGTTAAAAGCATTAAAGTCTGCATTTGCATTTTATCAACCATTCAGTATGTTGGGTATCTGTGGAGCAGGTTCAAAGGTTCTTTATGTAGGAAGGGCACAGAAGAAAGCAGAGCGAGAACAGATTTTGCGCCGTCAGTTTGAGGAGAAACGTAAGGAGCAGATCTTGAAATACAAGGTAGTTCGACATCTGATTTCCCCTCTCAATTTACTAGTGATTGTGGAATAGGAGGGATTTTAGTTCATCTTCTACAAGATGCCATTTTGCTGAATATAGGAATAAGCATGAGTTTTAATTTTTCTGTACTTGCAGCATAGCTAAATAAAAACACAAAGCATACTTTGGGAAGAATTGTCAATTACTTATCATATGTGTCATGTTGGGTTATTTTATGATGAGAAACTGACTCGATGTGGTCTTTTTCTAAAAATTTGATAAATTGGAAATGAAGAAGCTCTCCAAAAAAAAATCTCTTTCAAAATGTTCCTATTGAGACCGACTTGTGGAATTATGGGAGTCTTTTTTTATTTAATAAAAATATTCGATCCTGAATTCGCTTGTTTTAAGTTTTTTTAATATTCTTCAATTTTAGGGCTTGAATGTATATGTCAAAAACATTGATGATGATGTCACTGATGAAGATCTAAGAGAACACTTTAGCCAATGTGGCACAATAACATCTGCAAAACTCATGAGAGACGAGAAAGGAATAAGCAAGGGTTTTGGATTTGTCTGCTTCTCCCGCCCTGAGGAGGCTAGTAAAGCTGTCAACACCTTTCATGGTAAGATAAGAAGTTTGCATACATGTCAGGCTTGGAAATTTTAGTTAGTAAAATTTCGTCTAGATTTGTTTGCATGCAGATATATTTAAGTTTTGAAAAATAAATTAAAAAAAGTATGGTCTCAAATAATAAAGGAAATCATATTGTCTAATGTCTAAATTTAGCCTTAAAACTTTTTGACAAATCCAGTGAACTCCCAAGTAGAATACTGCATCATTTGCATTACTCGGAACTTGATGAAATGGAAGTTCAAAAGCATGAAAGAAAACCTTTCAAACTTTTTGAGTAAGCATACATCGTAGATAAGGATTGCTTAACAAGCCACAGATACATAAGTTAATAATAAGCAATCAAAATAACAAATTTTTTGAAGTTGTTGATAATCTCTGATACCCAATCGTTTCACAGGATTCATGTTTCACCGGAAACCATTATATGTGGCTATTGCTCAAAGGAAGGAGGACAGACTAGCACGGTTGCAGCTAGAATATGCACATAGAATGACTGGGCTAGCTACGCCTTCCAGTGTCTTGCCTGGTGGATATCCTCCTCTTTACTATACAGCTCCTTCCAGTGTTGTATCACAAGTACCTCCCCGACCTGGGCTAATGTACCAGCCTCTGGGTATGGGGCCAGGATGGAGGACCAATGGTTTTATGCCTCCAACCAGACCAATGTTTCAACCAGCAGTGCCTGTTGTAAGGACTTGCAGCTTGGCTTATGAATCAAGCCTACTCTTAGCCATAAAGTCTCATGTCTTATTAGATTACTGTCTTTTTCAATTTCACGTCCCATGTGTACACATGTGCTTAGAACTTCAAATTACAATCGGGCTTATTTGAGCTTCCACGAAATTTTGTTACAGATGCCAAATAGTCATAGGCAAAACAGGCAAAGCAGGGGAAGGTTCAACAGTCAGATACTTCCTCAGGCTGTTGCTAATCCCATTCCATTCATGCCCCGGCCCTCTCTGTCACTGGCTGCTTCAAAAGATCCAATTGACCAGGTCTTGTTTTTTCCTTTTCCGTATGCTGCAAATTCATTGATCATACCATTTGATGCTCTTGTTTTTTCGTTTTGATGCTCGTACGAGATGATCTTGTATCTGCATAATGCTGAATTGGAATCTTGTGGTCATTTATAGATTATAACGTAAGTCTTTACAATTCCTATGATCTAAAGTTGTGCCTCACAGTTTCTATAGAGCTGATATAGTTGCTTTGAAGTATGATGAATGCCCTCTATATCAAGCAATCATTTTCTGCTAAAATCATCAGTGACTCTTAACCTTATTGGATAACTTTAACCGGATGTTTGCAGTTGTTTTGCCCACTCAAAACTTCCACCCTTTCTTGCATACAACATTTGCTCAAGTATGAGATATATATGCAAAACAACTAATATGGATTTGTAATCATTGTGTTGTACATTGTATTTTTTTATTCAATTTGGTTGCAGCGGGGTGGTCAGACAAAGTATGTGCCAAGTGGTGGTCGTACAAGTGAATTGAGCAAAGGATCTGGAGCCGCATCTGCTGCTTCTAATACGGTCAGAGCTTTGCCACAGGGATCAGATATGCTGAGTAGCATGCTTGCTGCTGCCTCCCCTGGGGAGCAGAAACAAATTCTTGGAGAGCGTCTCTACCCTCTTGTTCAGAAGCACAAGGTACTTGCCATAGATTAATAATTCTTTCTAAATATTAAAAGGCTGTTTTTTGCAACTACTTTGATAAATTTTGGAGGTATTAAAAATTTCGGGTTCCTTAGGAGGCTGTGGTTGAATACATCAGGAAAGTTTAATTCAGATGTAGTTGATGATGGAAGGAGGTTCCTTTTGCTTCTAGTGGAGGAAGTGAAAGGTTCTCTCCCAAGTTGATAGAATATTTTGTGCGCTATATAATGTCGGTGAACACTTTTACATGTGTACACTCATAGGCTTGATTTGTTAGATGTCTTAATTATATGGATTAGTGTTTTCATGCAAACTATCAAGATGAAGAGACCAACCCAAGCTAATTGTGCTGATTTACATTTACGTGCAGCCTGATCTTGTCGCAAAGATTACTGGAATGCTTCTAGAGATGGACAATTCGGAACTACTTCTGTTGTTAGAGTCACCAGAGTCTCTGGCGGCGAAGGTGGAGGAAGCTGTGCAGGTACTCAAGATCTCCAAGACAAAAGTACCTAGCCAAGACAACCTTCATTCAAGTTACCTGTCTGCTGAGGTCGCCGTCAACTAATAGTAAGAGGGTTGCCAAATAGAGTTTATGAAGGATAGGTGTTCTGGTGCAGCTGAGCTTCTTAAGAGCCTAGGTTGTTTCTTTTTTCTTTTTGATGCTTGAGAATTGAGATGAACAAATCTTCTCTCACCTAGCTTTGGAAAACTTTTAACTTACAGGTTTTATTCCATGTCATATGTATTTGTTCCTTTTTGAAAGATCTCAACTTGCTACTGGTAAGTCTGTAGGATATTATCTTAGCAATAGGTTAATTATATTATACTCGCTTGGTATCTCACCTCTTCCCATTTAAATCTTTATACTTTGAAAATTATCATTCTTTTTTTTTTTTAGTATTGGTTAGTTATTCCATAATTCTTCTCATCATGTTCAGTTAGTTTTTTTCATCTATTTATAATTCTAAAACAATACTGCATTATTATTTAAGAATTTTAATACTATATCGTTTTAGATTAAAATAAATAGATTAAAAATTAAAGAAATATGATAAAGAAGCTAGTGTGATAATTAAACAATATCGTAATATCCTAAACATTATCGTAATAACATAATGACGTCGTTGAAATGCAGATCCCAATTATGTTATTTTGTCTAACTAGGTACCTCCTCTCATACTTCCCTATATAGACCAGAATTATCTTATCTGGAGAACAAGTCAGTTAGAATGATTGGATAAACGATTTATCAAGTACAATTAGACTTATAATTTTTCTTCTTTGATTCTTCCTTGAACCAGTGATGTTTACTATTACCCTCAAACTTGGAATAAATGCTTAGGAATTGTGGTGGAACATGTTTATCCTCCATAATTCATTTTCCATCAGCCAGCCACCCACAGAACCAAAGCGGAAAGAAACCAAAAATTACTTTCCCATTTCATAAAAGACAACATGCCTTTTTCTCTTAATCAACATATGAGCATACAACTCCTTTTTCTTTTTTCCCTAACAAAAAGCAAGCATCTGATTCCATTCAATAATTTGGGAATCCCTTTTTCCTCGTTGGACTAATCCTGCTTTATTCCATTTTCTACTTTAGCTATGTGAATATTCAAAGAACATGCTCCTTCATTCATTCTCACATAAAGCTGACTCCGTAAAGTAAACCAATCTTTTTTAATAATTTAAATAATTTACATTACCCATTGATCTGCCAAAACAACACGATAAGAATTCCATGAAAACAAGGATTTATTTACTTATTTATTGACCGGGGTCCTGACAATTCCTCCCTTAATCTGAATGCTAAAAGCATTTGGTTTATATCACTCTCAAAACAAACTCTTAACAAATCACGCATTCAACTTGCAAGGTTTTGACGTCACATTAGCTAACTGTTCTTGACTACTGCAATAAACCAATTCTATTGTAACAGCCTTTGTAAGCTCTCAAAGAAAATGAACTCTTACATTTCCTCCCTTCTTATAAAAAATTCCAAAGGATTTTCCATATACCTGCTAATAATACTTGTTACAAACATCAAGTCTGGTAGAGTGGCTGTCAGGTACATGAGGCTTCCTACAATCTTTTTGAAATAAGTCTTATCAACTTTAACTCCATCTTTCCTAAGTTTAAAACTAAGGATAATAGGATTTTGAACTGAATTGCTTTGATCCATTCCAAACCTTTGCAGCACATCGAGAGCTTTTCTGTTATTTTGGTTAATGAAGCTTCCGTCTAATCTTTGCATGAGTTCAACTCCTAGGAAATATCTCATCTTACCAAAAGATTAGCCATGTCACGTCATCAACATACAAACTTACAATTAATACGTTATCATCCATGCTTGTCTTAATGAAGAGAATGTGCTTATAATCACATTTTTTGAATGCTTCCTTCATAAAATAAGCCTCTATGCGACTGTACCAAGCACATGATGCTTGCTTAAGCTTATAAAGGGCTTTCTTCAACTTGTAAACCTTTTGCTCATCCCTTTTTTGTATGTAACCACAGGGTTGTTCTATAAAGACATTTTCATTTAATTCTCCATATAGAAAGGCATACTTCACTTCCAATTGATAAAGAGGCCATACGTTTTGAGCATAGAATGTGACAACCAAGCGAACTGTATCCATTCGCACCACTGGAGTGAAAACGTTTGTATAATCTATCCCATATTACTGGTCATACCACTTTACTACAAGCCTTGCCTTGCGTTTTTCTATTTCTCCTTGTTTGTTGAATTTATTCTTGTAAATCCATTTTACTCCAACATTTTCGGCTCCTTTAGGTAATTCAATTAACTCCCAAGTGTTATTCTTTTCTATGGCTTATATTTTAATATCCATAGCTCTCCTCCATAT
The DNA here is from genome assembly GCA_027563825.1 of Erythroxylum mucronatum. Classification (NCBI taxonomy): domain Eukaryota; kingdom Viridiplantae; phylum Streptophyta; class Magnoliopsida; order Malpighiales; family Erythroxylaceae; genus Erythroxylum; species Erythroxylum mucronatum. The sequence continues at coordinate 23,699,899 of JAOSBP010000004.1, read as the reverse complement.
TTCACTTTTCACAACATCTTCATAAGAAATGGGATCAACACTTGCAAGCATGAGAAAATTATTAGTTATGTCATCTTTAGAAAAATTATCTGTTGCTTTCATAGTCTTTCATCCATATTGGTGGTCTTCTATTCCTCCTTTCATTCAAGCGAGTTGCACTACCTTTGTTATTAGGATGATTTTCTTTTGAATCTGCTCTTTTGTCTGAATCTATTTCTTCTGAATCTGCCACATCAATATATTAGATTGATGCATTTCTTCAACCGTTTCCTTCATCCCATTCAAGATCACACAAAATGACATCTTCATACTTATTATCCCATACCTATTTTCAATCTTCGTCAAATACTACATCCCTGCTAATTATAATCCTTTTTGAAATTGGATAATAAGTCAATACGCCTTTGATTCCTCACTAACTCCAAGTAAGACACACTACATGCTTTTATCATCCAGCTTACTTCTTGTATTATTAGGCACATGAAGATGAGAAATACAACCAAAAACTCTAAAAAAATGAACTGAAGGCTTGGCTCCACTCCAGGCTTCTTCTGGTATCTTATTTTTTTATCGCTAATGTTGGACCGCAATTCAAGACGTGTACTGCCCAATTTACTACCTCTGGGTAAAGAGTTTTCGTAATATTTTTTCAAATAGCATATTGCAAACCATATGTTAGATTAATTTAATAATCATAAATGTGGCTCATGTTATTTTATTTGATTCTAATATAAAGTGTACCCAAAATAATGGTTATTGGGAAAGGAAATTAGAGTCATAGGGTTACTTAATAAAGAGATCCTTCCCTCTCCCTTAAATTTTAAGAAACGTTTACAGATATAAAAACACATACGTTCTTGCATCAATGAAGAGAACAAAGAAAGGCAAGAAGGCGAGAGTTGGTAAATTTTTTGTGTAAAGAAGGGATTTGCTAACAAGAAGAGATTACATGAGTATGAATCAAGGTTAGTATTTCTCTCTTTTCTTTATAACGCTAATTTTAGGGTTTAAAAGTATTGAATTAATTGTGTCATAAATATTCTTAGGTGAATTCTATGCTTGTAATATTGCTTAGAATGTTAAAGCTTAAATCTCATATCTCATATGTGGTATCAGAGCAAATTATGACACTTTGATTTGCATTAGAGTTAACCCTAAAATTTTCGAGAGCGATTAATATTGCT
>JAOSBP010000004.1:23677352-23690553 GCA_027563825.1 Erythroxylum mucronatum | reverse complement strand
TCGGGAAGGTCCCGGTAACAAAAATTTTTGTTTTCCGCACCTGGTACATGTGATGTACCTCCCGGGATTTTCCTACACATATTACATAAATATCAATACTTTGTTCTTATAAAACAACTTATTGTATTAATTGTGCTACAACATACGAACATTCTATAGGTAACAAACCCTACGTGGAAATGAGTTCACAAGTTCACGTGACACAGTTCGCGACGCTCGATGTACAATAGCTCTTACTATTTCCATTGGAAGACCTATAGGATACAAAGTCCTAATCAACGACCTATAGGATACAAAGTCCTAATCAACGTTCTTCTATTCATCTCTTTAATAAATGTCATCACTAACAAATTATAAGTTTTCTTGTTAGGCATAATATTCCAGAGCATTCGTAACAGTTCGCCTTGAGGTTGAGGTAATGTCGCAATCAAAGTCATGTACTTTACTTCAACATTTACATAAGCTAGGCAACCTATAAAATATAACTCTTGCATTATGTTATTAACTGAAATAACATGTTGTGTTAAACTGTCTCCAGGCATTAAACGCATGTTAACAATTATACATACATACTACTAATACATCTCTTCTGTGCCTCACATCGAATAACTTAGGCTTTCGCTTAGTAATAGGCATTTTCCTGAAAAACAAATTTTCAGGAATCAGAAGAGTGCACAAAATAAACAAATTATTTTGTCTAACACATAGCAAACTCGTGCTTATAAAATTAAAGCAATTTATTTAACTAATCAAATTATGTTATTAAGATCTAATCAATTATAATTGAACTAATCAATTTATCTGGGTTTAATTAGAAACTAATTTCTAATGAAACGCCTAATTTTACTTCAACGTTAACTAAACAAATTAGTTTTTTTTTTATTTTAATTTGAAACTAATTTAAAGAAAATAATTAGTTTGGGTAAATTAGAAAACTTATTTCTAATTCTTTATGTTACATTTAATTTAAACATCAATATAGATATTGAGGTCTAGTCCATCTTTAATGTGGTTATTAAGGCCTAAGCCTTTATTCCCACAAGGCATCCTAGACATGACCCATTTATTGTTATTATAACTTATATCTCCAAAGATACAAGAAAAAGAGAGGTCTTCTTCCTCCTCTTATCTGCGTATCTGATCTTTTTTTTTCGTTACTTCTTCTTTTTTCTCTCATTACTACTATCTTTGGATTCTTGTTTTAGTAAACAATGTAAAAACTATAACCAAAAAAAAAAACTTTGAACACAGAAAATCCAAAAGCACACAGCATGCACGAACCTTTTTTTTCGATTAGATGGGATTTTCATGAACGGAAAAAAAAACAAATCCATAATCTAATTCTAAGATGACAGAATTTACTGTCCTCAACTCTAGCAGAAATAAAACAACAACAATTCAAAGAGCAACAAATGAAAGAGAAACTAAAAAAAATTGGCACAGAATTCAACCATAGAAGACAAGTTAATGCATAATAACAGTGCAAACCTTGATGACAAATTTATCTAATCATTCACAAATAATCAATAGCTAAAGTTTAACACAAATTCTTATATATTGATGTTAACATGCATATAAAAAAACAAACACAACCCTTGCTCTGATACCAATGTTAGAATAAGCAAGATAAAACATAATCACAGAGATCATGTCAAATAGGATATGTTCATATGCATATAAAACAAAGAATCACGTACTTGGATTCTTATTGTAATTCTACTGGTTAAAGAACTTTTGTTACTAGTTTTACTGCAGAGATCTTCTTTGTGTGTAAACTTGATGGAAGAATCATTAGAAGCAAATACACGCAGATGTATATATCCATAAGTTTTGCTTATATGGGTTTCATATACAACCAATAAACCTTTGGTAGTTATTTTAAGAACATTGACCATAATACCTTTCATTGGTGTATATGAGTCATTATTTTGTGCTGAGAGGATACAGAACTTCTAAGGTGCCACAATTTGGGCAGGTCTTCTGAGAAGAACAGTAACGACTAACAAAAAGAAGAAAGCATATATAAAATGAGAAGGTGGTTTTGCATTACATTTAGCTTTGATCATCTTGCTTGAGCATAGAAAAAAAATAGAGCTGCAAAGGCTCATGGTTCATAGAGGAAGGTAGTGAGGTAAATAAAAGGCTAGAGAAAAAGAATAAAGTCACTGAACTGATAATTCAGGAAGTGACAGTAAGAATCTATGTGAAAAAAGTCTCAAAACTTTAGGAACTTATTAGACCAGTGGATTCCTTGTGTATGGTGTGCATCGGGAAGGAATTTCTAGTCATTTTCTCGGTGGTGAAAGCTCTAAAGCTATAACCGATTTCTTGTTTTCATAATACTGTTATATTTTTTGCCTTCTTTCGTGTAAAAAGCCACCAAATGTAAAGCAATATATGTTAAGATAATCAAAGCACAAATACCAGCTACTACGCCACAAATTTAATTTTTTGTACTCTTGCAAACTCACACGTAGATCAAAGGCAGACAACAACTATCATAATTGTCAAAAAGCATTCACAAATATAGATTAGACAAAAAATAGAAATCAAGATACAAAGAGATTAGATATGAGTAGGCAGTACATTCTTTCTTTTCCTCTTCTGGAGGGAAGAAAACATGCATAATCTATGAATATCTACTGAAACAACTCGTAGAATAGGTTATAAAGATTATGCATACATGTTTCTAATGCACATGCAAATATAATTAATATGTCAACAATACATTCTACTCCATCAATCTGGTTGCATTATAGAGCTATCTACTCCAACAATATATTCTTGGGTGCAGCCTGGTTGGTTCCACTGAATTATCAAATTAAACAATAGCACAATTGCTAATTGCATTAACCTTCAACAATTTTTACATGAGATGCACAGTTGAGCACCAACAATCTAATAAGTAGTAATGAAGGCCAAGAAAGTATGAAGAACCCTAATCAAGTAAATGTAATGGTTTTTTAAAAACCAGAAGTTCATAATTCTGCAATATATATGCTCTGTCACAGTTGCTTTAAATTGAAACTGAGTTGTTTATAAAAAAGCAGCTGGATTAGCAATCGCGAATTTTCCATGTTATAATCACAAGTAGAAAAAGTTAATACACAGCAAGTAAATCAACACACGAAATTTATTAATGTAGTTCGGCACACACAATCTACGTTTGCGAGCCCTTAGCCAGATTAATCAACTTTCACCTAAGTATAGTAGTCTTACAAAAGGCTTTACTGAGCTGACACCACTCACCCCTTGACGCTAACCACTCGTACTTACACCCTGTGAAAGCATTTCCTCAACAGGAGATTTTTACAACAACAAATAAAGATAAATATAAACATAAATCTCAAGTGATTAACTCAAAAATAACATAGACAAAGAAACACTCTCATCAAAGAACACTCTCCTAAATATGATGGGACATTGTCCAACAAAAATCTGTTGTGAATCTTTAGAACTGATCACCGAAGAAACTCACGCACAACAACTACAAAAGTCATCAATTGGATATATATTTCATAACTGAAATATGTCAAAAACACAACTGTAAAAATTGATGAATTAACTGCTTTTTTCACATAAAATTGATGGAGCAACAGTCCAATTATTCATGACATATGCAGAAAGGTAACTACTAAAAAATCAGCCAAATCTTCGATAAATCTACTGTATGTATATCTTGAACAAACCATGTCTATCCTCAAATAATTCTCTAGGATTCTATTTCAAGTACGATTCCTTCCTTCACACTTTCTTATCTTTAGGAAAATATTACATTATCAAAGAAAGTGGAATCCTATACAAAGTGAATTTCTTATCACTAATGATATACCAAATTTATCAAACCACAAATAATGCCCAAAATAATAAAAATAAATTAACAATCTCTCCCTTTTGGAATTATTTGTTACATTAAGAACTCCCCTTGAACACAAGAAGTAACTCCCCTTGAATTGAATAGCCATAATAATAGAGTCCAAATAATATTAGAGTTTGAGTTAATCATCAAGTTCATAGGCAATAGTTACCAACAAAGCACAGCCATAATAATAGATTCCAAATAATATTAGAGTTTGAGTCAATATTCAAGTTCATAGGCAACAGTTACCAACAAAGCATAAAATATGAGTTGAAAATTTTATAAACAATCTTATCTCCCCCTTGGGACAAATCAATGCCAAAATAACTAAGAATCACAGAGATACCTTGAAATCTCCCCTAAAAATTACCTTTAATGCAATCAATCTCAAGGATATTGTAATGGAGTACTTAAGTGTACACAAACCCTTTTCTATAACCAGCTCTTGGAATCTACGTCGAGGTTTTATACAGGAAAAGCAACAAGATCATGTAAAGAGCAACCCATCTCACGTCAAAGGTAGTTCACCTTGTAAACTATCATTTCTGAGCTTTGGTTCATAATCTTTGGTGCTCTATTAATCATGCTACAGACATTTGAGAAATAAATCCGAGCATTCAGAAGACAATCAAATCGTTCCCACAATTTTGTACTAGTGCCATGCAAGTAAACGAAGATATTCACACATAAAGCATTCTCTAAAAATCCTTTTTCATGAGCCAATTTCCAATGAAAGCATATTGCCTAAACTCATATAGCTCATGATATAGAGAGAAACCAAGATAAAACTTGATAAAACCAAAGTCATAGAAAACCTGAATCTTACTACAAGTCTCTAACCAAACGTCAACATTTTTTTGACATAACTCCATAAATCAAAATCTAGAAACATAACTCTCAAATCATCAAGCAGAGCTTCATTTTCACATCAAATTTACTACTTAACAAGTAATGAAAAACCATGCACACACTAATTACCTGAACCTTAGAAAACTTATAAATAAAAACTTAGAAAGCCTAAAAATTAACTCCTTTAAACTTTTTTGTACTTACTTCAATAAACTTTAAAGTTGTAAAACACATAGTCCCAGTACCCCACGGAGAGATTCAAACCTTATGTTATTCCTCATCATATTATCTTTGTCATCAGATTTGTTACGAAACACCTAATTTGCTACAATCATGTTCACATTCGATGGCCTTGGCACTAATCCCCATACATCATTTCAAACAAACTGTGCTAACTCTTCTTGCATTGCAGCAACCTAAAATTCATCTTGCAAAGCTTCTTTCACATTCTTTGGTTCAAATGAGGAAGTGTAGCATATAAGCCCTATAAGTTCTCGGTAATATATCTATTTTCTTTCTCTTATTTTCCTTTTATCACTAATCTTACCAATCACATTCTCAATAGGATGACTCTGTCGAATTCATGATGGAGGATCTTAGTTGAAATCATTTTCCCTTGAGTCTTCATTATTCACAAAATTTGTTTCTACATCAGATGTATGGTTAGTTTCTTCCTCTGAAGTAACTAATTGGCCCTTTGTCTGGTTGATTTCTTTTCTAGCAACAACTAACTGTAAATTTGGACAATCTTTGATTTTAGCTTCATTGTGTCTCTATTCTGATTTATAAGGTTGGTTTTAAAGTTTTTTTTCTACCACCTTATCAATTATTTGGTGCATATCATCTACAATAACATTTTCAAATTCCATCATTGTCTTAATTCCTTAGTTTAACACACGATATTTCTTACTGTGTACTGAATATCTAAGAAAAAAGCCCTCATCACTCTTACTTTCAAACTTCCCAAGTTTTTCTTGGTCTCTAAAAATATAACATTTACTGTCAAACACGTGGAAGTAACCAATGTCTGGTTTCTTTCCTTTCCGTAGTTCATAAGGTGTCTTGTTCAAAATATTTCTAAGATCAACTTTGTTGCATATGTGTCATGTCGTATTTACTTCTTCAACACAAAATCCCATTGATATTTGTCTTCCATTTAACATTGATCTAGCCATCTCTTGAAGAGTGCGATTCTTCGTCTCTGCAACTCTATTTTGTTGAGGCAGTTTAGGTGTTGAAAACTTTTGAATAATCTTATGTCCATCACAAAATTATTAAAACTTGCATTCTTAAACTCCATTCCATGATCAGATTTTATTCTCAAAACCATCATGTTTTTCTTATTTGTAATTCGCACACATAAGCTTCTAAATGCCTCAAATGTATCTGATTTTTCTTTCAAAAAACTACCTAAGTATATCTAAAGTAATCATTAACATATGTCAAGAAATACCTCATCCAACCAATACTAGCACATTGTGATGGGCTTACCAAATCCATATGAATTAATTCCAATGTATGAGGAGAGGTGACATTTCTAACCTTTTTGTGTGGCACTCTCATCTGCTTTCCCATTTGACATGCACTACAAATAGTCTTGTCATTATTGTTTAACATAGGCAATCCTCTCACAACTTCAAATTTTCTCAACTTGTTAATAAGATTATAGTTAGTGTGACCAAGCTTTTGGTGTCATAGATTAATATTATCATATATGGCTGAATTGCAAGAAGTGATGACCTGTAAGATGTAACAATTATTTGTTGATATTCTGCCAATTACTAAACACTTTTTTTAACATCTTGCATTCATTACTAGTGAATTTAACTAATAACCCATCATCACAAACCTAGCTAATACTCACCAAGTTAGCTTTCAAACTATCCACATGAAGCATATTCTTGAAATGAGGTAGTCTATTTCTCAATTACCGTAGCTTTCTTCCTTTCACCAAAAGTAACTTGACCATCCATACAACTTTGATAATCCATTAAGTAGCTTCTTTCACCTGTGATATGCTGTGAACACCTACTGTCAAAATATAATTCATTTTGAGAAGCAGCTCGCATGGATTTAAGAACCACAAATGCTTGTAATTGATTCTTTCTAATCTAAGTTTGGTTTAGTAATGTTGGCTGCTATTGAAAATTCTTTAAAGAGTGTTTAGATTTTTTATTTTGAGCCCTCCGAAATAACATTTGTAACAGTTTGTAGCAATTTGGTCTTATATGGTCGTTTACACCACAAAAGTGACATGTAGGCACAAGCTTTTGGTTCCTTTTTGAAGTTTCTCCTTTAAAAAATATAACTTCATCATTTTGCTCATTATTCAACTTAGAACATTCACCTTTATAACCAACACCTTAAATGTCTCCTTCAATTTTACCAATTTCTAGCAATTGATTTAGCTTCTTGGTACCATCATTCAACATTCTTATCCTTTTTCAGTATTGACTAGCTTTGACTTTGTTTCATCAAGTTCATTTATTGGTGACAACAACTTTATCTCTAGATCTTGAATGACATCCTTCATGGTTGAATTCTTCCTCTTTAGCTTAGCATTTTGCTTACATGTTTGCACCCATTTGGCATACATTAATTCATAATGCTTGCAGATGTCTTCCTTTTTAAATTTTGAGTCACTGTCATCGCTGTCACAATTTGAATTAGAGTTTAGAACTAAAACATCTAAATTCTCGTTGTCAGTTTCTTCACTAATTGCTTCCAAGCAAGCGACTGGATTTTTCTTATATAAAACAACCAACATAGCAAGATTACTTACAATTTCTTCTTCGTTAACATACTCACTTTCATATTTGTTTTCACTTTAAATGCTTGTGTAAGACTTTCCTTTTCTCTTTTTAAGAGTGTTAGCACATTCTGCTTGCACATATCTGAAACCTTGACATTCATGGCATTGTATCTTTTTTTGCCTTCCTTTCACCTTTTTTAATTTTCGCTTGCTGTTTGAAATTATTGTTTGATGAACTCCCAACATTCTGTCTAAACTCAAGTCTATCTTTCTTCACCTTCTTCAACCACTTATTGAAATTTCTTATCAAAAACACCATATCTTCATTTTCATCGGAGTCGTCTCCTAAATCATTCATAAATTTAGCAACTTCAGCTTGTAACGCCAACCCTTTGTTTTTCTCAGGTTTATCACTCAACAGGTCCATCTCTAAGTTTATGGAAAACCTAATTACCTTATGTAAAGATAACTCATTAATGTCATGGGCTTCTTTAATGGCTGCAATTTTTTGTTTGAATATAGGAGGCAATGATCTCAATGTTTTCTTAAAAAGTTTCAAATTTGAACACTTCTTCCCTAGTGTTATTGGTAATATCACGCAGCCGCTCATAAAAGTCTCTGATAGTTTCACTTTCCTCCATCTTAAGTTCTTTAAATTTAGTAGCCAAAATTTGAAGTTTTGAAGCTATCATCAATTTTGATCCCTCATGTATTATTTGTAATGTATCCCATGCTTCTTTAGCTGATTCACACAGTGATATCATACTGAAACATCCTTCATCTACAGCACTGAAGATTGCATATATTGCTTGATAATTACCAAACGCTCCCTCTTTTTCAGCCTTTGTCCACTTAAATGAATCTTTAGGTACCGCTTCATCCTTTCCATCAATCGTCATTAAATGAGTCTAGCCATTCAACACAAAAGTTTATGCTTGAATAAACACTTTCATTCTAGATTTTCAAGCTGGATAATTAGAACCATCTAGCAAAGGTGACCTAGTGATTGATATCTCTTCTCTGGTAGCCATAATTATGGAACACCGATCTATACCAATTTAACACACCAAGTTCTGATTACATAAATCGTGCTCTGATACCAATTGAAAAACAATAAGGTTAAAGTTTCACAATATATATGTTCTACCACAGTTGTTTATCAGTAAGCAACTGGATTAGCAACTACGAATTTTCCAAATTATAATTAATCACAAGCAGAAAAAGTTAATACGCGGAAAATAAATCAACATAAGAAATTTGTTATTGCAATTTGACACACACAACCTTGTTTATGGGACCCTCACCCAGAATAATCAACTTTCACTCAAGTACAATAGTCTTATACAAGGTTTTACTAAGCTGACACTGCACAACCCTTAACGCTACCCACTTGTACTTACACCTCGTGAAAGTATTTCACTCCCAATAGCATGACCGCCTCAATAAAGGATTTTTGAAATAACAAATGAATACAAATATGAAAATAAATCTCAAGTGATTAAATAAAAAATAATATAAACAAAGAAGCACTTGAGTCAAAGAACACTCCCCTATATGTGTAGCCTTATTAAACCAAAATCATGGGAAGTTGTCCAACAAAAATCTACTGTGAATCTTTCAAACTGATCATCGAAGAAATCTAGGCACAACAGTTACAAAAATCATCAATTGGATATATGTTTCATCACCAAAACATGCCAAAAACACAACTGCAAAAATTGATGAATTAACTGCTTGTTTTTTCCACACAAAACCGATAAAGCAATAGTCTAATTATGACGCATTTATGCAAAAATACAGCTACCAAAAAATCAGTCAAGTCTTTGATAAATCTACTACATGTATATCTTCAACAAACCATGTCTTTCTCTAATAAATCTTATCTTCTCTAGGATTCTATTTCAAGTAGGATTCCTTCCTTCATACTATCTTATCTTCAGGAAAATACAACATTATCCAAGATAGTGGAATCCTATACAAAGAGAATTTCTTATCACTAATGATATACCAAATATATCAAACTACAAATAATACCTAAAATAATAAATAAAATAACTTAACAATTTTAATTAGGATGAATGTCTTTGAAGTATCACCTACACTATCAAACTTAGATGGGCTTTGTTTGATCATCAGCAAAATTAACATCCATTTGTAGATTCCATGTTAGGTTTGCTATTTGTATTACTTAGTCAATAAAGTTTGTTACCCAATCAATAGCTCCTATTAGCATAGGATTTTAAGTTGATATAGTCTTCCACATGTTTAAGAGTTGTTATATGGGTGGTTATCTTTTCAACATCTTTCTTGTAAGGCTATATAGCCATGGTTGTTCTTTAATAAAAATTAGAGTTTTTTCCTCTCAATTTCTTAGCTACCTCATAAAATTCATCATCTATAACATTTAGTATCAGATCCAGACCAGTTAGAGGCTTGTTTACATTTTAAAACAATAGTTTTTTTATGTGTGCAAGTCATTATTGTCGACGGAGAGTTTTTTTTTCTAGGCGGCAGTTCGAAAGCTTGATGGACACCATGATTATTAGGTCATGATTATGGAAAACTTCTTGTATTCAAAGGAGTATTGGGGTTTGATCGAACATAGGTTACCTATAGCAGTAGAAGGAGCCACTCTCATGGAAATCTAAAGGAAGAATATTGATGATCAAACATTAAAAGATTTGAAAGCCAAAAACTATATGTTTCAAACACTAGATTGTTCCATCCTTGAAACGATCCTCGACAAGGATACCTCAAAAAGCATATGGGATTCCTTGAAGAAAAAATTTCAAGGTATAACATGAGTCAAACGTGCATACCTCCAAGCTCTTCGAAAGGCATTCGAAATTCATCATATGAAGGATAGTGAGTTTACGAATGAGTACTTTGCTCAGACTCTCACAATTGCCAACAAAACGAAAGTTAACGATGAAGACAAAGGAGATACAGCTATGGTAGAAAAAATTATGTGATCTCTGACTCCCAACTTTAATTATATTGCCTATTCTATTGATGAATCGAAGGACTCCATTACATTAAGCATTGATGAGTTGCAAAGTAGCCTACTCTTACATGAAAATCGCATAAGTTCACATGTTACAGAGGAACAAGCTTAGAAGATTTTTCATGGAGAGAATCAAGAAAAAGAGGTCGAGGGCGTGGCGGTTTTAGAAGAAGAGGACGTGGAAGAGGTAGACCAAGCTTTAATAAAAGCGCCATAGAGTGCTATAAATATCATAAGCTAGGGCATTTTCAATGGGAATGTCTAAGCAAGGAGTTAGCCAACTACGCAGAAAAACAAGAAGATATGTTGTTAATGGCATACACGAATGTGAATATGAAGGATGATGTATAGTTTCTTGACTTGGGAAGTAGCAATCATATGTGTGGAAAGAAGGAACTTTTCTCATATTTTGATAATCAATATCGCTATATTGTGAAACTAGGCAACAATATAAGTATGGATGTGCTGGGAAAAGATAACATAAGGTTGCAAGTAAAAGGAGTTTTACACATTATCACTGGTGTCTGGCATATGCCAATTGAGCATGGGACAATTACAAGAAAAGGGGCTAGCTTTACTATTTCAGTATGGAATGTGTAAGGTTTGTCATCCTTAAAGGGGCTTAATCTTGGACACAAAGATTACTTCAATTCAAATGTTCATGTTTCGCACCACATATTATCCAATATAATTAAAGTGTTTCAACACAATTGTTGATGATGAGGAGCAGCTTTGGCATTGTAGATATGAAAATATGAGCTTTACTGGCTTAAATACACTCCAACAAAAGAAGATGGTAATTGGTTTACCACAATTAAAATATCCTTCCCAAATATGAAAGACTGCTTAGTGGGGAAGCAATAACGAAATCCTATTCTAAAGAAAAGCACTTGGAGAGCTTCACAAATCCTTTAACTGGTGCATGCTGATATTTGTGGACTGATCAAACCAATCTCTAGCAGCAAGAAAGGGTATTTACTCACCTTTATTGATGATTTTAGTCAAAAAACTTAGGTTTACTTCTTGATAGAAAAATCAGAAGCTTTTGTTTTTTTTTTCAAAAGGTTTAAACTTCATGATGAGAAGGAAGTAAATTTGCCTATTCGAGGATTTCGTACTGACTAAGGAGGAGAGTTTACATCATAAGAGTTGCACATTGTTTTTGATGTAAATGGTATATAAAGACAACTCACAACTACCTACACACCTCAACAGCACTGTGTCACGGAAAGAAAAGGTAGAACCATTATGAACATGGTTTATCGTATGCTTTCTGACAAGAATATTCCAAAAAAATTTTGGCCAGAAGCAGTAAATTAAACTGCGTATGTTTTGAATCAAAGCCTAACACAAGCAATGAAAAACAAGACCTTAGAGGAAGCTTGGAGTGGAATAAAACCTTCAATTGAGTACTTCAGAATTTTTGGACTTGTTTCTTATGTTTATATAACTGATAGTAAGAGAATTAAACTAGATGACAAGAATATCAGTAGTGTCTTGTTAGGAGTTAGTGAGCAGTCGAAGGACTATAGACTATATGATCCAATTTCACAAAGAATCATCATTAGTAGGGTTTTCGAGGAAAACAAAAAGTTGGGAGTGGGATAATAAATATGAAGATGCCACTATTTGTAGTTTGGAATGGGTCATGAGAAGGAAGGAGAAGAATTTGTGATGGATAAGGAAGTGATGGTAATGTTGAGGTGAAAGAAAAAGAAAATAGTGACAGCTCACCTAGTTCTCACGAAGGGAGGAATAGTGCAATGCCAACCTGGATAAGAGATTATGTGTCTAGAGGGGGCTTGTCTGATGAAGAAAATGACATAGGGCTATGTTTGTTGTTGCAGAGGATCCTATTCACTTTGAGGAAGCTATGAAAATTAAGAAATGGAGGAAAGCTATGGATATTGAGATGGAAGCAATAAAAGCCAATGACACATAGGAATTGGCAAAACTACTAAAAGGAGTTAAGAAGGTAGGAGTGAAGTGGGTGTATAAGACTAAATTCAATGAAAACGGAGAAATGGAAACTTACAAAACTCGGCTCGTAGTGTAGGGATATGCTCAACAACATGGGATAGGCTACTCAAAAGCCTTTGCACATGTTGTACGCATGGACACAATTTGTTTAATGGTAGCATTTTTATCTCAACGAGGTTGGATTTTTTATCAATTAGACGTGAAGTCTGCTTTTTACATGGAGAGTCAAATGAAACAGTTTATGTGGAGTAACCTAGTAGTTATGTGAAAAAGGGATAAGAACAAAAATTTTACAAGCTTAAAAAGCACTTTATGGGCTAAAGCATGCCCCCGATGCTTGGTACAATTATATAGAGAGCTACTTCAACAAAGAAGGTTTTCAAAAATGTGACTACGAGCATACTTTGCCCATTAAGACAAGGTAGGAAAATAAAGTATTAATTGTAATTTTATACATTGATGATGTCATTTTTACTAGAGATGATGAATTGTTGATGAGAGAGTTTAAATGTAACACCCAAATACCCCATGGGAGGATACATGGATGCCACCCAAGACAGGACAAACAAAATCAAACATTTCACACATGCATTGTTTTAAAATATGAGTTTAACACACATATAATACACCTCATACTTTCAAGGAACAAATCCAAAGAATAAGTACAGGCCCAAATAAAATAAACAAATTACATAGTCGAGTGACACAAAAACTCTGACTCCTTTGGCCACTGCGGTTGACTTGTCCCAGTTCTTAC
>JAOSBP010000004.1:23630384-23654866 GCA_027563825.1 Erythroxylum mucronatum | reverse complement strand
TTATTAATTATTGCTATTGCTGTTATTATTAATTATTACTATAAATTTTGTACTTATTATTGTTATTATTGTTATTATTGTTATTATTATAAAAATTAATTTTCTTATTATTATTTTTATTATCATTATTATTCATAATTAATTTTCTTATTATTATTGTGAAATTTTCTTCCTCTTCTTCTTCTATCATTATTATTATTATTATTATTATAAGAAATTAATTTCTTATTGTTGTTGTTGTTATTATTATTTGTTAACTTTTTCACTTATACAAATCATTCGTTTTAAAATAATCAATGAATTACGTATTTCCAATCACATTATATTATAGAGGTATTTTAGTCATTGACACTGTTTTTATGTTCTATTAGCTGCAACTAAACACATTTCTGTCCTCAAGACGGAGACAGTTTTATCTGTTTTGTTCATCACAATCAAATATCTTACTATCTCCAATTTTTATTTAGTTTTGTCTCTAAATTTTTGTCTCGTTCCATCCTTACATACTAGAGACAACAACCAAACGCAACTAAGTTCCAAAAAGGACATGCTTTTTATGTAGAACAAATACTACTTTTTGGAGCATCAAAGCAAGTTGGCTGTCAGAGAATTTGTACAATGCTACAAGGGGAAGTGATGCCACATGCTCATATCGGAGATTTGCCTTTGTCGTGAATGGTCTTTGGTTCTAAGTTCTAACTGACACTGTCAAAAGTTCAGTTTGAAAATGTATTTTAGCGTTTTTTTTAATATTAAAAAAATGTATTTTAGCGTTTCACAACGTTGTCACGTGAAGGCTTGAAATGGAAATATATAATGGCATAAAAATAATGATAACTAAGGTGTAGATAGATTCTAACTCACATGTATCCAAAGTAAAAGGCATGATAGTGACAGCTCATTTTATTGGTAAAAAGAAATAGAAAATTAGATAACGTTAGAAACTAGAAGGATCTTCTAATGTTATTATGGTTGTACAAAATTCAACTTTAATTAGATAGCTTCTTTACATATTCTATGGAACTTGAACATGTGACTTGAAAACACGAAACACCAAAAGGTTCATTTTATGCTAACTTGTTTCGCATGTATCAATATGTGCGATTAATTCGTCAAAGTATATTGTAACTATCTAAAAGAGAAGTATGTTGTCAAGCGTGCATCCGTCTAGAAGTAGAAGACCTTCTAGCATGACTTGAAGAGCTTAACCTGTAATACATAAATTGAGCTTGACCTGTACTAGTCGGATTCAAGTTTAGCTCGAAGCTTGAGCCAACCCGAGACTTTTGGATTGAGTACGAGTCACTAAAACTCAAAATGGCCCAATTAAATACATTTTTAAAATAGAGACTTAAAGTCCAAAAATTTTAAAGAAAGCCTAAATCTAATTCACAGCCCCGTCAACGAACCTGGCCAAGCCTACTCTTATTTAATTGCATCGTCTCAAATTTTTCTATAAATACTATAAGGTTCATCTTTTAAAAATAATAATAAAATCAAAATATTATAGTGAAAATTAGGAAAATAATAGATTATATATAAATTATTGAATTTGAGAGTTAAATTACTTTTATGTACTACATATTTCATTAAAATTAACATAATAAAAATAATTATATTCATTCTCTAAAATTCGTAAAAACAATAAATGATTATATCATATTCATTTTACTTTTTTTGACAATATATTGTATTTATCTTATTTTTTTTTGAAAAATGAAAAGTAATTTTTACGATAGTTAAAATTACTCCTACATTAGAAAGGAGTTCAAGGCATTAAGCCAACCATCATATTTACAATATAACAAAAAAAAACTCCCTAAATAAGGCCTTCTAACTATTTGCAAGATAAATAACAAAAAAGAAACAATTAAAAGTATCACTTATACTTCATCTTCATGGAAAAATTGAGCTTGACGTAGCATGTCAAAATACATTTTCTTGTTTACGAGGGTTATTTAGGCCCCTATTGTTGGTATTTAAGATTTTGCTTTCTCTTTTTTAAAGATTTTCTTTTTGTAGTTTTGGAATGTATACAAAAATCTTCTTGAATGCCAGGAACTTGGGTTTTAGCTGATAGAGAATCACAGTTCTCTGCTACCAAATCTAGATTGCTTTCTCACAGGGAAACTATTTTCACATAAGCAAAATGCTCTGCCCTAAGATGTTTTACATTTTGAGAGATGATATCCCCAATTCCTTGACTTGTCACATAGTTATCATTATAATTTACCACTGTTGTTTGTTCTTCGTACTCTAACTTAGCCTTATACTTCTCATTTTTTTCAACAGTTCTAATAGAGTCAATGTGTTAACCCAATCTATCTAACAATATTTCAAATATTGTAAGGTGAAGTAATCCACTCCATCATTCAAACTCTTCACATTGTCTATATATGTTTTGCATTTGCAAGCTCATCCGGAGATGCTTTATCAACAACACTTTTAATTATCTCAACATGTTCAAAAGGAGTCTTCGTCTGAGCGCAATCTATTTGACAATTGCCCTAAGAGTGGGAAGTATTTGCAACAATATTTTTATTTCTCAAAATAACTAATTGCTTACCATTATCTATAATTTGAGCCATTTTTTAGCAAGAACCCATAGGTTGACTTCACCGTTGATGTGTATAACTAAATTTACTTCTCAAAATACAAAAGCTGAATATTTGAGTAAAAGATAATTCCATATTAAAGAATGCTTAAACTTGATTTTCTACATAATTTATTTGTGCATTGGATTCTATTCATCAGTACCTGAGTTTCTTAGTGTGGAGACTAGTCATAGTTAAATATATTACTTTCTTGTACTTCCATGAAATGATCCTTGTATGGTGACCGCAGATAGTTATCCTAAAAGATATATTAGAAATAAACCGAACGAACATGACCATTTTCTCAAAATACTCCATCTGATTTCAACTATCTGATGTAGTTATTTAGCCACATTTAATGGATTTTTAACAAAGTTATTTACCTCTATTTACTAATTGAATAGATCACTTCACATGAAAATTGCAAAGTAAATCGAATTTCATTGCACGAGTAATTAAATGCAGTGAAGGCCAGTCTTATAGTAACTAGTAAAGTTGTTCCTTTGTGATCAAAAGTTCATAAGTTGACCACAAAGGAACAACTTTATCGAGAGGGTAACCACTGTGCTAACTGGCTGGCGCACCACGCCACCCATTTTGCTATTGGAGTCACTTATTTTGACGAGCCCTCATTAGGGTGTCATATTATCTTCGCCGAGGACCAGTTGAGAACCTGTTTTTTTCGACCTATTTTGTAATTCGTTCTTCTTTCTTTTTCATAAAAAAAAAAGTTCATAAGTTGAAGTCATAACAATAGTCTCTTTGTAAAAATATAAAAGGAAGGTTGCGTATATTATGACGCTCCCCAAATTTCCGCAAAGTAGAGAGTCTTATGCACTAGGTATGCTGACTTTGAATATCTTTAGATCCTGCATTTAGCGAAATTCACATAGAGTATTGTTAATGTTTGTTTTGATTGTTAGTAATTGAATGTTGAATGTGACTTTTTTTTAATCTTTTTGTAAGACTTATTTTAATATTGAATTATATCCTATGACACAATGTTTTAGATTTTATATCAATAATAATTAAATTAACTAAAAATTGATATTAAATTTTTTATATTGTACTAAATTCAAGCATTGAATTATATTAAAAAATTATAAGTTATACAAATTATACTAGTCGATAGGATCTTATGCACCAAAACAACTTTAGAAACAACAATAATGTTACTATGGTTATACCAAATTTAACTTAATCATATAGTTCGTTTGGCTATATATGTTATTGACATATTCCAATTAGGAACGTGAAATGTGGGTTGAAAACACCAAGGGAGACAAAAGGTGTCTCCCATTTTATGCTAACTTCTTGTGCGTGGATCACGATTTGTTGTTGTTATGTGGGCATGTAGTACTAGTACATATCACTATGTCTGATTAATTCATCAAAGTCTACCGCAACTGTCTAGATTCATTTAGCATGAGTAGAAAAGTTTAACCCGGGATGCGTAAATATAAAACGACTTTGCTTCTTATTTTGATTGCATCATCTCAAGTTCACCTTAATTTTAAAGTAATAACAAAATTAAAAAATTAACAAAAGAAAAAAAAAGAAATTAGAATATTTTATATCAATTATTGAATTTGAGAATTAAATATCTTTATATATACTATATATTTCATTAAAATTGACATAGTAAAAATAATTATTTCCATTTTTTGAAAAACGTAAAAACAGTAAATTAATGTACATTTTACTTTATTATTAGCAATTTATTGTATTTATGTTGAAATGCTTTTGCTATTAAACTCCATGTACTTCTCAAATGGCGTAAGCTGAACATTCGCGTAAAAGATAAATCCACGTCCAAGAATGACTTCCTACGGACTTTAGTTGCGCGTTGGATTTTATTCATCGGTATCTAAGATTCTTAGTGGAGACGCGGTGATGGCTAAGGGTACTAATTTCCTGTACCTCCATTCCTCGTGTGATGGTCGCAGATAAGGTTACAGCCAATACTTTTCTGATTTCTGTTTCAACACCGAAATTTCATGGTGTACGGTCAGGAACGGAGTTAGACATGTAAAGTAGGAGGGCTCAATATTTAATTTTTTAAATTTTAGAGGGGCCCAACTCGCAAATAACTTCATTTATATATATATATATATATGTATAATATTTATTTTTTAAAAATTTTGGGTCCCTGGGCCCCATCTAGCTACGTCAATGTGTACGGCGATGGATTGGTTAGACTGCGCTACCATTTGGTTGGGTGAAGTTGAATTGTGACGACAGTTCTATTATTAATCCTAGGCTGACTAGTGGTGGAGGATTGTTGCGTGATTCTTTTGGTCGTTAGCTCGGGGATACTCGTTTCAAATTGAGGTTTCAACTATCCTGGTGGGAGAGTTATAGTCTATTCAAGATGGTTTGATTTTTGCGTGAAATCACGATTTTCGGCAAGTCATTGTAAAATCTGATAGTATGGAGGCGGTGCGGATGGTGACTGGTAGTGTTATTTTTTCCCATCCTCTGTCTGTTTTGGTTGTGGATATTCAAGCTTTACTTGCCAAGAATTGGAGTTGCTCTATTCGGCATGTGCTTCGTGAGGGTAATTTTGCAGCCGATTATTTGGCTAAATTGGGTCATGGCATTGCTTCTAATTTTCAGGTTTGAGATGATCTTCCTGACGCCCTTTCCTTGATTGCATGGGCAGATGCCTGTGGTATTTCTTTTATGAGACAGTTTTAGTTTCGCTTCATTGTAACAAAAAAAAGAAACCGAACAAACATTACCATTTATTAAGGGATTGTTTGACTCGACTTTTTTTTTCGTTTTTAGTTTTTAGTTTTTATTTTCTATTTTTAATTTATGTTTAAAAAATAAAAATTTGTTTAGTTGAGACTTTTGTAATATAAACACTAAAAACAAAAATCTGTTTGTTTGAGATTTGTAATAAAAAACTAAAAACAAAAATCAGTATTAAATTGTCATAAAGATGACTAAAAGTTAAATAAAATTTTAAATATCTTCAAAAGAAATTATTTTTATTTATTAAAAAATTTAAAATTTAATTAACAAATATTATTAAATAAAAATTAATTAATTAATTTTAATTTATAAAAATGTACTAATGTATAAAACTTAACTAACTAATTAATTAATTAAATTTTATCAACAAAAGTTATCAAGCTAAAAGGAATCAAACCGATCGCCAAGGTGACATTATTTTCATATATATTATAAAAACGACATTAAATTCAGTTGCACTGTTATCAAGAAGGGTGAACATTTTGTTCATAATTATTTTGTTTGTCGGATTCTGAGTAAAACATTATTTTTATTATTTAACACGTTGATTTTCGCTCACACGCCGCGGATGCTGTCGCAATCTCACAGTACCAGAGCTCGCAGCCATCAATTGAATCCGTCCGTGTAAGAGGATGAATCGCGGATCCACCAAACGTAAAATAGTCCCAAGTCACAGATGATAATAAACTCAGGACGACACTATAAAGTTACCTCGCCGTCCAGTTTCCACATTAGTTGCCAAAGCTGAATCCTGCATTTTGGTCTCTCCGGGGAAACGAATTATGGAGGCTCTCTGTGTAACGCCGCCACAGACACCTTTCCTTCGCCTTGCAGGCCGCTCTAAACTGACCCCACCGACCACTCTCACTGGACACGACGACAAATGCAATAACGACGCAACGCGCCGTCGCAGAGCCAAAAATCCCTTCCATAGTGTCGTTGCCACCTTATCGAAACCAACGGCGGAGATCTCTTCGTTGTCCTTCCAGAGTCAGTTACCCGCGTCAAGTCCTTCTCCGACAAGGAGGAGGGTGTCGGCGGATTCTCTGCAGTATCCGCCTGGTTACCTCGGGGCAGTGCCGGATCGTTCGGGTCAGGATGGCGGTGACGGTGTTATTAACGCAATGGGGTACTTGACTAATATTTTGTCGTCAAACGTTTACGATGTTGCTATTGAATCTCCGTTACAATTGGCGCCAAAGTTGTCGGAGAGATTGGGGGTTAAGATTTGGCTCAAGAGAGAAGATTTGCAGCCAGTAAGCATTAATTCCTTTTTATCATCATCATTATTACTTGGTTTGTTTTCCGTGTTGGCCATGATGTGGTCCAACAATTAGAAGACTTAATCTTAGTTTTGTTGTCTCTTTTGGTTTTACTATGTCTCAAGTAAATCATCCCAACGTGTTGAGCTCTTGGACTTTCTGATAGTTAAAGAGCGAACCTTTGCAGTGTGAAAGAAGTTTGGAACAAGAAAATTTCTGTCAGATTCTGTGCTTTTCTGTATTTGAGTGATTGTTGATCGTACATCATTAACCACTGCGATTGAAGAGTAGTACTAGTATTTCGGATTGATGCATATCAGTAACGATTTTAGTTAATCGAATTGATAACTTTCTTCTGCTTTATATTAATTTTTCATGTTACTTCACGTATTTGGTTTCTGATTGAAAATTATAAGTTTATTCAAAACCGTCTGTTAGTAGTTTGTAGTAGAATACTTCCACTTATTTCTAAACTTGCTGAGCTTTTGCCACTTTGGTTGTGAACGCATTAGACATTTTCTGCAATTATGCTTTGGGTAGTTTAGTAGAAACGATCTTTTCTGAATTAAGTTAATCTTAGTAGTTTTCAAAATATGGTTTGTAGTCTGCTTACATACCAAAAAATTTGGTTTGGAGGTTTTCTCGTTTAAGCTACGTGGAGCTTATAATATGATGGCAAAACTGGCAAAGGAGCAGCTGGAAAGAGGGGTTATCTGCTCATCTGCTGGAAACCATGCTCAAGGTGTTGCTTTGGCCGCTCAGAGACTTGGTTGCAATGCTGTAATTGTTATGCCTATTACTACTCCCGAAATCAAGGTATATTTTGATTTTCCTATTGAACACCCATTGTAACTTCTTTTCTGAATCTTGGATTTCCTCCCACACAGTGGAAATCTGTGGAGAAGTTGGGTGCAACAGTTTTTCTGGTGGGGGATTCTTATGATGAGGCACAGGCATATGCAAAAAAGAGGGCAGCAGAGGAGGGTCGAACATTTGTACCTCCTTTTGATCATGAAGATGTCATCATTGGACAAGGAACTGTTGGAATGGAAATTGTGCGTCAAATGAAAGGCCCATTCCATGCAATCTTTGTGCCTGTTGGCGGTGGTGGACTAATAGCTGGTATTGCTGCTTATGTGAAGAGGGTTAATCCTGAGGTTTGTCATTTGTTACCCAAGACGAAATAAGCATACTAGCATTTGTCTATATTTTCTACCCTTTGGTTTTCATATAAATTATCATGTTTTCCTGGGGTTTTGGAACCCACCTTTTTTCATCATCCTACTGTATTATTATTGACTAAACAGTGCTTTTGTTTTCTTCTTTTTATATATTGAAGTATTGATGATGTTGCAATACTGCAGGTAAAGATTATTGGGGTAGAACCCTCAGATGCAAATGCGATGGCCTTGTCACTATACCATGGTGAAAGGGTGATATTGGATAAAGTTGGCGGTTTTGCTGATGGTGTGGCTGTTAAAGAGGTAGGAGAGGAAACATTCCGTTTATGCAAGGAATTGATAGATGGGGTAGTTCTCGTTAGTCGTGATGCTATTTGTGCATCAATAAAGGTAATCTTTTTTCTCTTTTATGTTTACCATTTTCTGAGTTGTGTGAAAATATTTACTTATAGATTCTTGTCCCTAAAGATAACATGTTTTGTTATCGTTAAAAATCCAGACTTTTCAAATAATAAAGGAAGAGAATTCTAATTAAGTTCACACATTATATCATATCTCCATCATCATGATAGTTTTGTGTTTGGAAGTTGTACTTGAATTACAATGAAGCATAGTAACTACCTTTAAATTGAGAGATTTGTAGCAGAGAGAGGATGTAGAGGGAAGAGGGAAACTGAGTGCATTACTTATTTGGTTATCCTAGTCTGGTTTGTTTTCTCTTTCCTTCACTACTTGTATACTGAAATATAATTTTAGATGGAATGATATTTCCTCAAAGAACTAATGGTGTGCCCTTTAATTCAGTACTTAGCAGCCAAATGATTGAGAAAGCCTATTTTTCCATTGCAGGACATGTTTGAGGAGAAGAGAAGCATCTTAGAGCCAGCAGGTGCTTTGGCCCTTGCTGGTGCTGAAGCATACTGCAAGTATTATGGTCTTGAGGGACAGAATGTCGTGGCAATAACTAGTGGGGCAAATATGAACTTCGATAAGTTGAGAGTTGTTACTGAACTTGCCAATGTTGGTAGGAAACAAGAGGCTGTCCTTGCCACTGTTCTGCCGGAAGAGCCGGGTAGCTTCAAACAGTTTTGCGAGCTCGTATGCTGCTACACCTGAATTCGCTTTTCCAGATGAGAAGTTACAATCTTGTTGTATGTGCTCAACATGTTTGTTTTGATGGCAGGTGGGGCGTGTGAATATCACCGAGTTCAAATACAGATGTAATTCAGAAAAAGAGGCTGTGGTACTGTATAGGTACTGTATGATCATTTAGCTAATAATTTAATATTGATCATGATACTTTAGCCAATAATTTTAATATTGAGCATTTCATAATATGATTTGTTGTTTACCATTGATTTCAAAGTTGTTTTCTTTTAAGCTATTTTGATTCAGCCTCCAATCTGATAAAAATTGTACAAAGTCAAAAACACTTCATTTTGTTTTCTAATGTTATTTGCAGTGTTGGCCTTCACACCATTTCTGAACTTAACGCAATGCAGCAACGTTTGGAATCTTCCCAACTACGAACTTTCAATCTCACAGAAAGTGAGTTGGTCAAAGATCACCTGCGTTATTTGGTAAGTATTTTGGTCCTTCTTGATGTGCATCAAGCATTTTCAAATACTTGCTGAATTATAAAAGATAAGATTGTTGTTTTAACCAATTTCCTAACAGCTATTTTTTCACTGGATGCATTTCTTGGTTACAGTGATTCGTTATTTTCATTTCTGTTCCTGTTTCTTTGTACGTTATAAAGAGTTGCACATTTTAGCCGAAAGCTGTTGCTTACCTGATGTAGGACAATACGTTTGTATCTTTTAGCACCTACCCTCCGTCATTCTTTCCTGGGATACAATTGAGAAAAGTGTCCCAACTAAAAGGGGTCATCTTTTTTATCCTCAGCTACCTTACGCGTCTTTGCATGCTTGGTTGAAGCAACAGCACCGGAATCCTCGTGCATATTATGTTAATATTTGTGCCACATTTACAATTGATACCGTTTCTTCTCTCTCAAATGCATGTTATGTTTCCCTCAATTTGACTTTACTTAAAGGTATGATTCAACATGAACCTTACTATTCACCGGATCTGTTGCAGATGGGCGGTAGATTGAATGTCCCAAATGAAATTCTTTGTCGTTTTACTTTCCCAGAAAGGCCTGGAGCTTTGATGAAATTCTTGGACGCTTTTAGTCCTAAATGGAACATCAGCTTGTTCCACTACCGTGGGCAGGCAGGTTATCAATGCCCTATATTTGATAGATTTTATTATACTATTAAGTTGGATACTGATGATACATTGTTCATGGGCTTCATGAATAGGGTGAAACTGGTGCAAACGTTTTGGTTGGAATCCAAGTGGCACCGACTGACATGGACACGTTCAAAAATCGTGCCAACAGCCTTGGATATGACTATGTTGTTGTAACCGATGATCCTCAATTTCAACTTCTGATGCACAACTAAAAGTTTCCTTGGGTTTCTACTAAAACCTGAAGACTTGTTAAAAGAGTATGGAGGGAAAAGCGAAGACGTCCTAGCTCAATAGGGAACAGGGAGCTCGTGCAATTTATTAGTTATCGCTATCCTAAGAGAGTGGAACTTATGCCGTCTTCCATCAAATGGTTGCCTACCACACCATCAGTTTTGTAACATATTGGATCCCAAGGAAAGTAATGTATTTTCTACTTCTAATCAGAAGCTGTATGACTGTAAACAATATGATTTAGGAGATTATGTGCTTTAAATTAAGGTCCTGCTATTTTAAACTTATGTTGGATCCCAAAACGTGTGTGGAACCCATTTCAAATTATTCTCTACCATAAATAAGTTGTCTAGATTACATGGAAATGAGTTTTTATCTAATTTTAATTGACTGTAGGAAGAGATTGAATCGATTTAGTAATATTTTTTTAAGAAAAATCTTTGTTAACAGTTGTGAACAATCGGTCATTGGATGGTTCTTCGCTTCTCGTGGACTTGGTTAAGAGCCAAGTCTATCTTAGCTACTCTTTCTTTGTAACTTGTTTGATGGATAGAGTTACAAGAGGCGGCCAAGCAATGCGACACATGCAAAACACCACTCTGCTCCATGATGTGGATTCCTTTTTAACAATGGAATGTGGTACAGGTAAAGCGCATAATCATATGGCCACACTTGTTGCTAAAAGACATGAAGAGCTCAAACCTTAGAGGCCTTTTTAACTTTTCATCGTTTTGTTCATCCAGAACAAATGGCCAGAAACCATGCAAAATGTGATAAGAGATGATGAAAAAGGCGTACCCTCTCCCTTCACTACTTCTATGTCTGTCTAAAAGCTTCTGCTAAATTCTTTGTTATCTCCAAATATAGCTAACAATTGCTTGACGCTTTTGGTTAGCCTAATAAGTACAGTTTCACATAGAGGACAAACAGTAGAACCTCAGGAGCTGTGCTAAGCATGCTCTCTTCCCACAAAATAAGCACCTTTATTGAAACTATGATGTGGATAATTATGCCCCTTTCACCACATTCACTGCAAATTTCCCCCCTTAAATTCTTCCCCACCTGCCTCATTTCCCATCCATCAACTTTCTTGTAAGTGCTCAAACCAATACCTCCACCACCAATATCTACTTCCCTCTTTCGTGATAAAATAAGCTTTAAAAAAA
This sequence comes from Erythroxylum mucronatum, assembly GCA_027563825.1. NCBI lineage: Eukaryota > Viridiplantae > Streptophyta > Magnoliopsida > Malpighiales > Erythroxylaceae > Erythroxylum > Erythroxylum mucronatum. The sequence continues at coordinate 23,643,419 of JAOSBP010000004.1, read as the reverse complement.
TGAAGTTTGCAACTGGTATCACATCTACTTCCTTTCTGCTCCTAGTTTTAGTTTTCTCTGTGGCTCATGGTGATCCCCTTGTGCCTTCCCTCATCATCTTTGGGGACTCTGTTGTTGATGTCGGTAACAACAACAAACTCATCACAATCATCAAGGCCAACTTTCCTCCTTATGGAAGAGATTTTGTTACTCACGTCCCAACTGGGAGATTCTGCAATGGAAAGCTGGCCACAGACTTCACTGGTAATTGAACAGTTCCCCAGGAACAAAGCCCTTCATTCTTCTTCTCATTTAAGTCTGATGGAGTTTTCTGTTATTTTGTTGGTTCATGCACAGCTGAGTACCTTGGTTTCACCTCATACCCGCCTGCATATCTTAGCCAAGATGCCAGAGGAAGCAAGATCCTGACTGGAGTTAACTTTGCCTCAGCTGGTTCTGGCCTTTATGATGGGACCGCCCTGTTATATGTAAAAACTCAATTAAGAGCTCTCTCTCTTCCTCTCATATCAACACCAACAAAAGTCCCAACATTCTCTTGTTAACTTTGCAGGGGTCTGTTTCTCTAACCCAGCAATTGAACTACTACAGGGACTACCAAGCAAAAGTTGTAAACATGGTAGGACAAGCCAAAGCCAATGAGATATTCTCTGGTGGTATCCATCTCTTGAGTGCAGGTAGTAGCGATTTTATTCAGAACTATTACATCAACCTTCTTCTTAACAGAATCTACTCACCTGATCAATTCTCCGACATTCTCATGAGATCTTACTCTACTTTCATTCAGGTATGTTATGCAGTCTCACTTTCTGAATGGAGTTCTCTTGAAAATTTTACTATCTTGATGGAAGTTACTATGGAAAGAGCATAAAAGGTCGATACGATTGAATGAATGTATGCTCATCAAACTGTCAAAACACTATAATGTTTGTATCGTTAGTTTGAATCAAAGCCCAAGTAAATTCCTTGCAAAGAAATGAGAAATGGGACCAATAAAACTTTTAACAGAAGGATGCGCATCTCAAATAAACATCAACTAAAAATCCTCTGTTCTAATTTGCTCAGGAGTGTAGTTATATTGACAAGAATGATATTGACACAGAAATTATATGCATTGGGAGCAAGAAGGATAGGAGTGACAACCCTGCCACCAACAGGTTGTTTGCCTGCAGCCATCACACTCTTCGGTATGGGAAGCAACCAGTGTGTTGAGAGGTTAAACAACAATGCCATCTCCTTCAATAACAAATTAAACAGCACTTCTCAAAGTCTAGTGGATAAGCTCCCTGATCTAAAGCTTGTGGTCTTCGATATCTACCAACCCCTTTTGGACATGATCTTGAAGCCAAGTGACAATGGTAATGTTCACTATCTACAGAAAAATTTAGCAGTCGATATCTTAAGCATAAGACACAATATGATCACATTTATTCCTGAACATAGAACTTGAGTTCAACGGCCAAGGCATTTTAATTTCCCTTTCAACATACGAAACTAGAAATTTTTACAAAATCTCTCATCGCTTGCTCTACTGTAAGTACTTATCACCCATGCCATGAAGTTAAATTGTTTACCAAGTGCACAAAACATCATACTAGCCTTGATGATACCATTGTATAATACACTAAATGCAGTTTCCTTCACAGGTTTCTTTGAGTCACGAAAGGCTTGCTGTGGAACAGGGACATTGGAGACCTCACTGCTATGCAATGCCAGGTCGGTAGGAACATGCTCCAATGCTACACAGTATGTGTTCTGGGACGGATTTCATCCCTCTGAAGCTGCTAACCAGGTCCTGGCTGGCGATCTACTTGAACAAGGAATAGCACTTATTTCTTGAGACCACTCGGATCACAATTAGAACCATCATGTCTTCCAATTATGTTTTATATACTCGCATGTCTGAATGCTTTGAGTTCTTGGGTGTGGTCAATATCCTATATAGCTATCTATATACACAAAGCGAAAACCGCTTGTGCTTTTACCGTTTTGAAAGGACACCTGTGAATCAATTGAATAAGAAACATCCTCTTGTTGAAAAAAACTTATTGAAAACTGTTTTTTTATTTCGGTTTTGGTTTTGTTTGTTTCGGTTTTCAAAAATTACAAAAATCATAAAAAATGATATTTATTTTATGCTTTATAATATAATTTATTGTTAACTAAATATTTATTATTAAAATATTTAATATATTAATTATTAGTAAGAAGTATAAATAATTTAATTTAATATTATGTATTTAATTAATTTAATTAAATTATTAATATGAATTATTAATAAAATAATATATTCAATTATTAATTAATAATAATATAATAATATATTATTAGTAAATATAATTAAATTTAAAATATCATCAAATATATCAATTTCATATAATATAGTAATTTTTAGATAAAAAGTTAATTTTTAAAATTTTTATTTAATTAATTAATAATTAATAAATAAATATTATATAAGAGATTAAAATAAATTTATTTAATTAAAATAATTTTTTAAGTTTATATAATATATAATTGTTACTAGTGTCAAAAATATAATTACATTGACATTAACAACCAAACTTTTTATTTAAAAAGCAAAAATTAATAATAAAAAATTACAAAAACTAGAAATATAACGAAACAACTTCTTAGTAACCCGAATGATTCGATTATTGATTTTTTGGAACATATGTGCCCAAAGTTATGAATACCGTACCGGGCTTTGTATCGGATTGAATTTTAGAACGGAACTGTACCGATATCGGTCAGTACTGGGTACCGTTTTGGGTAATTTTTTAAATTTATAAAATAGTTCCTAAAATTTTTAAAATTTACAAAATAGTTTATTACAAAATAGTCCATTCGGCATTTCAAATTTCCAATCCACTTCCAAAGTCCAAATCCAATTTCAGTTCAACTTTCACAAAACCCATTCATGATTCAACTTCAATATCCATTCCCAACTGAAATCCAACATTCACGCAATTTTTTTTACCCAAATCCACCATCCAATCCAACACTGGATGTTCACAAACACAACACAAATTTTTTTACCCAAATCCACCATCCAACCCACCATCATCTAACAACTAACACAATCAAATATTCAAAATGTCATGAAAAATGAAAAAAATAAAAAAAAACATACACCCAAACAATCAGGTCTTCGGGTTGACGTCGGGCCGCTTCTTGGTGGTGCGTCTGATGTGCGACGGACGATGCAGTGTGGCTAGGACGGTCGATGACAACGTGCTGCGGAGAAAGGATCGAAGGAGTGATGGCTGAGGTAGGAAGAAAGTTTCGAAAATTGCAAGTTAGTCCTTGAAATTTCCAAAACTTCCTGTATCGGCCGAAATTTTTGGTTCCGGCCGGTATCGATCTGGTTTTGTACCATTTTTCGATCGGTACAGTACCTTTTGGCCGGATCGGTACGAAATTCAACACCCTGTAAGTACTACTAAGAAGGGTCATAACAATATTTTTGGTCCTTTAATAGGCAAAAAAGGCAAAATTTGACCATAAAATTTACCTTAGTTAACAAATTAAGCCTTAACGTAACTTTCAAATCTAACCCTAACATTTACAAAAACATTTATATTAAACCTTACACTAATCTACTCGGCATGAACTCTGGGACGCTAAGCTCAATTATACCATTATGGTTCTTATCCCTAAGGTCCCCCAGCCCACTTCGATAACTCAATTTAGACCTATAGCGCTTTGCTCCGTTCTTTACAAAGCCATAATTAACTAAGCTCATTGTTACCCGCCTCAAACCTCATTTGGATGCCCTCGTTGCACCAACCCAATGCAGCTTTGTACCAGGTAGACAGATTACTGACAATATCATCATCATTCAAGAGGTAATCCACTCGATGAACCGGAAGTCCGGACATAAAGGATTCTTAGCAATCAAAGTGGACTTAGAAAGAGCTTATGATCGCCTTTCCTGGGATTTCATTCTCGATACGCTTCACAAGATTGGTATCCCGGACTCTTTGATGAATTTGATCATGAAGCGTCTCTCCTCAGTCTCTATGCAAGTGAACTAGAACGGGGAGCTTAGTGACCCTTTCACTCCTTTCAGGGGGATTCATCAGGGCGACCTACTATCGCCCTATATTTTTGTTTTGTGTATGGAAAGACTGAGACATTTAATTACCAGTTCTATCTCTACTGGAAGATGGAAACCAATCAAATTAGGCAAAGGCGGCCCTCCTTTATCGCACTTATTCTTTGCTGATGACCTCATTCTATTCGCGGAAGCTTTCATTGAACAGGTGCACGAAATACGAAATATGCTCAATACCTTCTGCCGAGCTTCCGGACAAAGGGTCAGTCATGAGAAGTCTCGTTGTTTTTACTCCCAAAATGTCCCGACCACACAGGCTCATTACCTCAGCAAAGCTTTGGGATTTTGACAGACAACCAATTTAGGACGATATCTTGGAGTACCCCTTTTACACGAGTGTGTTACCAAAGAACCTACCAACATATTCTAGACAAGGTCCAACTGAGACTCTCGGGATGGACGGCCAATCTCTTATCTCTCGCAGGCCGAATCACACTGACTCAGTCGGTTATAGTAGCGCTTCCCATATATACAATGCCGACGGTCTGATTGCCGCGCTAGCTTTGTGACGCTTTGGAGAAAATCATGCGACAATTCATTTGGTGCGCGACTCCCGACAATAAAAAGACTAGCTTGGTCAATTGGGACACGGTGTGTCTTCCTAAAGACCAAGGGGGACTTGGCATTCGGAAAATAAAAGAAACCAATGATGCCTTACTTACTAAGCTAGGCTGGTCAATGATTTCCAAACCGACTGCTTTATGGGTTCAAATTCTTTTGGCCAAGTGTAATTTTGATGCTAACAATTTTCCTCTTTTCTTTGATGCACCAGGTGGATCGATGATCTGGAGGAGTATTAAAGCTACTTGGCCTCACGTTCTTCAAGGTATGAAATGGATGATCTGCGACGGACCCGTACTCGCTTCTGGCTAGATCCATGGGTCGATGATTAGGGTCAGCTTCTCTATCATGCAGTGACCCCAATCTCTCTGAAAATTGCGGGCCACCGATTTCTGCACTTTATAGACTCTACTGGTAACTGGAATCGGGGAGCCTTTCAACACTTCCTCCCGCATTCGATCTGCACGGCTATAGTCGGCATCCAACCGCCAAGACATTCCCTAGGGCAGGATAAGCTTATTTGGGGCCGAACGGACAACGGGCAATTCACGACTGCTTTCGCCTACTCCATGTTACTATCTCACGGAGAAGCTCCAAATTCGAATCCTTTGAGGTATATATGGCAGTGGCAGGGACCGCAACGAATCCGAACTTTTCTTTGGCTCCTCTTGCATGATAAACTACTCACTAACCAGCAACGAGTCCACAGACGCTTCACTTCGGATGCTGCTTGCTATCATTGCCATTGTGAGGAATCCTCTCTTCATGTCATGCGGGACTGCCCTAAAGCCTGTAATTTATGGAATAGGTTTCCCCCACAGGTCATCACTGCAGAGTTTTTTACCATGACCATTCCTGAGTGGATCATAAAGAACCTGCACTCACACAGCTTAATAGGGGGTGTTGATTGGGATTTACTCTTTGGCATAGCGTGTTGGTTTCTCTGGTCTTGGCGAGACAAGGCCCTATTCAATCCTCAATTTTCTTGGCCTACTTCGCCAGATCATCAGGTTATTGTGTATGTTTATCACATTCACATGGCGACAGCTTGGCACCAACGAACTCGGATGGGCAGTTACCCTCGGAGGCGCCAGTCCGTCGGATGGAGCAAACCTCCCTAGGGTTGGGTTAAATTAAATACAGACGGAGCTAGTAAAAGCTCCCGCTTTTTGGCCACAGCAGGTGGCTTACTGCGAGATAGTTTGGGTGCATGGATAGGAGGATTCGTTCATAACATTAGATGGTGTTCCACACTCACAGCTGGACTTTGGGGAGTTCTCTCCGGCCTTTACCTGGCTTGGAACTTAGGATACCGACACGTAGAATTAGAAGTGGATTCGAGCACCGTCACCAATATGCTTTCTTACCAGACGTCGCGGGCTTCTTCTCTTAACCCTCTAGTATTGGGCATTAATGAACTGTTTACCTGTAACTAGGTCGTTGTTATTCGGCATATCTATAGGGAAGGCAACCAGTGTGCGGACTGGCTTGCTAACTATGCCGACCAGTTCGACTTAGGGGTTACTACCCTGGAGCTCCCACTTAGGGGATGCCTTTCTATCCTTTCGTTTGATGAGTTGGGGGCCTACCACCCCAACACTCACATGTAATTTGTACTGCTTTTCTTCCTTTAAAAAAAGCCTTACACTAATAGGAAAAAGCAACGAGAGTTTAATCCCGTCAACTTTCTGCAACATTATCATTCACGTGGCGTAGAGTAATATTTTTTTAATGTTTTAATAGGTCTCACTTTATCATATAAGTGCCACGTACTATAACTGGATTCACATTCTAAAAAAATTATTTATTAAAATTATAAAGTTATTAAAATATGGGCCTACCTTTTAAATTTAACCTAAATATAATTAATCTAAATAGTTGTATTATTAACTGAACCAATGAATCTTTTAACTAATTAACCCTAAAACTTAAAAATCTCTAGCCTGAATCACTAGTCCCTAATTCAGTGAAATTCCATAAGTTCTTTATCTTATTAGATACTCGGAGTTCCATTTTCAACAAGTCTTCCCCTTCAATGCATCGTCTCCCTACTTCATCGAAACGTCTCCCTCAGTCATCGCCCTTCACTGCTATTCATTGCCTTCATTGTCGTCGCCTTTAGCTAGTGCTCCATTCGACTCCTAAAAGAAGGTAAGTCCCTTGCTCTTACCATATACGCACAAAATATTGAGACCAACAATCGAGTTTTATAGAGCCGTTGGCTTATGTTCCTTACCCCTACATTTCCATAAGCAATGTGATTGAAAAGTTTCAACTTTTCAATTATATACCATAATTTGTCACTGTCTTTCATGTTGGATCATATCTACAACTATTTATGTGTGCTCCCACAAATTCTTGCGTGGGTCTAATAATTTTGATCAAAACCATTGAAAAGATATAGCAACCTATAAACAAATTCATAAACAAGAGGTATATATACTTGGACCATCTCTATATACATACATACATTGGTGTAAGCATAAGAAGATCACCCAATATTTTAATTACAACAAATATTTATCTTCTGTTTGTTACTTGTCTTCCATTTCAATATGTAAGTTGAGAATACAATAGCAGCAACAACAACACCTAACATAAATTTCGCTGATACATAAAGTCTGAGGAGAATTAATTGCATAGATCTCTGGGATATAGGCTTAAACGTAGTATCATAACATAATTTCTTAAAATGTATATGCAATTGTTAATATCATTTAAGAATGAACAAAACATAAGCCTTATTTGTAATACAGAATTGCTTATCATATTTTTAGAAGAAAATTGGTTAATTTTGTTTTATTTTTTTATTGATGTTTTCTTTCTTGGCAATTTTCTGTTGTGATTTTACATTGTAATTTTATTTAGAATCATGCAGATGATCATCTATTAATACAACAATAAGTTCAAATGTATAAAATGTGGTTTGCTATTGTGGTTTAAAAACTCCTCTAAGGACTTCCTAAAGTGATCCTAATCCCAGTCGGAGATTGTATAGATATCCCAATTATCTAGTACAAATGTATTTGTTATTTGATTAAAAACTTAAATTTAAAGTTTATGTAATAAAATAAAATATTTAAATTTGAGACATGCAATTTTTTGAAATTGTAAGATGACAAATTTATCAAGAGAGTCATTGAAGTGATTCAAAAATTAAGGAAAGAAATATCAATATTAAAGAAAATAGTTGAAATAAGCACAACAAATGAAGCTTATAAAAGAAGACATAAATTTATTAAGAAAAGAGAAAAAATGAAGTGTTTTTGTTAATAAAGATTGTAATAGGATTCATTGTAGTTTTGGAATATGTTTCGGGAAAATTGTATTGAATACCAGAGGCCAAAACTCCCTTCTTATATCAAGGACCACAAGTCGGTAGTGAAACGTAAACTTAAAATCCGCAGCTTTCTTTCAAATAAGACATTGTCGAGAAGGCGTCCCTGGAAATGCCTTTTAGAGAAATCTAAACCATGTCAGATCGCGCAGGTCATTTATTAAAAACTAGTTCACGATCATAAAACCTCAATGACAATCAACCAAAATTATGGGAGAATATGAGAGAAAGGAGCATTAGGAAGCATTTCCCTGTTTAGTTTTCACTATCTATTGCTTGGTTGGTCAATGAGCAAATGTGTTAAGAATGAGATTATTACTTTAATTCATCCTGTTCTCAAATACTGGAACTGGCATTCTGTAACTAGTGCATCTTTATGTTGAAAGAGGGCAAGATGTAGTAGTAATAGTATTGGTTTGGTATAGAAACGAATTAGATTAAAGGAAGCTGGAATTTGAAGATCTAAAGAGAATTTTATTGAGTAATACAAAGACGAGATGTCTGTGTTTTAAACATTTGGCAGAAAGAAATGGCCGTAGACTATGAAAGAGATGGCCGTAGATTATGAACTCGACTAACTAAAAGGTTGTATCCCATAAATCTATGAAAAACTAACAAGTTGCTTGAACAGCGAGCCTGTATTCATCAGCTTGGCAACGTAGGGGTCCAAAAGTTTTTTCATCGACTTTGAGAGAACACCTCTGTTTGCCAATACAAGCCTGCAAATCACGCCAATTTACCCAATTACAACGTGTCATGAACAGCTTTATCTTTAAATAATTCATATCTAGGTAAGAAAAAAAGAAGTAGCACCTTTCCAACAACATGTAAAGAGTTCTGGGCATGACACTTTTGGTTTACATGGAAATCTCCACAGGCTCCTGTGGGAGTGCCAAAGCTTGCAAATTTAATATCTGTAATAAAGTTATCTCCTTGGCATGACAGTTCCAAGGTGTGGCCTTCATATGCGTGGGCACACAGTTTACCAATGGTAACAGTTTCTACTTGAACAAGATCTGGGGTACCTCCCATTTCTTCAAACAAAACAAGCACATTTCCATCCGCCTTAAGGAAGGATCGCGGAACGTGATACCTAAAGATTTATCATTAAGTTAAGAATGCTTTATCAATTTCGACAGGATCTTAAATTATATAAATTTTCTTACCATCTTTGACTAGGCTTGCCACAGTTTGTTTTGCATTTTCCAGATCCATAAGCTCCACGATAGTCGCACTGAAAGTCACAACCATCTTCAGTGGCAAGGTAGCTTGGCCAGTATCTTCCAATGTTGTTGCCATTAACCCAAGCTACTCCTTTGCCCAAACCAATCATGTCTATAACGACAGGATCTTCTCCTATAGGAGCTGAGAAAGTGGTCTACATAAACGTAACATGACATTAATGTTAGTCAGCATAAGTAAGATAAGAGTAAGTAATATTAATTAGCATCCATCATTACCTTATACCAAATGAATGGTTTATTTGAGGGACGGTCCATCGCACTCCATGCTGTAGTTTTACCTTCATTTAGTCCTAAATCTTCACCATGCAATCCAGTCTTGTATACCCAGTGATTCTTAGAAAGATCATGGATCACTTCCACAGTGTCAAATCTGTCCTTTAGAATCAAGTTTACTGGACCTGTGATTCCATATTTTGCGTTATCATAGTGGTCACCGTAATTCTAGCCATGAAACCAGAACAAAACAGTTAAGATTACTGATAACAGAGACAACAATATAACTTAAGAAAGGATCTTATTATTTATGTAACTAAAACTTACAGCAAGTCCTACGGTAGCACTAATCAAACTGATGTAGTTGGTGCCGTGTACCAACTTAATCTTCTTCTTAAAAGTGAACTCGTAATGACTATATTCAGCAGCACGAGATCCTAATAAATTGAATAAACTTCAAGGGTTAGAAACAGAAACAACATTTGTTTTAAGAACTAAAACTGGACAGAAAAGAATAGTAATGTCTCTTGTAAGCATAAAATTTTCATTAAGAAAAGTAGGCAATTAACTTACCAACATGTTTGCCATTAACGAATGCATGAACGACATGTCCCTTGGTATGCACACTAAGGTAAAGACTCTTGCCTGGCGCGTTCCACAAAGGATTTTTTTCGTCATATACAACACTGTCCATCACGCGTTAGAGAGGAGAACTCAGATCACTTATGAATGCATAGATTTTCTATATGTATTACCTGGTCATAAGCCACAAATAATCATTAGTGCCATTGGTGGCAAACTTTTGGTCCAAAAGCTCATTTGAATGCAACAAATTATTGCCAAGAGCATCTTTCTTGTTTAGTTGAAGAACATTTTCGGGTTTCCAAGTCCAATGAAAAGAGTATGGTTCGTCATCATCATCGGTATTTGGTACTTTGATCATTGTTGCTGTTTGAGCGTTAACCTACAAATATCAGGAGCAATGTGTTTCTGAGACTGTAAAAGCTTTTAAAATGGAGTGATTTAGACACCTTGTTTACCTTTGCTGTATTGTAAACCTCTTTGTAGCAATCATGGAGAATGCTAACAGACCATGCAGGAACAAGGTATTTGTTATTTTCAAAATCAAAGGTATAATCATCGGTATTGTGTGAATTTGCGAAAAAGCAACTCCTTTTCCCCTCGTATGAATAGATTGTAATCTGCATTTGAGCATATCAATACAATGTTACTGGTTCTTAAAGTCGTAAATACATTTAAGTATTTAATACTACTTTTAGTATAAGAAAGAAAAAAGAACAACAGTTTAACCTGTCTATTCCCAGGAAAATCCATATTTCTTATTGCACCATATGTTAGGGCTTTCTCCATGGATCTTAACAAGAAATGAAGTTCCCTGAGATGTCCCCACTTAGGTTGATTTAGATTTCCTAAAAAATGCAGAAAAATTAAGAGAATGCTAACACTATAATTCAACTTTACAATAAATCAGAATTAGTTACTATAGGATATCCTTACCATACTCATCAAGGGGAGCATCATAATCATAAGATGTCGTGATGTATGGACCTCCTGCTGTGCTGCCAAAGTTAGTACCACCATGGTACTAAAAACCAACCAGAAAGAAAAGAGTAAATGTAATGTTCAATATTAATATTCAGAAGGGAAAAAAAGGTTCCAAACATACAAAATCTCGAACTAACCATGTAATAGTTATGAACAGTGCCTTGGAGTTGGAAAAACCTTGCAACAGCATAAGCAAGGTCCTCTGCAGTCCTATGTGGATTTTGACCACCCCAATTCTTAAACCTAATAAATAATTTCTTCTTTTTTTTCAGTATATTGATTAATTGCTGGATTGATTACTGTAACTAAAATAAAAACTGTGACAAACCAGCCACTCCAATTCTCTGTCCATATCTTCGGTGTATTACTTTTGGGATTCTTCCACTGATCACAATAATAACCATTGCAGGTGCTAATCTGTATAATCAAAACAAATCATTTAGAATAATATACATCTCGGTGGAGTATACTGATGATCATGGATGAATTGCGTTACCATAGGTGGTGGGGCATTATCTTGCTGACACATTATCCAGGGAATACCAACTTTGTAGCCTTGAGCCAGATTAGCACACCACTTGATATAGTCGTATCCATCTGAACCATAAGCCCACTCTACATTTCCATATTCATTTTCAATCTACAAGAATGAATCTTTAGTTATGAGTAATTAGAGAATTAGTTGACTAAAATGAAAGGGAGATCAAAGGAATTGAGTATAAACCTGAGCAAGGATAATAGGACCGCCTTGGGAGGCAAAGAGTTTCTCATTCTTCATCATTTTCACGATCAATGTTGTGAAAGTTTCCATCTCTTGCTATTTAATGTGACATGTAAAAGGGAAGAAAGAACAATAAGATCAGATAATAATATTATAACTCAGTACACAAGATTTTACACTTGTGACCTCTTGGACAGCAACCTTACCAGATGCTCAACCTCGAACAAAAATATATATTCTGTAATGTGAAGAAGTTTTCTTCTCTTCTGATATGTTTTACCTTGTAAACAGGATCGTTAGTTCTCAAGTGAATATTTGGTTCGTTATGCAACCAGACCGGCAAGCCTCTGCCATACATGAAACCCCATGTTAATAAAAGATCATACTCACTAATCAAACAAACAAAACAATTACCCGTAAGTCCATTCCGCACAGACATATGGACCAATCCGAAGAATAGCGTAGAGACCTTCTGCTTTAATAGTTTTGATGAATCTGACGAGGTCCAAGTTTCCGGAGAAATCATACTGAATAAACAGAACAAAGATAATTATAGACAACGAACGTTCATGAGCATACAAAATGATGATGTTATAATACCTGACGGCGTTCACGCTCATGTGCGTTCCAAAATACGTAAGTCTCGATGGCATTTAGACCACCGTCTTTGGACTTCTTGATAAGGGAGTGCCACATCTGCATGGGATTGAAGTAATATATTAAATATAATTTGTGTATTGAAATGGACAGTAATAGCAAGAAATTACACTTACTTCAGGAGTGCTGCGAGGATAGTGTATAGCACCAGAGATAATAATCCTCCTTTCTCCATCGATGTTCACAGCTCTGTTATCAACAGTAACTTGAATCCCAGAGCAAAGACAGCTCAAGAGCAAAACAGCAAAACTAAACAAAGAAACTCTTGATAGAGTTTCCATACTGAAATTGAAAATTGTAAAGGAGATAGATGGCAGAGAGGGTTGCTTCTCTTCATTTATAATGGAGTTTCAACAAGATATCTATAACATTATCTCGAAAATTTTCATTTAAAAATTAAACTACTCTTGCGTTTCGCAATCGGATTGTAAGCACTGCATATCTATAAGATAAGGAAGTTAAGTTAAACTGATAACACCAGCGACATATTATCTGCCAAATACAGTACATGAGATTCTAATCATAATTTCTGAAATTAAAACCAAATTATATTTTTCTGAAATAAAATATTTTCAGCTAAACACTAGCTCACGAGACCACTACATATTACTTTTTCTTACGT
>JAOSBP010000004.1:23615178-23625458 GCA_027563825.1 Erythroxylum mucronatum | reverse complement strand
TACTACTACTACTACTACTACTACTACTACTACTACTACTACTACTACTACTACTACTACTACTACTATTATTATTACTATTATTATTAATTTATTATTATTATTAATAATAATTTATTATTATTATTATTATTAATTTTATTCTTCTTTTTTATTATTATTACGAAGGATAAAAAGGTCTTCAATAAATAACTTTATTCTTAGAATAGCTAAAGATACCTTTTGATGATCTTTAGCTATTCCTAAAAATTGAGGAATACTTAATCTTAAGATAAGGTATTCTTGTATGTTTATCTAACTAAACAAAGGATTATTTAAACTTTAAAAATATAGCAGGAATAGAATTCTGATTCCTGTCAACCAAATATGCCCTTAGGCTGTCTCTTCTTCACTACGTGCAAACCCTAGTCATTGGCTGCATAGATTTGCTCTACTACTGATCCATGGGTACTCTCTTCCTTTCTCCCTTTCTCACTTCCTCTGTTTATCGTCTATGCTTATATTGTACTGAGAAATTTTTCGGTTGCATCTTTTGTATTAATTTTTTAAAGATTTGATTGTGTTCTTCTGGATTTTCTAATTCATTATGTAGTCAAATGCCTTTATTTTTCATTTTTTGAGACTTTGTTTAGACAGTGAAACCATTCATTTGTTTTTCTCGTAAGAAGAGTTTTGTCTTTTGGGTTTGTGAGACCATTTTCTGTAAAAATTTCTAACTTTTCATAGTTTATGAAGCGTTTAGTGCGTGTTCAAGAGTTTTTGACTCGATAGCGAGTTTATAACGATCATTAATAGGAATTGTCATTACAAACATAAAAAGATCTGCTTAACTAATAACGCTTCCTCCTTTTTTGCGGAAAAGTAGCAGTACACGTATGTGTAAGATGATTATGACATCTGATGACCTAAAAAGACCCCTTTTATCAACTCTCTCACATTTACAACTTTTATCACACTTGTGTGATTAATTGCATGCAAGTTGCAACTCGTTTTGGCGTTTTCAAGAGACACAAATTCATCACATGCAATTACAATGTGTGATTAATTGCATGCAAGTTGCAACTCGTTTTGGCGTTTTCAAGAGATACAAATTATGCAACTTCCTCATCACAATTACAATGGCTGTTGGGACCAACCTAAAGCTGGATGTCTGGACCAACACCTCTAGCTCTAGGCACATCTCATTCAACCCTACAAGCTAGATGTGAATGCCCACTTGCGTACTAGCTGCAGTGGCAAGCTTTTTATTCCTTTGGATGAGTAGGATAATATTACAATAACAAGCAAGTCTGTGATTATCCCACTAATTGAATGCTTTTTGCAGGAAGGGTAAAACGTAAAGTGACTGCTCTTGATTGGATATCAGCAATTTTTGAGACAAGATCTGGTGCCAATTAACTGGATTACATGAAACTAATTAATTATTAATTTTTTTATCTTTTCTTTTTAGAAAGATAAATATTTCGATGAGTGGCTGATGCTGCTAAAGTTTGAAAGGCATAACAAAAGTCAAATGGAACTTTTTCTCATCAAAATGTAGAAGAAATAATGGTAAGGAAGTTATACTCAAATTAATTTTTTTTGAAATTGTTATAAACTAATTAATTAATTTTGTTTTTATTTATTTTGTAGGAAACAAGTCAATAGTGAATTTCATATGGAAGAATAGTTAGAAAAATTTACCTTTGAGAGTTTTTGCTTAAATTAGTACGTAATAGTTTGGAATAATTGTAATAAATATAATTATCTTGAATATTAAAATTTTCAATTTTATATATTAGAAATTAGAATTTTGTACATTTTGGTGATTTTTATATATTTTATATGTACTAATAAATTTTATTTGCTTTTGTGACAATATCTTGGCAGTAAAAATTCATATCATTTGTGACAGCTTTTATTTTATGGTCACCATTGCAAAAAATTTATCGATCAAGTAATTAAATTGTTAAATTTAATAATATTATTTGTGGCAAACATGAACACATTAGTGATAAATTTATTGCAAATTATAATCTTTATTTAGTGACAACATTATTGTAATATATTACATTCATACTTGTAACGAAATCTATTAAACAATATGGTCGTTGATGCAAATTTCTTTTATCACTAATGCAATTCTATTGTTGAATTGATAATTTTCTTTGTGATAATAATATATTAAACACATTAGTAGCAATATTTTTTGTAAGAACAAAATTTCATTTTTGCAACAAAATGATATTAACACTTTTACCTTAAAATATTAGTGACCAAGAAGTAATGGTTAATGACCAAAAAAAACACATGTAACAAATATTTTGTCAATAGTTTCAATTATTTTAGTGGCAATGATGTTGTCATAATAAAATGAAGTATTGTTACGACATAATTCGTCACTACTTTATATTGTTTATGACAACAAACTTGTCATATATAAATATGTAAAATTACTGTGATCATTTAGTTTATAGTGTTGATACTTTTGTTACAAATGTGTTGCATAATTGTGACCATTTTTTAAATTAGTCAATATTTTATTAATGTGATAAAGGTAAATTATTGTTTTTAGTGACAACTACTGCTTTTACTAAAAATACAATTTCTTGTAGTGAATATAGATACCTCGTGAAGAAAGCAAACTAGCAACAAAGGGAATAATAAGCAGTGACAGCGAAGGATAGGATTTTGAAGCAATAAGTTACAAGGAGCAAGTATAATTATCAATAAAAGAAAAATGTATATTTTCAATATTGTTTGATTTTATAAATTGAATATCTCAATATTGTATTATCATAACTAGAACACCATTATAGAATTGACTTCATTTTCATATCTAAAATGAAAACACTTCTAATGATAACATTTCGTCACAGCTAATGGGAGAGAGTTTTGCTCGTGCAAAATGGCTTAGTAACCTTATCCTTGGTACCTTGTGTCTTGCCTCTTTTTTAGTATTTATTAAGTCAAGAAACTCTGAGGAGCTGAAAATTTGTAGTAGGAAAGTTATGTCACTCAGTACCAAGTTATCCAGAATATTGATTAAAAAAATAAGAATTTTATTGACTAGGTATTGCATTGAGAACAAGCCTAACCTAATATTGAAAAAACATTTATTAGAGAGATCGTACAATGATCTAAACACTAATCTAGCAACACTAGCCTTGAGAGTCTAAAACTTTTCTTTTTTCAAGTCCACCGGTCATATATCACCACAAATGGCTTCAACAGCTAACCGGTATTGATCCGCGTTGCAGCGCATGGGGCCAAAAGTTGCTTCTGCCACCTTCAAACTACATTTTTCATTCCCAATACATGCACTCTGCACAATTTCTAAACTACTCTTTGCATGGCATTTTCTATCTAAATGGAAATCTCCACAGATTCCTCTTGGCAGACCAAAACTGGCGAATTTTATGTCTTTGAAAACTTTCCCTCCTTGGCATGATAGCTCCAAAGTGTTGCGTTCGTATGCATTAGCACAGACTGTTCCAACTGTAACAGTTTCAACACTCACAAGATCTGGTGTGCCTCCAAATTCTTCGAATAAAACGAGTTCATTGTCATCTGCTTTAAGGAAAGATCGCGGAATATGGTACCTGCGAAGTAGCGCATGTGAGTAAGCAACCAATTTTCTGTGTCAACAAACGAAAAGACGCATTCTTAGTTCTTACCATCTTTGAGAAGATTTGCCGCAGTTCGTTCTACATTTAGAAGGACTGTATTTTCCTCGGTAATCGCATTCGCCAATACATCCATCTTCACTTGTCATATAGCTTGGCCAATACCTTCCAATGCTATGGCCGTTGACCCAAGCCATTCCCTTACCCAATCCAAGCAAGTCCACCACAACAGGATCCTCTCCCGTTGGAGCTTTAAATGTAGTCTGCAACATAGCAAAACGATTAGTTCGATACCAACACCAGCATCTACAAGTACTGAGATTTCAACAAATTACCTTATACCAAATAAAGGGCTTATTAGCAGGACGACTATCTTCAGTCCATTCTAGGTTAGAACCAAGTTTGTGCGTTCCGATATCTACTCCGTCAAGGCCGGTCTTATAAACCCATTCATTAACAGAAAGATCATGTTCAACTGCTCCTTCAAGTCCTTCTTTTGGCCTTCGGATTAACTTAACAGGACCACGGATTCCATTTTTGCCTTCATCATAAAATTGGCCATAGTTCTGAGGAAAGCATATATAAAACAGTAAAATTATTACATGAAAATATGATCTGGTGTAATTTATAATTAAATATAGAGAGGTAAAAATTTTACTTGAAGTCCAACTGTTGTGCTGATCAAGCTGATATAATTGGTTCCATTCACCAAGTTAATCACTTTCTCGAAAGTGAACTCGAATTTACCATTAAGTGCCCATTGCGTTCCTAACAAATTCAATTAGTTTACACATTAGAAACTACATAATTTTCGTTGAAATTTTTGGTTCAACTAGAAAAAGTGCCCATCAATTTTACCAAAGTGTTCTCCGTTGACGAATCCATGAACCACATGTCCATGGGTATGGACTTGTAGAACAAAATGATCGAGAGATTTCCAATCAGGAGCATCTTTATTGTATTCAAACCTGTGGATATGAATATGAGAATATGAGCCTATCTTATAGATAAAGATTCATAATGATAAGCAAAGCTAAGTGATGCAAAAGTACAAGTGCATACTTGGTCATAAGCCACAGATAATCGCTTGTACCATTTGTGGCTCTTTTTTGATCCAAAAGACAATTTGAGGTCATTAAGGGACCCTTAATAGCCGACAGTTTGTTAAGCTGAATAAACTTCTCGGTCCTCCAAGACCACTTCAACTTATAAGGCTCTTCAAAATCATCCGCTGCATTTGGTTTCTTGACCATTACAGATGTTTGGGAATTTACCTATCAAAGATCATGGCAGCTTAGAAAACACTAGTAAATACCAGAATTG
Organism: Erythroxylum mucronatum; assembly: GCA_027563825.1. Classification (NCBI taxonomy): domain Eukaryota; kingdom Viridiplantae; phylum Streptophyta; class Magnoliopsida; order Malpighiales; family Erythroxylaceae; genus Erythroxylum; species Erythroxylum mucronatum. Next base: position 23,620,530 of record JAOSBP010000004.1, on the reverse strand, counting down.
GGTCAGAACAGCTTATAAGCCTAATTTATGTACCTTAGCAGTGTTGTAGACCTCGGTGTAGCAGTCAGGGAGGATGGTTACAGACCAAGCAGGAACGTTATATTGATTACCTTCAAAATCGAAGACATGGGCATCTTTTTGATCTGGATTTGACAAAAAGCAACTCCTCTTTCCTTCGTGAGAGAATATTGTAATCTGCAAGTTGAAAAATAGGACAAGTCAGTCAAGTTCTGCATAAGAACTACAAATAGCATTGCTTGATAACTTCAAAATAAGTGACTAGTGATACTTACATATCTACCGCCGCCTTGATCGAGAGACTCTCTCTCGCCATATACGAGATTTGCCTCCATCGAGTATAACAACAAATGTAGATCCCTCAAATGACCCCATTTAGGTTGATTTAAATTTCCTAAGTTGGAGATAAAGAGAAAGGAAAAAAAATTACAAATTAGGTCAAATTATATAATTACAACGATTGACAATTTAACTGAACATCTTTACCATATTCATCAAGTGGTGCATCATAATCGTAAGAGGTGGTGATGTATGGACCGCCAGCTGAGGTATCAAAGTTAGTGCCACCGTGGTACTAATGCAAAGAGCGAAAGACAATGTTAGTATCTTATGTAAATCTATATGAACACTTTATTATTGAAATGATTGGAGAATCAAACCATATAATAATTTTGGACGGTGCCTCTTCTCTGGAAGAATCTCGCAACAGAGAAAGCAAGGTCCTCAGCAGTTCTATGTGGGTCCTGAGAGCCCCAGTTCTTGAACCTACATGGGCGTTTTTGCAACAAAATGAATCATGATCACTAACTCGAATCACTCCGTGAACTAGCACAAAAGAAACACGTATAACAAACCAGCCACTCCAATTCTCAGTCCACATCTTGGGAGTATCGTTTTTGGGACTGTGCCACCAATCGCAGTAATAGCCATTACAGGCACTGAGCTGTAAGATAAAGAAATAGTGGTTGATTTAGATGGAGAGCAAATGAGAAGGAATAAATACTAAGAAATTACGAAGAGAAAAGCCAATGGTTGAATGAAGCATACAATGCCTTCTGGTGCATTATCCTGCTGACACATAATCCATGGAACGTCAAGCTTGTAGCCTTTAGCAAGATTTGCACACCACTCCACATATTTCCATCCGTCATCTTTATAAGCCCACTCCACATTTCCGTATTCATTTTCAATCTTTTGGAATTTTTACAGCAAACACAAAATGCCAAGCCATTAGCATAATAATTAAGGAAAAGCAACGAAAACGAAGCTTGGAATTAAGAAAGCAAACCTGAGCCATGATAATTGGACCTCCTTGTGAAGCAAAAAGTCTATGTTTCTTCATCATCTCCACAATCAGTGTTACGAAAGTTTGCATTTCTTTCTATAATTACCATACAAAATAGGAAAGAGCATTTTAATACACGATTTCAAATAAGAGAGATGCTGACAAATATTATAATTCTAATTTTAAAACAAAATTTATCATTTTACCTTAAAGATTTCATTGTTAGTCCTCATCTTAATCCCAGGTATGTTGTGCAACCAAACAGGTAGTCCTCTGTCAAATGTTAATTAATGTAAAATAGAAGACACTGTTAGCGTAAGTTTAAAGAAGCATGTAAACAATAGAAAGCTTGTTTAAGTTTTAATAATCAGTAATCACCCATAAGTCCATTCTGCACAGACATATGGACCAATACGAAGTATCGCATAAAGTCCTGCTTCTTGAACGGTCTTTATGAATCTAACCACGTCCAAGTGTCCTGAGAAGTCATACTGAAACAAATAAAAAGATAAAGATTAATACGAAGTCTTTTGCAGGTCCAATGTCAATTAACTCTCTGAAACGGTGGGAGGAAAAGGAGAAACCTGACGGCGTTGAGGTTCATGGTGATTCCAAAAGACATAAGTCTCAATAGTATTAAGGCCACCTTCTTTGGATTTTTTCATTAAGGAAGGCCACATCTGCGAAGAATCAAAACGCATATAAATGTTCACGAAACAAGCACCAAAAAGCTTTACAAGATAAAAATAGCAATGCGAGTAAGGACTTACTTTAGGAGTGCTACGGGGATAGTGAATGGCACCAGAGATAATAATCTTTCGTTCTCCATCAATAACGATGGCTCTATTATCATATGTAACTTCATAGGCTGAACAAACTGAGATAAACAATACGAGAGTAGCGCAAAATGCTGAGAAAGAATTCATTATACCCATGTGAGTTAACAAATAATTAAAAGAACTCACAGGGTGGAGACTGTACCAAATGATACAAGTGCCCTGTAATTTATAGTGGAGTGTTGTAGGGTTGGATGGAGAACAAATATGTATCAAGTTGTTCAAGTAAAATCCAAGTAGTATCTGATCATGATCCTTTTTGGTAAAAGATTTAGGAGAAGTGCCAGATCTAAGCTGTTAAGAACTGGAAATATAAGACAACAACTTGGATAAATGTTTGAAACTAATGAACTGAAAATTTTTCATAATAAGATCACGGTTGATTTTGATCGTAGAAGGATTCTGCTGAAATCCAATACAAGATCTTAACAATCTGGTACCTCATGGATTTCAAATCCAATATCTGTAACCTGGAAGCAAACGAGCAAACAAATTCATCAATTACAAGCTTCTTATAATATACCTCAGGCTCTAATTTGACTATTCTACTTCAAAAATTATTACGTTCATGAGAAATGTTTTTCTGTGACTATGCACATCTAACTATTGTATCGACTATCGAGTTACTGTTTTATTCTGTATTAATATTAAATCTCACCAACTAGGAATGAATTTAAATTGAGAGCACATTCAGAGATTAATTCAATATTTGGATATGTACGACCTTATCAAATGTAAGAATATTATAGAAATTTAATTTTGCAATTTTGTTTAAAGCAATTACAAATTTATAATACACAATCTATAAGCCTTACTAGATGCTGATCTCATTTTGCAATTGGGCTGAGGGGTTCTGATTGATTCTGCAATTAAAGATATTTTTATGAAGAAATTGGCGTTAATTTATTTTCTCTCACATATTTCACCAATAAATTACAAGAAGATTAATTAAAGGAATGTTACTAAAATACAAATTTTGTAGATTAGTATTTCACAAATTGCTGAACCCCGATATTTTAGAAAAGGAACAACAATTCCTAGTTAAATGTAAATTATTCCAATTAAAAACCATGATTCCCCACTAGAATAATAACCTAACTCCAAAAAAACTTTTATTAGATAATTTGAATGAGAAGGAGATCATAATTTAAATAGTGCAAATTTTCATGTGACTAATTTAAAAGTTTTAAACTCTCCTCTTAGATGAATCTAATTGCACTTATATCATATTAATCACTCTCCCTTAATCATATCAAGGTTTATTTTTATTGGATTAAGCTTTTTCTCCACTTGAAGGATTCTAAGCCCTTATTTTAATCTGGGTTTGGTCAAGCTCGAGTGACTTAGGTTCATTTTAACCACTCATTTCTAATAACAGTTATTAGGTTTTAAAGGGAATCAAGAAGAAATTGGAGCAAGTTCCAGTAAGTTAATACATTATTTGTATTGATCAGCTCGATAATGCAAGGATCCAAAAGTATCTTCATCCACTTGGAAAGTTCTACTTTGGTTGATAAGACACATGTAGACCAAATGAAACATATTTGTTCAATTTTATGTTTTATCATATTACTTAATATCTCTTGGGCGTGAAAATTTTAAAGTGTTGCCTTCACGTGGATGAGCACATGCTTTCCCAACTATAATAGTCTCAAACATTTGGGATATTCCAAATTCCCAACTATATCTGCATTCATATAGCCTTTTAGAATTAACTCCCCATCATCAAAACACTAGCTCCATTTTGAAGTACCTCTCAAGTATTTCAAAATCTATTTCACTATTTCATAGTTAACTTTTCTTAGATTAGATAAGAATTTGTTCACTAACCTAACAATACGTGTAATATTTGTCCTTATATGCAACGTAGCATACATCAGAGACCCTATAGTGGATGAGTAGGGAACATAAGACATGTCGTCTTTTTCCTTGTCTATTGAGGGACATACACGCTTGCTCAGCATGAAGTGATGTGTTAGTAGCTTGCTAATTGACTTAACATTTTTCATATTGAACATTTCTAGCACTCGTGTAATATAGCTTTCCTATAACAACTATAATTTCTAACTCTTATCCCATGCTATCTCCATGCTTAAAATTTGCTTTATAAGTCGCCTTTTAATGTTGGGTCTGTATTTTACGTTGGGCTCGTATTTTGCATACGGAAGTATCTCAAGTTTGCACACGACTCAATTTCAAGTTTGTACGTGACCACAACACTTTAAAGATATTGTCCTCTCTAAGAATCGAACTCATGACCCTCAAAATTTTGGATTTAGTTTTCTTCTTTCCTCATAAACCAAACCCTTGTGCAGACCTAATCATCATGTCAATGGATCCCTTTGTTATGAATGTCAATCAAAAACATAAAGCATGCATCAAATATGACAGTATCTCGTCCAACTACAAAGAAGCTGTTACCCTGGTGATTTAATAGGATCAATGAGTGAGGTGGGGATGGAGAAAGTGATGGGACAGCCATAGCAAAGGAGAGAATTGATAGATGCGAGTGATGTGATTAATCTTTATTGGTGAAAGCAAGGTGAAATTGAGAGCAGCTATTCCATACGAAAGACATCATTGGCCAACGATTACATCACAATCAACGTCCCCCAAAGCTCAATTATGTGGATCGATGCCCTCGACTTCGTGGATGCAATGCCGTTTACGGATGACATTTCCACTCTTTGTCCTCGCTGTCATAAGAATAACTTATTTCTCATTTTTAATATATTTTACATTCATAATTGCCGATCGATGTAGACTTGTACTAGTATTTAATTTTCCTTAACATCAAAGAGGTGAGACAGATGAATACTTACAAAATTCCTACAGGTGCTTAGTCTACTTGGCAAGTCGTGGAGTGTCGGTGTTATAGGATTCCTGGAGGGTAATTATGATAGGTATAAAAGTAAACAGCGGTGTTACGCAGCACACGCACCTTCTGCTTCCCGTGCCGTTGCGTTTAAGGCCAAGAAAAGATGGTCCCAGTTAATTAATTTCCACGAGGATCAATGTCAACTATAGTCAATTGCCGTACGTTGATATTTTCTACACTATAATTCAGATTCTACTTGTACCTTGTGCTAACCACACACTTAACTCTAAACTCATTAACTGTGGATTAATATCACGGATACAGAATTCCCCTTTCCGAGTTTGTGAACTCTGTAAATTCCACATGCTCTGTCCCTTGGAAGTCAAACTTTTGTA
>JAOSBP010000004.1:23573302-23591959 GCA_027563825.1 Erythroxylum mucronatum | reverse complement strand
TGGAAGCAAAGAAAGGCACAAACAAGAAAGTAAACTAAGAATCAAAGAAAGACACTCAATATATTGTAAAACTCAACCAAAAAAAACTCGAAAGCTCAAAGAACAAATTTCAAATATACACAAGGTTTAAAGTAGGCAACTCAACATGCTTTCAATGGCTTTTGCATAAAAATAGGCTAATTTGAAGTTTTAACCTAAGCTTCATGCAAAAAGAGTTAATTGCCTAATCTGAATTTCCAAGAATAGCATAAAAGATTCAGGAAAGCAAATCTTGATATGTTCTTGAATGGAAAAACTCGTTCTTGTTGAAAAAAAATCAATCTTGAAGTTAAAGATGGCAATCTTGATGAATCTTGAAGCAAGGATAAACAAAGATTCAAAGAATCACAATTTTAGGTGTTTTTTGATCAATCTTGAAATTTTTTTTAGCTACTGTTCATGTTTTTTTTCCTGTTTTTGGCTACTGTTCACATTTTTTTGCTACTGTTCACTTTTTTTTATTTGTACGATGATCAAGATTTAAGAAACAAGAAAGCAATTAAAGAACAAAAGAACGCAACAAGAACTAAAAAAGGTAGCAATGACAGATTCGACAATCACAATAAAGATACATATGAGTTCAATAGAATTAAGTCAAAGCTCAGATGCCAAGATGATACGGAAACCCTAAGAAAACAAGGTTCTTGAAACCCCCTAATCTTATTAATCAAATCCCAACTTTCTATTCAATTAAACAAGTTAGATCAAATCCCAAATCATAAGTTTGAGACCCAATCCCAAAGAAATCATAAATCAATTTATGTTGCAAGTACTTACTTATTGTTGCAAATCAATTTCTTGAAGTAACCATGAAGACATTCATGCCTCACTTGAAGAATTCAATTCTGAAATTTTGTTAATCATCAAATCTGAGGTTACAAGGATATAATAAGGTATAAATAAACTTGACCAAGTCCCAACCCTAATAGGAATAGGTTTGCAGGCCTATTTAATGAAAACTAGGCTAATCCTAACAAATCTAAGAGTATCTAGCCCATTGAACATAATCTAATCCAAGTCCTTTTAGGAATGGGCTAAGCACATTAAAACAAATAAGTCTTAAAATAACCCAAACAAACAAAGAGGGGTGTATGGGCCTTGTTAAGAAGTTTAATAGGCCCACATGCTTGGTTCGTAACAAACAAAGCTAAAAAAAACTAAGTCATGTGACTTTTAATGAAAGCACATGCTATTAACTAAAAGAACAACCCATAAACAAGTCCTTAAGCCTAAAATAAGAGATAATAAATAACGAGCCCAAATTATCAAAAAATGTGCCCAAACAAGACTTCAGCTTGCTTCCCAAAATGGCTAAGTACTAGTCACTTCCAACGCCTCCTCTAACAAAGTCACAGGCTTGGGGGTGCCTTGGTGTTCCTCCATGGTTGTTTTGGCCTCCTCATGTACTTGACTTATAATTTGGGCTTGAATAAAAGCTTGCATTGCTTGTTTAAGCCTTGAAGCTTGTTGCATTGTAATTGGAGCACTTGGCATGTGTAGCTTGTTAGGTTGATGTGTAAGGCATGGAACTCCATTTTGAAGGCTGCTTATATCACATTGAGTCTGTTCTAAAGGCGGTTGCTGACACTCTTGGACGTGCCAAAGAAGTTGTCATTGGTGAGAAGGCCAGAGATGATAGAGACTCAGTAGAAGATGGGACTAAGTATTACAAGGACTACACGACTGCGAAAGTAGGGTAGATAATAGATGCAACTATAGGGAAGATGGAAGAAGCAAAAGAAGCAGCTAAAGAAAAGGAGGAGACAAAAGAAGCACCAAAATCAAATTGGATTAGTATGCAGATAAGGTGCTGAAGACGAAAGTTGCTTCCAAAGAGTAGGTTAGTGAATATAATGATCATGCAGTTGAGAAGGCCAAGGACAATATGGACAAGGTAGGTGATTATAAGGATTATGCGGAAGGGAAAGAAAAGGGAAAAAAGGAGTCCATAGAGGAATATGTTTCGCAGAAGGCTGAAGACAGCAAAAAAAAGATCGGAGAGTATAAGGAATATGCAGCAGAGAAAGCCACAAAGGCTAAAGATTCTGTTTTAGAGAAAGCTGATGAGTTTATGGATTACAGTGCTGAAAAGGCTAAGGAAACTAAGGATTATCCAGCTGAGAAAGCAGAAGAGGAAAGGGATGGTGCATTGAGGAAGCTTAGTGAGCTTAACGAAAGTGATAAAGATGTTGCGAGAAAGGCAATGGACTTCTTCGTTGGTAAGAAAGAAGAAGGTGAAGAGAAGGCAACAATGACTATACAGCCAACCAAGGTTAGTGTGTTAAATATTCATTCATTGTTTTCCAGAAACAACCCAGCAACTTTAACAATGCTTGCTATTTCCCGATGTTAGAAGTTTGTAACCCAAATTCTATTTTAGTTTGGCTCGAAATGTTCGCAGTGGGACAGTTGTGGAAAAGTTAAATTACAACTCACGTAGGGTTCATTTAAAATTAAGGTTTACTTTATATATCATGGTTTATGCTAGGATGAGTAAGTAATAGTTTTGTGAGCCGCCTTAAGCGCTTTGTCATTGTATTCATCCTTTTCATAGTGAAGCTCTCTTCCTCTACTCATGTTTTTCTCCTTGATTTGGGGTTTTAACATAAAATCTATGTATTGTTCTTTTGTGTCTATTATTTGCTATCATTTTTTGTCTTTACAAACTGATATCAGAGCGGGTTCGTTCATTGCATTGATGGCAACTATGAAATATGATGTTCTACTACTAGATCGCAACATCAAGTTCTCACTGTGGCAAGTTAAGATGTGTGTTGTTATTGGGACCCGATTTTGGAACCGGAACCCAACCGAAAAAATAAACGAAAAAGCGAAAATCGAACGGAAAGACTAAAATGAAAGCCCAAAGCAAAAATGGAGGGCCCAAAGCAAAACGAATAACAAATCGAATCGGAAGTCATAAAGCAGAAACGAAATCAAAGCGGAATCAAAGGAACGGATTTACAAAATCTTTCGATTGCAAATCAAACTTAAGTCAAAAATTCCAACATCCGAAACGAGTACCTTATAAAAATTCACTTTGGAAACCTTACGACACCCTCGGTCTAAACTAATCCAAAACGGTATAATTTTTTTCATTCTTTAATCTTTTCATAAACATCTCACACATTGCTACATACCAATCAATTCAAACCATAAACAAAAAACACTTCAATATATCCAATCCATCCACACAATCATCGGACCTCCTGTCCGGAATCCCAACACAATCAAACACATTCATACCCAAAGCACTTCTATAATTCTCAAACATCAGTATCATCGGACCTCCTGTCCGGAACCCAAACACAATCAATCCCAATCATAATCATATGTAATTTATAAACAAAACCATAATTCACTTTTCTAGTCTATATACACATCCATAATTTATTTACATACTCCAAAAGAAATACATCACCGAGCAAAAGTGGCATTTTCAAGCCACGATACAACATCAATTTCATAAACTAAATACAAAGATACAAATATCTCCAAAATACACAACATAAGCCTAAGCCCTCACTTTTACAAAAATCTACCTTGAAAATACAAACATAATGAACGGACGTCTTGTCTTTCTTTCATCCGATCTCCTTCATGATTACCTAGAGATGGGCATGAAAGGGGGTGAGCTTTACAGCTCGTGGATAACATTTTTATAAATCAAAAAATAAGCAAAAATCAATTTTCAAAACTTTTGCCAATAGTTGTACTAGTACAGATGGATTTGGATGACGCATTATTAAGGTTTGATAAGATGCCATCATTTTGGACCACGGAGGAGAAACAACGTAAGGATCGTAAGGCTCTATCACAGATACATCTTCACCTCTCGAATCAAATTCTACAAGATGTTTTGAAAGAAAAGTTTGTCGCTTTGTTATGGTTGAAACTGGAGCGGTTATATATGACGAAAAGCCTAACCAGTAAATTGCACTCGAAGCAAAGGCTATATTCACACCGTCTGATAGAAGGTACATCCATTGATAATCACTCAAATTTTGTCTAAAGAGATTGTTTCTGATTTAGAGACTAAGGAGGTAAAGTATGAGGATGAAGATTTGGCTTTAATATTGTTATGTTCATTGTCTGCATCATATTCCACTTTTAGGAATACTATTTTATATAGTCGCGATACCCTAACCCTAGAAAGGTGTTACTTTCTAAAGAGAAGATGAAACAGCTTGTTTATGAATCTAAGGCTCTTGGTGAGGGTTTTTTTGTTCGAGAGAGAGTACAGGAGAGAAATCCTAACGGTGACAGAAGGGGTAGGTCGAAATCCAAGCATCGAAACAAAGTCTACAACTACTGTAAGAAGAAAGGTCACATTAAAGCTGAATGCTAGAAATTACAAAAGAAAGAAGAAGAGAATTCCAAAGGAAAGCAGCCTAAAAATTCGATGAAGCTAGTGTTGTACAGGATGCATTCAATGGTGGTAAACTCCTAGCAATTTCTGAGGGTAGGTCTAATTTTGATGAAAAATGGATTTTTGATACAACTTGCACGTGTCATATGTGTCCCAATCGGGACTGGTTTTCAACATATGAAATGGTGTCTAAGGGTGTTGTTGTGATGGAAAATAACACTCCTTTAAGATAGCTGGCATGGGAACAGTTAAAATCCAGATATTTTATGGTGTTGTCAGAACACTTGCAAATGTGAGACATGTTCTAAATTTAAAAAGAAATTTAATTTCTTTGAGTACTCTGGATAAAAATGGGTATATGTACATTGGTGAAGGTGGAGTTCTAAAGGTTGGCAAAGGTGCTATGGTTGTGATGAAAGGGAAGAAACAGTATGCTAGTTTATATGTCTTGTAGGGTTTTATAATTGTTGGTGATGTAGATGTTACTACCCAATCTATGATTAATAGTGATGTTACGAAATTATGACATATGAGCCAAAATGGTATGGTTGAGTTTAGTAAACAAGGACTACTTGACGGACAGTGTATTAGCAAATTGGAGTTTTATGGGCACTATATTTTTGGGAAGCAGAAGAAAGTTAGCTTCGGAAAAGAAATTCATAACACAAAGGGACACTTAATTATATCACATACATTAACATAGAAATGATTAGGCATTCTTTGTTTCATAAGGTACATTAGCCAAATAGCCTACCTCATTAACATACTTTTTCCCTTATTAAGCCCCCTTTGAGCCTATTAGCTTTTCTTTTTGTATCAACCACATTATATGCTTTATATTTAACCAAATGTCCTACCTAATCTATAAAGCTAGTGGAACATTTGTGATTGTTGAGTATGGATGTACAAAATTATAAGTGTGGGGGTATGCATATGTGCAGGTTGGTTATAATGTTAGGATGTTATTTTATACCTTATCATTGAAATTCTCATGTTGATGTAGTTTATTTTAATTTTTATAAGAGAAAAGAAAAGAAAGGGAAAGAAAGAAAGAAAAGAGAGAAGCAAAAAAAAAGAAGAAAAAGAAAACGAAAAAGAATGAAAAAAAGTTTAAATAGATGTATCAAGGAGGAATTACGTATGTGTTGAAAAGTTGTTTATAATTAATGCATCCTCCTAAAGTTGTAATGAATGTGTTATTGAAGTATGTTGAATATAAGGTAGATGTTGGCTTGGAAGGTTAACTCTTTTGTGGTTTCAATACATTGTCATTAATTATATAAGTGATTCCTTCGGATTAGTATATGCTTCATGTGGTTTGTGTGTGAGAGCTGAATTGAGTTGTGAAGTATAAATGTTGCATTCGTCATAGCTGACGACACCCAATTTTTTATGAGTGTTAACTTGTGCACTTGATGTCACATTGAGTGTCGCTTTGTTTCACTAGCTTTAATGGTTTTCATGCTACTTGACTCAAATACATCTTACCTTACCTTTGCCCAGATATCAACCTTGAAAAGGCCTTTGATCCATATTTTTGCATGTGAACATTAGTGGTGGAAAAATGAAATTATATGCAAAGTTATGGAATGACATGATCATGAATGGTACGTGTACCCCATGAACATATCTTGTTTAAACACATTTTCTGAGTTTACCATTAAATTGCTCAGTTCTTGAAGATGATAAATGTTGATTGATCATGAGTAAAAGCTTGGAATGTTGAGTTCTTGCTATAATTTTTGAAAGTCATTCATCTTTGCTTATGATTATGTATTCTTGTAACGTATGGGAAACGAGTCAACAATTTTGGGTCTTTGAGCTTAATTTTAATGTTTTGCCCGAGGACGACCAAAAGCTAAGTGTGGGGGAAATTGATAGGTGCTTAATTGATTATGAAATTATTCCATAACACTTAGCGATTATTGACATGAAATTGTTTAAGATACTTACTTTGACTCAGATGTAATTTTAGGCACAATTTGAAAGCAAAAAAATTAAAGTGAGTCGAAAGCACGATAATTGGGTCATTTTCTGAAGATTAATATTCACTTGTCTTTATGAATTAAGAAGAAGAAAATTAGAGGAAGAAGAAAATAAATTCAATCCAAAAGAAGACAACCAAGAAATTGCTAGGAGAAGCAGTAAAACGACATAAACAAAGAGGCAAAAATGGCAGTAGCCGGAAGAGAAGCCAAAACGACAATGCAGCTGGGAAAGAAGACCAAAACGCAACAGCTGGGAAGCGTGAACAAAACGTAGATGTTTCACGTTTGCGTTTCACGCAGACAACATCTATGAAACGCAGAATTCTCACTTCTACGTTTCACGCAGACAACGTCTGCGAAATGCAGACATTTCCAAGAGCAGAAGCGTGGGTTTAAAGGAGTGTACTATAGATGGACCAAAAATTAATTCATAAAATCATAAAGTAGCATAAAAAGAATGGAGAAATTGTGATGAGGTTTTAAGGGGTTTCAATTGGGACATTCAATGGGGATTGAAGCATTTTCTTGGGAGAGACTCATGAAGGGCTAGACTTCCCGACGCCAGTTCAGAGGTAACATCGACGTCGACGACCCGAGTTAAGTGTACACTGGTTTTGTTGTTTTATTTCTCTCATTAGAAACTGATTGTATTATCCTATGTTAATTGATTTAGGTTTTGTAAATGAATAATTGTATTCTCATTATTGTTCGGTTATTTATGTATGAACTCAATGGGTATTGTGAAAAGATGATTTTAATGTGTTCATTGAATCGTTATTTGCAAACTCATTGCTAGAATTTTGATATAATTGGTAATTGCTATGTCAAAATTCATATGTAACGACTAATGATTCGTAATCATTAAGGATAACATGACCTAGGTTAAATCACGTATCGTATGTGGTTGTTGCCTAATCATTAAAGATAACATGACCTAGGTTAAATGACGCATCGTATGTAATTATTGCCTTGATTAATCGGTTTTTCTAATTCATAATGCTATTACCCAATTGAATCTAGAGATCGTATCCTAAGTTATTTGATAATTAGGTGTAGTTAATGATCGTATATTGATTAAATACCACCTAAGGAAACTTTTGGGTTAATTATTAACCCACGATTAATAGTTGCTAGAAGAGGCTTGAGAACAACAAATCAATGAAATATGTTTAATTATGATATAGGCCGAGATTGAACCAAAGAACCAAAACTCTACCAAATTTGCTGCTTTTATCATTTTTCACATGTTTTCTTTAATTTGTTTTTATTAGTTTAGTTTTATTTTATTTTCTTGTTTGAAAAATCCAAAACCCCCCGTTAAATATAAACACCAGTTACTTTCATTTCGGAAACTTTACACATACTCTCTATGAGTTGACCTAGACTCACCACTGCTATAATAGTAGTCTAGTTTATTTTAAATAGTGTTATGTTTTGGTCATGAGTTCGCTTCGGGCTCATTGAGATAAGCTATAACCCAAGGAAGCCTATATCCAAAATGAATAAGCAAAGGATAAGTTGAACGTAGGCTTCTGAGTGTGATGTAGCGAGGAAATCGGAGAGGAAGAATCTTAAAAATTGCAAGTATTTTGAGTTGGTAGTTGGTACCAGAGCAACAAAAGATTTGGTTTCTTTTTTACAACTTGCTTATAGTTATAATTACACTTTTGCAATTAGCCGTTGGCATTATTATCATCTTGACGTAGCTATCTTGTTTTGTGTATTTGAACTCTTTAAACGTAATAAAGACGGCAAAACATGATGAAGAAGGCAAACGGAAGGTTTCAACTCAAATATTAAGTACGTGGGAGATAATTGCATTGAATGGTTTGTTCACATAGAACAAAATTTCGAGTACGAAGATATTTTGGAAGCGTAAAAAAATATCACTTTGAAGGTACAAGATTAGGCGCTAAGGCATTAGCAGAAACCTTTAGAAGTAACTCAAAGGGTGTGGTTAAGTAGAAGGGACTCATCTATCCTTAACCAAAGGTCAGGGGGTTGATTATTAGCTTTAGATATGGAGCAGCCTTAAATCCTTGGACCAGTTGTTCCACTCTGTAAAGTGCCGACAAACCAGCGAAGAGATTAGTTATAGGGTCCGCCGGTAGATACCCTGGTATAGGACCAAAAAAAAAAAAACCTTTATATGAGTAACCTTAAACGTTGAAGGAAGTTTTAGTGTTGTGCAGATGAAAGATGTAGCAGTAACTAGTAACTAGGCAACTTAAAACTTTAATCGTCTCGCTAACCGACCTGCAGTAGATCTTTCACCAACCAAAACCAAAAATCGAGTGTCTAATGAAGCGGCTCGCTTGGGAGTGGTGTAGAAACGGTGATTCCAACGACTCTTTCAATTGCGATGAAAAATTCCCACCAAATCGTCAAATATCGAGAACCACAACTGCCATTATTGGGAAGTCATTCGGACGGTGACGAACCTCAACTGAAGATACATTTTACATATGCGAAATTGGAACCTATTCATGGAGGCCCACTATGATTTTGTCGGTGAGGAATTTACTGTTGTCACCCGTGATCCCTTTTTTAATAATTCCTAATAGTCACTAAAATGCCAGGACAAATTTGAAAATGTAACATTGGAGATCTAAGGTACTACTTTTGTTACCTTACTCTGTATGCTTTCTCAGTGATAGGGTTGAAATTAGCATTAAGAACCACTCGCTAAAACAGCTAGCATGATGGCCTGTAGTTAACCATAGCGTTCTAGTCATTAGGAAATTAACACTGATTTAACGAACAACAAAAATTTCTAGGTTTTTATTCGGATCTTAGTCGAATAACTTGAAAAATATACATTATAAAAAGTAATTTGAATTTCATCTTATTTAAATTCTTCCAAAAACTTTTGTTACATGACGTGAATCACAAACTATCTAAGTGCTTAGCCGCTGCTAACAATATTCACATATATAGCAAAGAAAAAGAATTGAACATTTGAAAGAAATAATTAGGAGTGCATCTCCTTTAATTAAGGTTTTGAAACCTGAATTGAACATCGAATTGGAGGCTTTACTGGTCACCGGTTCGACTGATCCAACCATCGGTCGAACCGGTGTGACGTCATAATTATACAATAATTATATTTAATTATATTTAATATTAGTAATATTAAAAAAATAGAAAAATATATCAAATAATATAAAAAAATTTTATTACCAATTGACCGGTTCTCGCTGGTTTAATTAAGGACCGGTTTTTAAGAGTCAACCGGACCGGATAGCCGACCAGTCACCGGTCGAACAGGTCGAATCGGCTGGTCCAGTCCGATTTTCAAAATAATGCCTTTAAGTTTATTGCTTATTTATAGAAAAAATATTAGGGTTTATTTTTATTAGAAATTAATTTTTTAATCATAATTAACGTCAATTTTTTAAAAATTTTAAACTTCATAATTAAGTCTAACTTAATTTAAATTGATTTTTTTAGCTACTCTTTATGGGAGACTTATTTAGTTCCTAATACGTTAATAATTATTATACATTTTAATTTTAATTTATAATTAGAATTAAAGAAATTAAATTTTTTAATTTACCTTTAATTTTCAAATTAAATAATTTATAATTACATATCAAGATTGATGTTTAGGAACGCGTCATGACCACCAAAATATTAGGACTGTTAAAGTAGTTTGACTCAACATGTCCATAAATAATTATATGATGTATAATTTAATAATTTCTTCATCTAATATGTCAATTGGACATAGATTCCAGAGATATTGTCTACTTTTTAAAATCCAATCATATCTTTTTTTGCTAATTAATAATTAATTTATTTTTTATATTTGAAAACACTTTTTAAATGTTGACTCAATCTGGCTAGAGAATTCTTTAAATCATTACTAATTAGAAACTATGGAACATTTGTTCTAATTACTTTCGAGCGATAAATTTTTTATTAACTTACACAGTAATCTCTATATAGTTTATATTATATCTAAGTACTATTGGCTGAGCTATCTTAATTAGAATATGTCATAAATAACATCAAAATATAGTAATTCCTACATAAGATACTTTGCTAATCTCAAGTCCAATGATCAATTATACAACCATCATAATGAGAAAATTCACAAACATATAAATAATGTTCCATTTAAGATCCTCACAATTGGGTCAATTAAGTAAGCTTATTCTTTAATAAGCATCCACATGTTTGTTTTAGCATCTTCATACTTTAAGTTATAAGTTCAATTACTTTCTTTATAAGAAAGAAACATAATGTATGCTAATTTTATTATTTCACCAATATCTCGTTTTGATTAAACTACAACTAGGAACAATTTAGGTATATTATATAAATACAAATTGAATCTCATAATTATGATTTCATCATAATTTCAATTGTACAATAATTATTCTAGAGATTTCAACTTTAGTATCAAAATATCAAATGTAATTAACAAAATATATAGAGATAAAAAATATCTTTATTAATTAAAATAATAATGATATATATAAAATAGTAACCAATCAATTGGTTGCAAGAGTATAAATTAACATTATTAAAAATCACCTGATTAGGAAATTGCAAGGAATCAAATCTCAGTAAATATAGATACTTCGATGAAGTCCATTTTTACAGAGATATGACATGGTAATTGACTCCTTGTTCTTTGTTTTCAACCAATGAAAAATGTCTACTAGAAATTAACACATGTTGTATCAATTTGAGGACTTCCTTTAAGAACCACAACAGTTGCCTCCTACTAGGGAATTAGATTACCATATCAACTAAAGAAGGGATCCAACTAATCAGTGTAAATTCCTAAAGATATGCGTATTCGCAAAAATTCAAAGTTGAAAAGCAAGTCAATCAAATGCTAAAGTTGGTGTTCATTAACACTAGTCTATTTTCTTCTCTAAAATTATTAGTTAAAAAGAAGATGGGACCTCATATTTCTATACTATCAAACTCTAAATCCAGTCACTATCAAAGAACAGTTTCCAATTTTTGCACTGGAAGATATGTTAAATTTTTTTTATGAAACTTATTATACCAAACTCAACTCATAAATTGGGTATCAACAATTGCAAGCTAATTTTCAAGACATTTACAAATTGCATTTCACACTTTATTTACCTTTCATGCTATCACGAATTTCATATTTCGTTTATATCTTCACAAATTTGTTATATTATTTTTTATGAACATTTTGATTTATAGCCCCAATTAGACTATCATATTGAACATATCTAGATGGTGTTTGCATGTGATGGTATCACTAATTTTTATTAAACTTTTCAAGTGTGACATTCAACAAGCAAGAGTTGGAGTATAATTTGGGCATGTTGTAACTTTATATGGGGTTAAAGTAGAACATGAAAATTTCAAATTATGCTTAATTAGCCTAGAATAGATGATTCCTATTTTCAGTTGATATCTTGTATAACACACATATAGGATCATAGCTCCCAATACCATCGATCTTTTGTACTTAAGTGATTTTTGCCAAGTAATCATAGAGGCTTTAAAGCTAAGATTCTTCTTCCAGAGTAAATTGAACTATGGCACTAGCTAGTAACCAGTTTGAAAAATGCTATAACAAGTTTGGTTAATGAAGATACCTGTGGTGTTCAACTTCTAGATAAGCTACTTTGTATTGTTGCTGTTGGTAATAGATGGGAAGTATTGTGTGAGCAAATTAAAACCTCTGAAGGTACCAGACCAATTCCCATCAGATATAAGGGATGTAACTTTAGCATTGAGAGGGATTCTGTTATGAAGGTGGGTAAGATCAGGTCTCTGTATCAATGGACTGAAATCAGTCCAATTGTCATACCATAGCCAAAAGTTGCTGCCATTTCCTATTTTATGTATGATCCACGGGTAAATGAGGCCTCTGATTTTCAGTATATGGTTGAACATCCAAGAACAACTCCTAGTCACTGGAATTTGCTAGAAATTCTAAGAATGTAAGTAAGTTCCATGGATACATTTGATCGATATGGCTTGTTTATCAACATGTAATCTCCATATCTTCTTACAAGTTGAACCTTCTGCACAGTGGCGAAGCCACTTGTAAGGTGCCCACCCTCAATTTTTTTTTAAAAAAGAAGATATATATGTATATAGGGGTTGCCCACCCTAAAAGAATATCATTGCCTATAGTGGATTGGATTAAAAAAAACTATATATATATACATTGCTCCCCCTGAAATAAATTCCTGGCTTCGCTACTGCTTCTTCCGCATGAGGTTTGTAGAGATAATGCCCAGACCATATTTTTTGGGAATTGTCACCTCCTCCCATTTAACTTTTGATTTCTTAGCATTCTTCATAAAGTCGGACCAGAGAAACGCTTTTATAGTTCTGTCAAACTCATTGTTCATTCTTTTTGGAAGAATCAAATGGTTTAACAAGTGAGTATGTAAGTTACTAAAAATTGATATTTTTAACATGACTCGAGCAACCATCGATAAAAACGTGTTCTGCCAAGCTAGAATTGTGTATCGGTATTTCTCTAGAATAGGGAGACAATTAGGATAAGTAAGTTTTGCATATGAAATATGTACTCTCAAGTATTTAAAAGGAGGGGTATGGAGCTTCATTACAGTTGCGCTAGTAAGTTTAGATGAGTTAAGTACATCGGATGAGCAGTAAAGCAACTTTTTTATGAATTAACTTGGAGTCCAGACATAGAGGAGAATCAGATTAGGATGTCCCTGATAATGTTGACTAAAAACAAATCGGCTCCAAAGAGTAGCAGAAGGTCATTAGCAAACATTAGTGGGTAAGATGCAATTGCTGGCAATTATGATGATAACAGAATTTGCCATTGGGATGTATCAGATTGGTAAGCATTCTTAATAAACCTTCCATAACCACCATGAAGATGCAAGGGAATAGAGGATCCTCCTATCTAATAATTATAATATGTATTAACAAATAAATACTAATTTATAAAAAAAATTTACTAATGAAATTATTTATTTAATAAAATATAATATTTTGAATAATATTAATAAAATATTATATAAAATATTAAAGTTAAATGATTTACTTAATTAATTTATAAAATTAATTTGTTAATTACAAAAATCTCAAACTTTGATCAATTTTGATTGTAGCTTGCTTTAAAAAGTGACAGTAAAATGTTCAAATGTTCATTTTTTTTCAATTATAGCCTGACGTTAGTCTTTTCGTTAAGTTTGCTGATATAACTTGATGTGTCTAGAAATCCTAACTATTAATACATGTCAACCAAAATTAACACTACAAACGAAGATTAATGAAACTACGTCGTTTAACCACATAACTAAAATGACGTCGTTTGTTTAAAAATGATTTAAATCAGTTTATGCAGCCCCGACTCTCACCCCCTTCGTTTAGTTTGTTCTCCCGACTCTCACCCCCTTTGTTTTCAGTTTACACATCCTTATCCCTTTGTTATCTGTTTGGTGAATTGTTACTATAAGGAAAACTTGAAGGGAAGGTTTTACGAGTAGTCAAAAGCTTGAAGGCAAATGGAAACATATCAGATGTAGATTGGGAAAGCAGCTTCTTCATTTGGCATCGCAAAGATCCAGTATTGATGAAATCCTAAACCTCTCAAAGGATGTTCGACGAGTCACAACCATTATAACTAACACAAGTTTGTAGTCTAAAAGTTTCTAATGTTTAGAACTTTTCTGAATGTACGTACGTACTTGTGCAACAAAACAATGGAAGAGTACGTCAATCAATTGATAAAGCTAGCAGAGAAAATATATGAGCTCACATGCAAGAATCTTGGGTTAGAGAAGTGTAAAATAAATGAAGCATTCTCAGGAAAAGCAGGTCCATCTATGGGCACAAAAGTTGCCAAAGTCCCTTAATGTCTATGACCAGAGCTTGTTCTAGGACTGTGAGAGCACTTCGATGCTAGTGGGTTATACTCTTGCTCTAACATGATCAATTCCTAGGTCTCGAATTCTTGAAGGATGACGAGTGGATACAGATCCCGCCGTCGAAGAACAACACTATCTTTGTGAACATCGGTGGCCAAGTTGAAGTAGTGAGTAATGAAATGTATAAAAGTGCTCTGCACCATGTCATGGTTGAAAAAAAAGAAAGCAGGCTATCCATTGCCACCTTTTACAATCCCGTCAGCAAGGCTGTAATCTCTCTGACTCCAAAACTCTCCTACCTTGCTCATTATAATTTTCAGGATTACCTGAAGCATTACTCCGTAACAAAGTTTTTAAACAAAGGACAAATGTTTGAGACCATCAAGAAATTGAATAAACAGATAACGAAAGATGAGACTGCATAAACTGAAAACGAAGGGGGTGAGAGTCAAGAGAACAAACTGAATGAAGGGGGTAAGAGTCGGGGCTGCATAAACTAATTTAAGTCATTTTTAAACAAACAACATCATTTTAGTTATGTGATTAAACAACATCAGTTCATTAATCTTCATATGTTGTATTGATTTGGCTGATGTATATTAATAGTTAGGATTTCTGGACCCGTGGCAAGCCACATCAACAAACTTAACACAGAGATTAAAGTCAGGCTAAAATTAAAAAATTGAAAGTTTGAGCATTTTATTGTTACTTTTGAAGTTTAGGTTTGACGTGGTCGACGTGGCAACTAAAGTGTAAACCCAGTTGATGTTGTTTTCCTCTAAAACGCAAGTGACATAGTGTTTTTTCTTTTTCTGATTTCATATTATTTTTAGGGTATTTTCGTAATTTTTTGTTTCCTATTTCTATTAGGTTTACTGTCCTATTTAAATCCTTGTTTAGGAACATCTTAGGGGATTGAAATATTAAGAATTTAGATAATTGTTGCAATTTCTTTCTATTTGTGAAAATTTTATCGCTTTCTCACTACGTCAGTTTGGTACTAGAATAGGTTGCATAACAGCTCGATGTCAAGCGGTCCAAATAGAGATGACAGTTGTTCTTTATACGGTGATCGGAGGGCTGAGACCCTAAATTGTGGGGTGGAGATTGGCGAGTTGGCAATTTGGGTTGATCATATTAATGTCAGGCTTCAACGTCATGAGGAACACTTTGATCGCTTGGAAGAGATCTTGATTCGGCTATAGGAGCTGCTCGACATCCCCAACAAGAAATAGAATGACGACAGGAGAGTGTTTAGTGGCAACGCAGCTCACACGCAACCTACCATCTTACCTGTTCCTAGAGTTCATAGGCATGGGCGGTAGATTGGTTTATTATATGATTCTGAAGAAAAATAGAAGAATTTTCAAAAGAACCTCCCAGAAGAACTGCGAGTCACTGGAGGGATAACTATGGTGATAGAGAAAGGGAATGCAAATTGAAGGTAGATATTCCCTATTTTCATGGTAATTTAAATATTTAGAGTTTTTTGGATTGGATAGCAGACATAGACCATTTTTTGAGTATATGGAGATTCTGGGGAAAAGGAGGGTCAAATTAGTTACATGTAGATTGAGAGGGGGAGCTTCTGCCTGGTGGGAGAGATTACAGTTTAGGAGGTCCCATGAAGGCAAAATACTATCAAAACGTAGGGAAGGATGAGACAGTTATTGCACAACGAGTTTCTCCCTCCAGATTATGAGCAATTTTTGTTTTAGCAGTATCAAAAGTGCTAACAGGGTTAAAAATTCGTACATAAATATTATGCAGAATTTACCAAGCTAACGACCAGGAATGACATGAGAGAAACCGAAGGACAATAGGTAGCCAAATTTTTGGAGGGCCTAAAATTAGCCATTATAGACATAATTGGGATACAGGTAGTGAGAACATTGTCTAAAGTTAAAAAAATTGACTTTAAAAGCTGAAAAATTGATGCAGGAGAGGAACAGGCCAGAATACTCCCATAAAAATAACAGTACGAATTATGGTACGAATTTATGGTTGGAATTATGGTGGAGATACCTAAAACCAGAACAATCATAGAGAGCAGAATCATAGAGAGCATAACCCAGGAATAGAGAGTTGTAGGGAAGCAGAAGGTGGCTGAAACAAAAGAAGCACCTAAAACGATTAATTCTTACACTAGGCCTATCCCAAGGAAGTGCTTTAAATGCAATTAGCCAAGTCACAGATCAAGTGACTGTCCCCTCAAAAAGGCAGTCCATGCGGTAAAATGTGAGGATGAGGTATATTATGGTCCAGATGGTGAAAAAGAGGAATACGAGTTCGATGGCGGAGTAGAGAATGAAGAAAGTCATAACTATGTGATCAGAAGGATGATGCTCTCTCTAAAACAGGAGGATGATACCTAGAGGCACCAATTATTCAGAACTAGGTGCACCATTTGCAATCGCGTGTTCCATGTGGTTGTTGACAACAGAAGCTGTGAAAATATCATGGGGAGAAATATTATACAAAGTTTGGGATTGAAGGTGAAGAAGCACCCTAACCCGTACTCAGTCAGCTGGATTAAAGTAGGAGACAAGATCCAAGTGACTGAATGCTACAAGGTACCCTTTTCTATCCATCAGTATAAGGATGATGTTTGTTTTGATATGGTAGAAATAGATGCCTGTCACCTATTATTTGGTAGACGTTGGTAGTTTAATGTTGCAGCACAACATGGTGGTAGAGAAAATACATACAAGTTGCAGAAGAAAGGAAAGAAATATCCCTTGACAACAGGAGTTCTAAACCCAAAGCTTATAGAGTGGATGGTAGGACTTTTCTAACAATAACTCATTCTGAGGTCGAATTTGAAAAGGCACTAAAAGAGCCCAGAGAAGTACATGCTCTGATTATGAGGCAAATGTTGGCAACAGAGAAGAAGCAAGCTGCAGTAGAGCATTCAAAAGGTGTGAGTTGTTGCTGGAGGAGTTCAGTGATGTCGTATATGAAGAATTACCCATAAGGCTTCCACCTATAAGAGACATTTAACACCATACTTGTTGGACCCCCGCCCTTGCGAGCCACGTGCCGACGTCTTATGTGACATCTAGGCTCGCATCCCACAAGGTTGGTGAGCCCTCACCAGGTTAAACCTCAAAACACGAACTCATCTCACTTACTTCCGAACAGATTTTTGGAAAAGCTCATAAAGGAATTTTAATGAGACTACTTTACCACATTTGTTCCTCATTTCTTTACGATTCTAACGACACTAAAAACGCTCAATTTGGTTCAGAAATAAAGAAGTTATGACCAAAAAATTGTCGGGCTAAAAAAAACCAAGACTGAATACTAAACCCAACTTCACTTCAGAAATTGAAAATCATAGGGCCCAAAAAAAATGAAAACTTATTCCTTCATGTGAGTTGTAGCTCCTTGTCTCTAGTTTAATTTGAAACAAAAATAAATTCAATTAGAGCTATACAGATCAATATAATGCCAAATATTGAAGCATGTTTCGAAAAAAAATCCAAATGAAACTCTTATAAATGATCCTCCCACTTTGATTCAATTCATCTTTTTCAAATTAATACCAAAGCCTATGAATTTTTATGGAGAGGTGGGGGAAAGTCTTAGAAAACCAACGCTTTAAAAATCGGGTCAATCAAAGGTCGGATGGAAAAGTTACAAACAAAAAGGTGAAGGAGGGTCTGTTGAGCCGCACGGCTCGCAATCCCGAGCCGTCGCGGTCGCGAGCGAGCGGCTCAGAAAAGCCGGTCCCGATAGCGAGCCGTCGCGATCCCGAGCTAGCGACTCTAAAGAGCCTGTTGTGATCGCGATGGCTTGCGATCACAAAATGGCGATTGAAGAGCCATTTTGCGATCGTGAGACTGTGACTTCGATATTTTGATTTTTTTTTAAACACAGAAATTCAAAAATTCATAACTCTTTACCTAAAACTCCAAATTGGAAAAACTTGGTATCAATAAAAAGCTAAAAAAAAACTCTACAACTTTCATGAAGGATTTAAAAACCAATTTGGCTCCTAAGGGAAACAAAAACCTCTTCAAAGTTACTGCTTAAAAAGAAATTATCTTACACAATAACTAAACTTCTAAAAATAATATCTTTCAACTCAATGGCCCAAAAATGTCACATTTTATATCAATAGAAAGATAAAAAGACAATCTACAACTCTCATGAAGGATGCAAAAATCAATTTAATCTCTAAGGGAGGTAAAAACCCTTTCGAACCCACTACTTATAAAAAGACATTTCAAACAATAACTGCATTTTTCCAAACCTCATAACTTCTTACTCCTAAACCAAAAAATGGCATACTATACATCAATGGAAAGAAATAAAGATAATCTACATCTTTCAAGAAGACCTTCCAATCCAATTCAAACTCTAAGAGGGTCAAAAACTCAGTCAAAGTTTCTGCCCATAATGTAAA
>JAOSBP010000004.1:23562771-23573202 GCA_027563825.1 Erythroxylum mucronatum | reverse complement strand
ACCGGACCAGACTCGTATCAAAATCAAAGTTTTAAAGAGAAACTTTACCTACAGTCGAATGAATCATTTAGACTTCGGTCAAAGAAACAGATAAGCATAGAAATGAATCATTTAGACTTTGGTTCAATAAATGGATAAGCACAGAAACAGCCGGTAATCTTGTAGACAACAATGTTTCTATTAACATTTTATGCTAAAAGGATAGCATGGATCATTTAGTATTTCTGCATGTATGAGCTCAATTGCCTTAATTTACAGGCAAACCCTATGAAAACCAATCGAAGTTATGAAAAAATATTGAACCGGATAATAAATTCATGCTTGTAAAAACTTAGTATCACTAACAACACGCTAGAAATTATTAAAAGAGCTTTAGTATTGAACCTTTAAACTTCAACAGAAGCAATTAGTAATAGTAGGCTATATGCTATATCCCATATGAATGGAACGGACAAGACTACATTGAATGGGAGAGACAACAACCTTGTTGGAACGAAAGTGCTTAGAAATTACATTCACATGAATCAAGTATTCAGCATCTTCAACATGTTTGGTTAGTCGTTTCTAACAACATTGGAACCTGAAAGGAACTTTCACCACTTCTCTAAATATCTTGAGCGCCCCTTTCTTAGATACATGGTCAAAAGGAATACATAGAACATTCCTGCTGACCTGTAACAATAGAGATGCCACGAAATTGCACGACAAAGAATTCAAATGTCTTTTTAGTTAACATGTATGTCTAGATTTTGGGAAGGGTCTACTCTTACCAGGAAATTTAGTTTATCATAGCAAATGTCGTTATGTGTCTTCTGGTCTTCAGCACCGACCTGAACCGAATTCAAGTCTATTCTTCTGTGAAAGTGACTTGAACGTCGAATCCTAGCTCTGGCGAATCTATATGGGAAATTTGGCTACTTTTTCTGTTGTATCCCGTTTTATAAAAATCATCATTATTGTTCTAAATTGCTTAACAAAATAGCTTGTGGTTTGAGAAAAGTAATTTTTTACTGAATATTTGTAGAACTATTTAAACTCAAATTGTTATATGATCAATTGTTAAACATGTTACAGATTTTGTACGATCTAATTTTATTAACAAATTCTATTGAAATTATTAGATGAAAACTTAGTAAAAAGTTATTTTTATAAATATTTCTAATACTATTAAAGGTTTTTATGTAATTTAAAGTTTCAAAGACATTTTTTAGAATGAGAAAAATCAAACAAAAACTTTTGTCTTTCACTCAAATATTTTAAGACTTATAATTCTCTTATACCTGGAGCAAAGTTGGTTTTTTTTTTGTTAAATCAAAAGAATAAATTAATAGAAAAGAATATGTACATAGCAATCAGTACAAGTGCCACGAAAGGCACAAGCAAGACTAAACATAAGTCCTAGTGCAATCCATAACCAAGGTAGACATAAACTCAAAGAAAAAAACCATCACATAGGCATGCAAGCAGATAAAAACCTTAAGAATTACAATTGCTCAATAAGCTAGCCAATGGAAGTGTAAAGGAGCCCTACCGAAGAACCATAGCGTGTGATAGGCCAAAGAAAGCGGCTGCCGTGATGTGAAAGTGCTGAACCGCCAAAGGAGGCAAGGCGAGCATGGCCTTGCCCAAAGAGCCGTCGCATGCAATAACCTGCAAGAAGACTAAGCAACATCTGCAATGAAGGAAGACAAAACTGAAAAAATTACCTCCTCTCGATGTGTCGGCTAAGAAGTTCCCTAACGTGGGAGATGACTTCGAGATACACTCGCTCCTCCTCCATGGCTTCATTATTAAAGGTGCGAGCGTTGCGCTCAATCCATATACGGTAAACTGTAATGGAAAGAAGAATGGGAAAGTAATTAAGGCCTGGTACACTGGTACAGGAAGCATTGTTGTACCCGGAGAGGAGAGTTGCAAGGGTGGAATGGGTGAAGGGGGTTAAGTTGAAACGGTTGAGGCATTGGGCCCAAATTACGCAGGAGAAGGGACATTTGAAGAATAAGTGGTCAATGGATTCATTGACTGAAAGGCACAGGGAGCAATGGTTAGGGGTATAAAGGTACGACAATTTATCCATAGTTTGAAGCTTTTGCCGGTAAGCAAGCCATAAAATAAAGGAGCAACGAGGAATATTATATTTGGACCATACCAAGTTGTACCAAAGTACTACCGGTAATGGAGGTTGCAAGATTTGATAGGCTGACTCATTGGTATATCGCTTGGTTGGGCTTACTAGCCATTCCAAGCTGTCTGATAAGGAGCTATTGGGAGAGTACACTGGTGGCTCTAGGTGTCTGAGCTGGTCCAAGGAAACCTCCCTCCAGTGCCAAGCATCATTCAAAATAACATCAGAGACTCGTGCTGTAAGTGGTAGCGCCGATCCATTGATGTCTCTCGGGGTAATTAAGGTCCGCAAAATACCTCCTGGATGTCATGGATCCTGCCAAAAAAGAGTGGACATACCGTTCCCAATCTTAAATCTGAATTGATGGCACAACCGGTCCCTCACTAATAATATCTTTCTCCAACTCCACGAACTATTATAAGATTCTCTCAACTAATAAATTTATTTTCCTATGTACTATCCTCGCATTCTTTATTCTGCATTATTGTTCTCTCAACGAATCAATTTATTTTCCTAGTCGACATCACATCGTTTTCGCTTTAAATGTTTAAACTAATCGATTGTAATTTAGAATCCACACATTATTAGCCTTCTTAATCCGAAAGTAGTAACTGTGATGTAAAAAATAAAATAGGCTTGCATATTTCAGTCATTCGTGTAAATTCCTTGGGACTTGAGATCAACGGTTTTAGATTACGATTTAAAAGCCGTATCTCATGATGCCGCAAGTATCTTAAACGCTTACCAATGTCCGAAGCAAGTGTTTAACTACACTTATTTTTGTTTGAGGCAGTCAATAGTTGACTGTTAGCATTTGAATCCGATTGAAAGTGGGATTCCTATACATCTGTATCTTGAACTACAGTTGTAATAGGACTGTTAGGAATAGAACAAATCACAGAAAGGGATTGGAACGGAAGTCATGTTAAAATCAACACTTAACCGACAAAAAAGTTGGAGAATATTGCATACAAGTATATGCTTTTATATTTATAATAACGAATACAAGCTAATCTCTTTTTAATTGTCCATTATATTGAATAAGTGAAACACAAGATAAGATCAAACTGTTCTTATTACTATATTTTATGAGCATTCATTTATATAATAAATGAAATTTAGAGAAATTGAATTGATAGATGACGGTGGAATAGGATAGGCACAAGAAATTTAAACCCGTGAAACACAAGCAAAACTAAAAATTATGTCATGTCCCTTTCAATATCTCTTGTTACTCTCTTAGAATATGTATTTCAATTTCACCTTTTTTCACCTTTTTGTATGTAATTGAATTACATACAAATTGGCAGTATATAATATATTTGTTACTCTCTTAGAATATGTTACTCAAGGGATTTAATTTAATATTTATTATTGGAATATTGTCAAGCAACTTATTCTTTTTTAATTGTATATACCAAATAAATGTTAACATGAAATTCATATAATTCTTTTCTTACTGAAACAAAGGAACCCTTTTATTTTCAAGTGTTTTAAATAGTATGAACTATTTTTAAAACAATTAAAAAAACCAATGATAATATTTTAAATGAGTGAAATTGGCTCTCTACTTTATTAAAATGTTTAACATCTACATTTTCCCTACTTTTTCTTTAAGAAAATAAAAAACAGAATTTACATTAAATCGATAGGACAAGAAATTTAAGGTTTAGCTGGTATTAGAACGTTATAAAATCAGTTAAAGATTAAATAAATTGAAAGAGTTTCAAATACAATTGAAATATTTTTTTCTTTTTCTATCAAAGAAATTGAAGTTTAATTGAAACGGATATTGTTAAATGAAAATTAATTGATTTATTTTAGTTGATAAGAACTTATTAATTTAATAAAATTAATAGATTAATTAATAAATTGATCGATTTTTAACAATAAGAATTATTAGAATAAATCGAACCAGAAAGTTAAAAATTAAACTGAAAATTTGAATAGTTCAAGTTGTCACGGTTAATTCGATTGAGTTTTTTAATAATTGAAATGTGGATAAATTACTTGAATTTTCTTTTTCATAGGAATATTAATTCCATTATTGGGACGGTCTAGGAGAAACGCACTGCAGTTAAAATCCAAAGTTTAAGCATTCACCGACCACGTGTCGCCCATCTGCTGGCATAGACAATGCAGAAATAGTGGGTGCTTCTGTAATCTTACACAGATATCGGGTATTCGGGTCACATTAGTATCAATTACTAAAATAATTATCCGGTTTGTGACCCGTATACTTTTTTATTTTTTAATTCGATTTATTTTAATAATTTTATTATTAAGAATTGATATTAATTAATTCATTAATTTTATAAATTAATAAATTATTGTAATTAATTTTTATTTAAGAATATCTTTTGTAATTAAAATTTAAATGTTTCGATATTTTCTTTTAATTATAATATAAAATTTTCAATTTTATTTAATATTTAACTAATTATATATATATAAAAGAATATCTTCGGTATTTGGAATAATAATTATAACTAAGAAGACTGTAAATAAGATTTTTTTAAGATCCCGTTTCTACCTGATTAGAAATAGAACGTACTGCTACAGTGGTGACCATTGAAGAAGTAGAACTTTGGTTGGTAACTAAAAACATAAAACGATGACACTGTTGTCTTCTCTTTTTACTTGTTCGAGATTTTGTCTTTGTTTAACGTCGTCTTCTTATATTCGTCATTTAGCTACTAACGTAGTCTGGTGGTCCAAGACGAGGAAGAGAAAAACGTTTCCGAGGGAGAGAGCTCTAGCCAGTTTCTGGGTTGCTCGTTGTTTTAGCGTCAAACAGCTAGAGCCAGTTAATATGAGAACGAAAGGATTGGTTTTTTATGTCTTATGTGGTTTCTCTGTGGCCCTTCTCTCCGATTTCTTCCTCGCAGAAACCAACCATGAAGCCTCACCATTCAACTCCTTCCATGTGTCCACCACTGAAGAAAGAGTCTGGCCTGTACGTCCCTTGCTTTTTCTCTTGTTTGGTTTTGTTTTTCAATGGCTTAACTTAACTTGTTCCGTTAATTCTATTTTTTCTTTCTTTTTTTTTTGTTTACTCATCTAAAGGAAGAATCTTGATAGTGTTTTTGGTGTTGCAGAAATTGGTGTTTGGTTGGAGAGTAGTGTTGGCGTCAGTGATAGGATTTCTGGGATCAGCATGTGGAACAGTTGGTGGTGTTGGCGGCGGAGGCATTTTTGTTCCTATGCTCACTTTGATTGTTGGATTTGATACCAAGTCTGCTGCTGCTCTCTCCAAATGTAATTTGCAGTCCTTCATTATCTTTGCTATTTGGTTTCGTCACTCTTTTCTGTTTTCTTTATCCGACACTTCTTCCAATCAGTTAGATGTTTATAAAATAGGAGAACGTCAATATGGCAACAATTATCAGTTGTACACCTGTCAATGAAAAGGGGATCTTCTGATTGAATTATCCTACTTTTTTTTTCTTTTCTACAGATTTTAGACATGGTTTCAATGATTACAGTACTGGGGTGTAATTGTTTTACTCGGTTATTGAAATGTTTGGTTATATATGTTAGGAGATAGCGTGCAAATTACGATCTTCATGTGAAGTTGCTTAGTATGGAGTTCTAAAACATGAGTTGACAATGAATGCATTCGGTTGATGCAGGCATGATAATGGGGGCGTCAGTAGCATCGGTATGGTACAATATAAGAGTGCCCCATCCAACAAAGGAAGTGCCCATCATAGACTATGACTTGGCTCTTCTTTTCCAGCCCATGTTAATGCTTGGCATCACTATTGGTGTTGCTATGAGCGTTGTATTCCCCTACTGGCTAATCACTGTCCTCATCATTATTCTCTTTATGGGTAATATGTCAGCCTCCTCTTTCCTTGTAATTGCTGTTTTCAGCCTAACAATGTCCTCTCTATCCTTGTTCTTAACTGGTTCTGTGATCAGGAACTTCTTCCAGGGCCTTCTTTAAGGGTATTGAAATGTGGAAGGAGGAGACAATTCTCAAGGTAATGATTTACTGTTTCATTTACCTGACATATACAATTGGTTCTATCGTATAGCGATAACTGATACGGAAGCGTCACTGTTAAAACTATGAAGAAAGAAATGTCCCGTCAACAAGAAACTTCGGTCAATTCCTGCGGTGACTGTAAGATTTCTCACATAGATGCTATTTGGATTAAAGTTTGGCATATCATTACCTTTTGTGTAAACGCCAATTAAGAGAGTTTAGATTTTTTGTCCAATATTATAGTGTTGTGTCTAATAATTTTTAGCCATTTATTTATATAAATTTCGTGTTGACCCGCGTAAATTCTATAAAATAAATGGCTGAAATTTTATGGGAAAAAAAAGATAGAGTAATATTGGACAAAATATCTTGTCACGAATTTGGACAACATATAATTCTACTTCTTGGGATATGCAGCAATCATTAATACAGACTACGAGCCATTGATGCCTAACGAAGAGAAATCAACCACGGTGACTAAAATAAAACTCTATTTTTGTATAATCTTCTGCAGTTACAACAGTGTTTTAGTATCTGATTTCTCTTTTTCCTTGGATTTTTCAGCAAATAATGCTCTTCAACCTCAAATGGAAGAGTGTTCTGGTCCTCTGTATTGTGTGGGTCTTTTTCCTTCTCCTCCAAATCTTCAAGGCAAGTTCTTATGGTCCCTCTCCCATTTGCTAATGGCTTTGAACAAGTTACTCATCCATAACTTCTGTTTGGTTTGCAGAACTATGTGGCAGTTTGCAGCACATGGTTCTGGATCTTTTACTCCTTACAGGTGCCAGACATTGTACCAGTGGGCTCTTTCTTTGTATATAGTCAATCTCAAGCTTGGAAATTGTTGTCCTAATATCATTTGTCTGTTACAGCTACCGATAGCACTTGCGTTGTTTGGATATGAAGCAGTCAAATTATACAAAGACAGCAAAAGGAGAATTAGCACAGGGAACACAGAATCCATTTGTGAGGCTTCCATTGACTGGACTCCAATGAGCATTGGATTCTGTGCACTTTGTGGTATTGTAGGAGGAACGATTGGTGGCCTACTTGGATCTGGTGGAGGTTTCATATTGGGTCCCCTTCTACTTGAGATTGGAGTCATCCCTCAGGTATGATTATGACAAAGAAAAACCCTCAAATTCATTGTTCTCTTAGCCAAGGAAAAACATATCTTCTCACAGACGAATGAAACGTTTGTACTGTTCAACTCCAGGTAGCCAGTGCTACAGCAACATTTGTTATGATGTTCTCATCATCTTTGTCTGTGGTGGAGTTCTATTTGCTGCATAGGTTTCCCATACCATATGGTATAGCTTTAAACCATCTTTTTTTTAAAAAAATCTCTCCAATTAATACGCCCTCAATATGGAGTGAGTAGCAGATGTTGATCTATGGATATGGATATTCTTGCAGCACTTTACCTAATGTCAGTGTCATTTTTGGCTGGTTTCTGGGGACAATTTCTGGTGAGAAAGATGATTTCATTTCTGGGAAGAGCTTCACTTATTGTATTTATTCTCGCTGGCGTCATCTTTGTCAGTGCAATTACAATGGGTAAACTTCTTTCCCAAGAAGGAACAAAAAGAGTTGCGTACTTCCATTATCACTTACCTACACTGACCATGTCTTCATATTTTTTGCCTTCTGGAACTCTTTTTGCAGGAGTTGTTGGGATAGAAAGGAGCATAGTAATGATACACAATCATGAATTTATGGGATTCTTAGGATTTTGCAGCAGCCAATGATCGTTGGCACTGCAACAATATACAGATAAAGCATGAAGAATAAAACGCAATAGATGAAAATGCAGTGAAGGTGTGACAGCAACTGGTTGACCTAGAGTAATATATAAATTGTGGATCAGTTTGCCGAGAGCGTCGCTGTTTAGCTCCTCGCTAACAGCACCATGTCAACATCATCCATCTTATCACGTTCATGGTTGCACAAAATTTCATGCAACTGATGTATTGAATGCTTATTAATCTATCTATATATGCGTGTCATATTATGATGTTACAACTTCGATCGGCTAATTATTTGGTACCATTTCCAGAATATTGCACTTAACCAACTACTCACGTCTACCCAAAAGATCCACACATGACGTTCTTGAACCAAGAGTGGAGGAATTTTACTTTGTTAATAACATCCAAATTTATGCCGGCCGAGATGTTGGAAGTAAGCACAACTTACCTTTGACTTGTCCAAGAACGTTGGTTGAGTGAAGTGAAAACTAAATTTATTCAGACATTAAAAAAAAAAAAAACAGGAATCAGGATTAGGTAAATGGGATTAACTATAGAGCTTTGGACACAACTCGTATTCGACACTGTTCTCTAAGAAAAAGGCATGATTTCGACATTGTCCTCTGTTACAAAAACAGATATTTGTGCCCATTCTATTTCTGTCTGTATCTTAAGTGCGTAACTTTGGCTTTCGATTCTGGTTCCGTTGCTTTGACTGTTAGGAGGCAATCTGGTAGGAGTACGGAGTACCCAGTCCAAATCTCGTGAAACCGAGAGTACGACTGTTAGGAACTTTACACTTAAAAAAAGACTCTTTTAACCTACGAATCTTTAATAAATAATAATAATTATCATTATTAAAATGTTTTAAATAACAATTTATTCTTATTTTTAATTCTGTTAATCACCTAATCGTTTTGTTTTTATACTTTTCTCCAGGTCCAATCAGATAATGGTCAACTGGCCAGGACACCGCTTTCTAACTTTTACAAAATTGATTTTATAAAATTGAAATATTGGTTTAATTTTCCTTATTTTCCCCTTTCTTTTATGAATTTTAATCAATAAAGACTAAATTGCAAGAAGGGGGAAAAAAAGATGAAGAAGGTAAGAACGTCAAATAACTTTTAACATTCATAGATTATAAAGGTCGTACAGACCCATCTTCATTTAATTGCACTACAAGAAAATGAGTTTTTACCGACGGAATAATCAAACTTTCCGTCGGTATCATACATTTGCGACAGAATAAGACCGACGGTCATAACCGTCGTTAACTAAGCCATCACTAAATTTTTCGACAATAGTTAAGATCCGTCGATAAATATACGGACGGAATGGTTTTTCGTTGGTATATTTACCGATGGTAAATATCATTTCCAACGGTATCTTCACCGACGGATTATATATTTCCGCCGGTGAAGATGGCAACGTATATCGACGGAATTTGGTAAACCGTTGTCAAAGGTATTCATCTTGTGCCAACGGAATTCTTACTTCGGTCGGCAACACTAACGACATTTACCGACGGTTCCGTCGGTACCTGTAACTGTAGTTAGCGACGGTACAGTCGATAAGTGCAACTTTATTTACTGACGGAACCCTAATTCTGTCGGAAACGGAGTTTGTTCATCAAAAACAACCTACATTGCTATTTACCAGAGCTACCGTACGCTTGCTTAGGAACCCTTTTGCTGCTAAATGCTTGTTATATGTGAAATGTTTATAAAATCTGGACGACGTAAAATTTGATTTTAATGTCAACAACGATAACTAATTGGTATATATATGTAATTTGTGTAAATAGAAGATTAATTGATCATTTAGAGGAAAATGATTTCTTAGTTGAATAGAAACACATTAAGGCCCTGTTTGGCAATCAGCTGATTGCATTAGCTGTTAGCTGATAGCTGATTGTATCAGCTGATTTGACCAGCTAATTACATTAGTTGTTTGTCATTTTATGTTTGGTAAAATTAGCTGTTTATATGTAAAATGACTTGTGAGGATATGACTTTAAAAATAATTATAAGGATATAAATATTCAGCTAAAAAGG
Source organism: Erythroxylum mucronatum (assembly GCA_027563825.1). Lineage (NCBI taxonomy): Eukaryota > Viridiplantae > Streptophyta > Magnoliopsida > Malpighiales > Erythroxylaceae > Erythroxylum > Erythroxylum mucronatum. The sequence goes on along the minus strand of JAOSBP010000004.1, from coordinate 23,563,281 downwards.
CAACATTCAAGAAGAGAAAGAAGGGTATAATGAAGAAGGTCAGGGAATTGAGCACCATTTGTGACATTAAAGCCTGTATAATCGTTTATAGTTCATACGACTCTCAACCAGAGGTTTGCCCATCAAGTTCTTTAAGCAAATGCCTAGAAAGAACAAAGCAAGAAGATGGAGAAACAAGAGAGTTTCTTAAGGCAAAGAATTGCCAAAGCCAATATGCAGCTCAAGAAACAAAGAAAAAGAGAAGGTAACACTAGTGATGTAAGCTTTAGGTCAGTGAAGGTAACACTTAAACATGATGGATTTGAATGATCTTGGATCGGTTGTAGAGTCATTAGTTTTTGACATGAATATGGAGAAGATGCAGAGGCAATAATAGTTCATGGATTCTGTTAACTCGCAAGAACATTCGGCTAGTTTTGTTGGTGATGAGATGATGATAATACATATTGCCGATAACAATCAATAATGCTCTTTGGTCTAATTTGTTTTTCCCTTAAGCATGTGTTCGTG
>JAOSBP010000004.1:23448889-23476736 GCA_027563825.1 Erythroxylum mucronatum | reverse complement strand
TAAATACCCAGAAGTTCCAAACAACTTCCAAAAATTCACCAAAAATTCTGTCATAAAATAATGACTTCAAATTAATTTTCCAAAAATGAATATGGACTTCACCAGCAATTTCTAAAAATCTTTGAAGTATACAAAAATTTCAAAAATTATCTTAATACAGTCCGAATCAATCCGAACTTGCATTAAACCACTTTACCCGGAAAGTGCCATGAATGCATGCCAAAATACTTCTACACAATTAAGCACATATGAAATAATTTCCGTTAATCTTCTCACCCCTAATTTGGGGCGTTACATATTTGACACCATAGTTGCTGATGTAGCTGCGTTCAAAGCTCAAGTTGACAAGGGGAAGAAACCTGAGAGTAGTAATGATCGGCGAACAAGGGGAAGATCTCATTGGAACGATAAGACAGAGGACACAGGAGAACAATACGGGGGTCATAGAAGTACCACACGTCCACCTTATACTAAGATAGAATTCCCAAAATTCGAAGGAGGTGATCCATGTGGTTGGATTTTGAAGGCTGAGAAATACTTCAGGTATTATCAAACACCTGAAGAATCAAAAGTTGACGTAGCGACTATGTATTTGGATGGTGATGCACTTGATTTGTTCACTTGGATCAATTCCGAGAGAACCATTTTGTATTAGGAGGAGTTAGTGAACGCGCTTCAAGAACAATATGGTCCTGCTGAATTCCAGAATTCCGATGAATATCTTTATGTTGTTCGTCAAATGGGTACAATACAAGAATATCGTCAAGACTTTTCTAAACGTTCGGCTTGAGTCAAAAATTGGCCTGAACATTGTCTCTTGGGAATTTTCCTTAATGGGCTGCAAGATGAATTGAAATCTGATGTGAGAATCGACAAGCTCATATCTGTCTATCAAGCTATGAGTTTGGCACTAAAGTTTGAACAAAAGACCAATCTTAAAAGTGGGCCAAAAGCAAATCAATGGGTCAACTCTAATAGGCCCAATACCTGACAGGCCCAAACTTCCAATTTGTCACATGAAGGTCCATTCACCAGCAACCCAATAGCACAATGTTCCACATCTGCTTTTGCTTCTTCTCGACCAATGACGTTGTGCACTTGGGACCAAGAGAGACAACTGCGTATTTCAAAGAGGTTGTGCTTCTGTTGCAACGAGAAGTTCTCTCCCGGCCATTGCTGCAAGGTCGCGACCCTCGATCTCCTAGAGATGGCCGACGATGATGACGACGGCGACGGTGCACCAGCAGAGGCTTTGGCTGAAAACGAAGCCAACGGCGACAGAATAAGGGAATATGCCGAGATTTCCTTCTTACTGCCTTGAGGACAAGGCAAATTTTTAGAAGGGATGCATTGATACGACACCTTCACCTTAGCTTCTTAGGACTTAGTTTAGGAGGAAATTTAGAAAAAGCACTCCAAGATTTAGTCAACCAGTAGTCATATCCCATTATTTTAGCTATTCTGTTATTTTACAGATTAGGTATTATCTCTTATTTCACATGTTTAGGAATCTGTTATAACTTGTTAGGAGTCTAGCATTATAAATATCTGATAGTTAGAGCAAGTGAGTAGCTTAAGAAATTAATTCCTTTGTTTTGGAGTTTAGTCCTCTCCATACAGACTGAATTGGGAGTTTAAGATTTTTGCTCTCAAATTTATCAATAAAATTCTACTATTCAGTTACTTCTATTTTCGTTCTTTTCTGGTTCCTATCAGAACATTTCGGCAACGGCCTCAACTCACTTAGACCTTAATGACTTCAAAAGCTTAATGGCTATGCGTCCGTAAAGTTGTTTGTTTGACAAGTCAAGTTATTTTAGATCAGGGAGGAAGGTTGGGGTATATCACCGGAAAACTCATTGTTTTGTAACCGAAGATTGAGCAATATGGTCAAGCTGGTCAATTCCTGAGGACTCTCACTTTGGATGTCTTTGTCAGATAATTCTATGTGATGGAGCTGCTATTGTGAAAATTGACTAGATCAAAGGCTAATAGGATTGAAGTAACATTAATAAAGAAATAAACACACAAATTTTTATGTAGAAAATCTTCAAATAAATCAGGGTAAAAACTACTGGCAATAAGAAGAAATTTCATTATGAAAAATTTAAGAGTTATAACCTCTCTCTATTTTATAATGAAAAACACTCTCTCAAGAAATAGGAGAAACACTTTCTAAACTGTAGAAATTAAACTAAAGAAGAGAAGATTTGAGATGATTAAAACTAATTTGAGAGGGCTTGCAGTCGGCAGCAACAACATCCTACTTGAAGATTTGATTGATAGTCAATCAGATCTTCACATCATTCTTTCTTCCTAGCAATTTCCATTTTGCTCATGCCTCCATTAGGTAACAGGAGTCTATCAAATTTTCACATCATTCTTTTTTCCTTGTCATTTCTATATTACTCATGTCTTCATCATGCCACAAGAGGATCGACATCAAATAAATTTATCAGTGTTGATTGCTTTCATCATAAAATATGCAAGGTTGTCTTTAGTGAATCTTCCGCATATCCACAATTCCTTCTTCCACTTTCTCACGAACGAAGTAATAATGAACTCGTATGTGTTTTTATTTTTTGATGAAAAACTGAATTCCTTGCAAGGTGCAAGGCACTTTGAATGTCACAAAATAAAGAAATCTTCTCGTATTTATTCCTTAGCTCTTTGAATAGCATTTTCAACCAAACTACTTCTTTACTGGCTTATGTAGCTGCTACATATTCTACTTCTGTTATTAACATAGTCACAACTGACTATAGTTTTGAGACCTAGCTTACAGCCCCGCCAGCTAATGTAAACACATAACCTATGGTGGATTTGCTGCCATCAAGATCACTTTAATGTATCTAAAGGCCTTCTTTATAGCATTCCAATGCTCTCTACCAAGATTCTCCATGTATAAACTAACCACTCTCACTACATATGCAATGTCTGATTTTGTACAAATCATAATGAACATTAAGGTTCCCACTACTGATGCATACAGTACTCGAGACATCTCCATCTTCTCATCTTCATTTCTATGACTTATGCTGGAGGATAACTTGAAGTTAACAAGAAGTAGGGTAGAAATTGGCTTGTAATCTTGCATTTGAAAGTGTCGCAAGATCTTCAGATAATTCTTCTAAGAAAGCCAAATCTTCCAATTTCTTTTGTCTCGTGAATTTACATCCCTAGAATCTTATTTGTTGGTCCCAAGTCCTTCATTTCAACTTCCCTAGCCAACTAATCCTTTAATTCTATAATACGATCTTTGTTGTGACCTGCTATCAACTTGTCATCTACATACAGCAGTAAGATAGTGAAGTCATTTTCACCAAACCTCTTGAAATATGCACAAGGTTTTGCATTTAGTCTGCTATATCTAATGCTCATAATAAAGGAATCAAATTTCTTGTACCAACACCTTGACCCCTTCTTTAGACCATACAGAGATTTGTTCAACTTGAGAACTAAGTTATCCTTTCCTGCTTCTTCAAAACCTCCGAATTAGAGCATATAAATCTCTTCTTCAAGATCTCTATGAAAAAAAGTCATCTTTACATCAAACTGCTTTAGATGTAAGTCAAACCTAACACATATTGCCAGTACTACTCGGACTTTCATAAGTTGAACCACAGGGGAAAATATTTTATTGAATTCATTCTTTTCCTTATGAGCATATCCTTTCACTACCAATCTTGCACGATACTACTCAAGTTGATCATCGCCATGTTGCTTGATCTTCTAAACCCATTTGTTGCCAATGGCCTTCCTTCCTTGTGGTAGTGGCACAAGTTCCCAAGTCTTATTCTTATGAAGAGCTTCAATTTCTTCCTGCATTACTGTCATCAATTGAGATGCATCTAACCTTATGCCACTATCATCCTCAGTTAAAAGACAGTATGCAATATTGCCCTCCATAATATAGTCTGAATGCCAATCTAGTCGCATTTTTGGGTGATTTGATCGACGAGTCTCTGAAGCTTTAGACTCTATTTGTTCTTGTACCTTGTGCTCTAATGCTACTTCAAAAGAATCCATCTAAGATTCCTTTTCGATCTGAACAACAGTAGTCATTGAATCTTTCTTTGATGTGCAATCATCATCTCCTTTCTTCTGTTGCTCATTTACAAAGATTATATTCCTGCTGATGATAACCTTATGGGTAGTGAGATGCCACAAACGATATCCCTTCACTTTATCAACTTATCCCAAAAATAAGCATTTCTTAGATTTTTGATCTAGCTTCGTAGTTTCTTAAGGATTGTACATCACATACACAGGACTTTCGAATATAAAGAGGTTTGAATTATTAACTCGCTAACCAGTCCACATCTCCATTAGTGTCTTCAACTTAATTGCAATTGATGGGGCCCGATTTACCATATAACCAGCAGTACTGACTGCTTCTGCTCAGAAAGTCTTATCTAAGCTTGCAGTTGCCAACATAGCTTTAGTTCTCTCTAACAGAGTTCTATTTATCTACTCTGCCACACCATTCTGCTGAGGAATGTATGTCATTATGAACTATCTTTTAATACCTTCTTGCTTGCAAAATTGATCAAATTCATTGCTAGTGTATTCTCCTCCATTATCTGTCCTCAAACACTTGATCTTCTTTCCAGATTCAAATTTTACCCTTACTTTGTATACTTTGAAGATTAGAAACATATCTGCCTTCCTCTTGATTGGATACACTCAACATCTCCTAAAATAATCATCAATGAAGGACACAAAGTACTTTGCTCCTCCTAAGGATGGAACTAGTGCTTGTCATATATCATAATAAACTAATTCTAGAACTGATTTACTTCTAGAATATGATATGTTGAACTTCAACCGATACTACTTACAAAGACACCTTTATGAGCCCTTAGAAGTAACTTTTGCTCAGCAAGAATCTTCATTCCCTATTCAGACATATGTTTAAGTTTCTGATGCCAAATCATTGCATTTGAACATCCTAAAACAACTGATGCTTCTGTCCAGCAAAGTTTCTCCCTTCAACATATACAAATTTGTAGCTATCTTTTCTTCCTTCATAAGTATAAGTACACCTCGAATTATTTTCATGATCTTGTTTTCAATTTCAACCTTGCAACGAAGATCATCCAATTGCCCTAAAGATAACAAGTTCTTCTTCAGGCCTTTTACATGTCGTACTTTATGGATAGTATGAACTGTACCGTCATACAAATCTAGCTTGATGGTTCCTAAACCAATGATCTTTGAGGTATGATCATTACAACTGTACACAGATCTTCCTAAGACAGGTTCATAATGATAGAAACATTCCCTCCGAGAGGTCATGTGAAAAGTAGCTCTTAAGTTGAAAAGTCATACACCAATAAATATTTTTCTGCTTTTAGTTGCTGTTATTGCCTCACAACACAGGACATTACCATCATCTGAAGTGCTCACCACATTTCCTTGAGGATTGGAATTTATCTTATTCCGACAATCCTTCTTCATATGACCCTTTTTGCCACAGTTGTAGCATCTTAAATTTTTCTTACTTCTTGAATTTTCCCTACCATAATTGTAGTTCTCACTTTGGTCATGTTCCGTTTATCTCCCTCTCATCACCGTTAATGCCTCTGCTTATTGTGAAGTTGCTTGACTATCATTCTTATTTTTGTGTCGATTTTCTTCTTTTAGAATAGCAGCTGCAACATCATCGAAGACAAGGTAGTTCGCACGGACATTATTTGTTAAATTGATGATGAGTTAATCATGTGAATTTAGTAGGCTTTGAAGTAGAAGTTCAGCATGTTCTTAAGGCTTTATTTTATGATCCAGTGATGTGAGTTGGGAAATAAAGTATTCAAGGTATTGATGTGCTCTATCACTGAAGTAGATTTTGACATCCTAAAAGTGTACAATTTTATCTTAAGGAAAATCTTGTTATGGAGTGACTTGGCCTTGTACAAGTTGATCTCGGATCTCCTTTGCCGCCTTCTTCTTCTCTCTGCTTGACAACACCTCTTCTGCTAATGTCAAATTAAGATTTGTGATAGTATTCCTATCCATCTCATTCCACTTATTATCATCTATGAATCTTGTCGACCTTTCGCTAATGGCCACTAGGCAGTTATCTTTTCTTAAGATAGCCTTCATCTTCAATTTTCACAATAAGAAATTGATCCCATTGAACTTCTCAATCTCAAATTTTACCGCTATTGCTTCTATCACTAACAAGACTTAGCTCGCACTATTTCACATGAATAATACTCGTATATATGAATAATATCATATATGTGAATAGTACCATACTTGTATATATAAATAGCATCATATACATGAATAGTATACCAGTTGCTTCAGTGACTGCTACAATTATGAATAGTAAAAAATGCATGCTATAGTTGCCACCTTTCTTGGTTAGTATTTTACTATTCACCAACTTTCACCGACTTTACCTGAAATCCTAACAGATTGCGCTAAAAAAGTTATCGTAATTTTCTCATCAAGCTCTGATACCACTTGTTGTGAAAATTGACTAAATTAGAGCAAGTTCACAACTAAATAAGATTGAAGGAATAGTAATAAAGAAATAAACATAAAAATTCTTATGTGAATAACCCCCAAATAAATCAGGATAAAAACCACGGGCAACAAGAAGAAATTTCAATATGAAAAATTTGGAATTATAACCTTTCTTTATTTTATAAGGAGAAACACTAACTCTCTTAAGAAATAGGAGAAACACTCTCTAAACTATGAAGATTAAACTGAAGAAGAGAAGATTTGGGATGATTAAAACTCCACAGCTGGCGTTCTGTGCATGTGGACATGCAATGTTCTTCCTTCTTTTCTTGACCTTATGCAGTCGACAACAACAGCTACTTGAGCAAGGAAATTAACCGCTAGCCAATAATAGCAGAATAATTTTACAAATTCCATGTTGGACCATAATTTTGTATCCTCTAACAATATTCACATAATTAAAAAAAAAGGAATTTTAACTACAGTAAAAAAAATAATTATTTTAGAGAGAGTTTAACAGAAAGTTTAACTTTTTTTGTCTTCTCCTTTATCTAAAAATATTAAAATATACTAAATTTAATTAAAATTAAAATTATGAGTAAAGTCTAAATTTAATTTGATAGTGAAAGTTTTTACTTAACTTTTTTAAACATTACAAGTTAGTCTAATTAAATTTTAATTTGTTATATATTTGATCCATTACATTAACAATGATTATCTATTATAATTTTAATTATTTTTAATTATAATTTATTTTTAATTCTCAAATTACATAAAGATAAAAAATACTTTTGTTGAATAACTGCATAATCTCATGCATAAATTACAAACAACTAAATGGTTGTAAGAATATAAACTCTTACGGTAATACCAATCACTTATACATTTAATACCATATCCATCTATATATAGACCATGTCTATATGTAATAATGACTTTAAGATTTATAAGATTTTCCCTGATCAGTCATTCTGAAATAATGTCTTATCACTCCACGATTCTTTAATAAAGTAAACATTTCTCAATATATAGTTAGATTATTGATGAGACCTTAGTTTCTTTTCCTATGCAATGACATCATTGTTGGCACAATATAATACTATTGGTTCAACAATACTACGAATCACTCTAAGTTTAATGATGAACTTCTTGATTAATACAATTTCTTTTTGCTACCTCAGACACTTAACTTCAGTCATAGAAGTAATAATGGTTAGTTATTTTGAAACTTTTCCATCATAACACGTTACCAGTTAAAGTAAATATGTACTATGATTATGATCTCCCACAATTTTGATCAAATTGAAAATAGGCATCTACATAACTTTGAACTCCCCTATTTTACACTTACAAGCTCATTAGTTTTGAAATATATTTCTTGTTGGAGACACTTGCAAAATGGGCATAATAGTCAAATATAAACAGAGCAACCAAATCACTAACTTGTTGAGCTAGTTTATATCTGCATCATTCTCATTATCAATATCCATTTTTACCTTTCATCTTCACTACCAAGCATTTTCTTTAGCTGCTATCTTGGTCATTTGTAATCCCCCATCAGTATGGGAACGTGATTCCATTAAAGGCCATAAGTTCAATTTTTAAGTAATGGTCTTTACTATTGTGCTTCTTATTTTTCTCTGGATTTTCTACCATCTATACCAAACCCAAGAGCCATGGCTTGATAATCATATATGGATATATGTGGCCTCTTACTAGGTATGAAAGCATGATGACTATTCTTTAATTAAGTATTAACATACTTTGCCTATGTGACTAAAATTTCCTTCACCTTTGGTTTTATTTTTTCTTGTCAAAGGTTAAGTTGTTTTATGGGTTATGGATTATAGGTTAATTTTGGATTTAAATTTATGTATATGTTCATGTGTAAACTAAATGTTATGTGGATATCTAATTATTAAGTTAAAAGTGTGGTTTGTTAATCACATTATCAAATAACTAGTTGAGTCAATTTTTGAATTTGAATTGTATAAGTTTTGAAAGTTTAATTACTATATTGAAAATTTTTAATGGTTAAACACTTAATTGAAAGAATCTCAAAATGTTAAGCACTTTTGAATATGTTATTCCTAAAAACATAAGTAGTAACATATTTTTTCATCATCAAAATCATGGGTTAGAACTTCACCTAATCCAACAATCTCCCTTTTTATGATGAAAAGATATTTGGTGATATTGTAAAAAATAAAAGGCATTGATTAAACTCCCCTTATGTTAAGGCAATATGTAATGCATGATACCTTTAACTCATGCATCTAAATGATCAAGTTTTGATGTCAACATTTTCTTCCTCTTTTGTCAACATTAAAAAAGGTATATGATATGTAAATCTATAACCATCAAAAGGAAAATAAATGAAAAGCTTCCCTCTCCTCCTTTTATGAAACCTCTATCATATGGGCAAAGAGTCCATACAAGGTGTTTTTCAAATAAATAAGGACATTTTAAAGAGTTTATATACTAATTTAAAGATTGATAAATCTTTCTCCCCTAGGTATATGTAACAATGTTTTCTCCTCATAAATATGTATGCTAAGCCAATATGCTTAAATCTTATCAATCGAAAAGAAAAAACATATACTTCCTTTTATATTCCAATAATGACTAGCTCATTTTATTTATCACTTAGTTCAAAAATTAGTCTTTTGATATCAATTGTTTTATTTTGCTCATGCGATACCTTTTAGTGATTCTACTTTTGAAATCAAATATTACAACTATCATTATTATTCCTTATTCAATATCAATGAAGGTGATATCAATTGTTGGTATTCATTTTATGCTACTCGATATTGACCTACAAGGTAAAAAAAATCAATAAGTTATAAATATCCACACAAACTTAGGTCTGTTGTGGTCAGTGTTTAAATTTTTTTCAACCTATATCTTTTTGAGTTACTATTTGAAATTGGTAAGATGCTTCATTGTACGATTAGACATTAAAAAAAGTGAAAAAAAATCCAAGCCTTACACCTTTGATACAATAAAGGAGCACATAACTATACTGGAATACAGGAAACCATCACCTAAAAGATGTAATCTAGTATTGCAAGATCAACAATCAATATGAACTACTTTAAAATTAAATTGAACATCATCTTAATGTTGTAGTAATATGTGTAGTTCGATGGGTTATCGCATGAAGATCCTAATACACACAACGTCAACTTTAAGAAAAACGTTTAATTCTTTATCAAAGGTATGGATTGAAAAATGACAGTCATACAAAAAGAAAAATATTTGAGCACCTTGCTAATAGAAATTGATAAGATGCAAATGCAAATGAAGCATCTTATCAATTTCTACATCTTCTTCAATGTGCCACCCCTTTTTATAAACCAAGATTACACCTAAAATCAAAATAAGCTAAGCCCAAAAATAATAATAAAGAAAGGAAATACAAACAAAGAAATAACATAACTAGAGTAAAATAAAGAAATAAAATAACTAAATAGTGTTCGATTAGACACCAATTTATTCCCCTAAGACATTGTAAAAGACTTGCTATCAAAATCATATTCTCTACTTAAGTATTTTATCAAAAAAAAAAATATTACCCATAACCTAACACAAGTTCACATATCATTTGGTAGTAATATAGTAGCAAGTAAGGTATTGATTCTATAATGAAGCGCTTGAAAACTAGTAAAAAAATTTATTATTACTTGACTAAATAATTAAAGAGAGTGATTGTTAATTGAGATTAAAAATAAAACAAAACTACACAAAAATAAACCAAACCAATATGAATAAATTAGATCAATTAATCAAGAGATGAAAATAAGATTGGACAAGCATCTAGATAAGAATCTTTTAATACCATCTTTATATTCATGATTAAATGTATTAAAAAGGTTTTATAATCTATACTGACAAAATTTACTAACTTTTGAAATTGCTCTCTCTGAAATTACAATCACTTACATTCAAATTGATTAACTAATTCTCTATTCAATTAAAACCTCTAGGAACATATTAAGTTTTACAAAATTTACTAAAAGGTTTAACCCCAACACCAGGGAATTTATAGAAATCTAAGCCTTATTCCACTCACAAGTAGGTTTAAGATCTAATCTAACCTTAATTAAATTAGCATTACACTCCATGATCTTTTTTTAAATAAAAAATAACTTTATAAATAAAACTAAATCAATCCGTAAGATGACAACAACTATGATTTCCTCCTTTGTAGGCATATATTAAGTTGTTAAACCTGAAAAATATAATCAAAAAATAGATGAAGTGTCTAGATGATCTCGATTTGTTAATGTGATCTACTCAAATTGGATAAATCTGAGCTACTTCTTTCTTTAAAACGGCTTCATGAGGCCTCTCTAAGGTCTTGTTGTCCTCTCGACGACTAATTATAATTCTAAAGCTAGAAAGAATGCAAACGTCTTTTCAAAGAAGGCTTTTCATGTGTATTTATGTGAAATTTTAGCAACATGCATAGGTCGAGATAAGATCGAGTTTCTCGCTACTTCACATTCGAAAAATTACGTGAGCATAGACACACTCATGTATTCAACCATATATTTCACTATGTTTTTCCTACACATGGACATTGACATGTTCATGTCACTAATTGTGTTTTGTATTATTTCTCAACTTTTTTTTTAAAAAAAATCTATCCTATGTCTCCCATTGTTTCTCTATCTTAGGGTGTGCAGTAGGAAAAGTTGCATAATTATTTTCATACATGTTGAGACCTTATATTAGAAGTATGGGAGATAGGATGATAAGAATGTGACAAAGAGACATACATGTTACAGAGATAAAACAGACAATGTGCTAGAGAACCAGTTGAGATATTAGAAAGAGAATAAAATATGAACCTTATAATTTTGGTATATTCAAAAGTATCTAACCTTTTGGAATTTTTTTAATTTAGTGTCAAACTTTTCATAATTTTCAATTTGGTGACTAACCTTTTAAAACTTGTGCAAATCAAGTTAAAAGGTTATTTTGCTGATGTAGCATGTCTACTAAATACCAAAAGTTAGTCACTAAATTGAAATTTTTAAAAATTTTGGCACTAAATTGAAAAATCTTTAAAGATTAGACACTTTTGAATATATTATTTTTATCCTCTTTTGATAATGTCAAAGGTAAGACATGGGGTTAACTGATTTTGGGAGAAGAACTTGTCAATGAGTATCACCTCTCTTTGTCTACAAACTCCATTGTTCATAATCTTTTTCAACTTTTATGTTACTTAACGACCTCAACTCTTGATCATTCTAGTAAACACATTGAGGAGAGAGGCGTTTGTGAGCTTGATGTTATAGCTAATACTGAATGAAGTGGTTACATCAAAATGTGCTTTGCTTTTTAATTATGGAACATGCAAAACTGATAAATAGAATAAAATGATAAACGATTGGAAAATAACAAAATGGATGAGTAACAGGAATGGACCATGAAAAATCAATTTGTTATGTTTTTGTATATTTCTCAAGTACTTCTACGGCTCAGGAATGTCAATATGTCTGAACTAAAAACAAGTGCAAATGCCCTATTACTATAAAGTTTGCTTGTTTTCCATGTCGTCTAGTACATACCGAATGTCATTCCTAAAAGGTTATCAAACCTCTTCACTTTCCAATTAGGGTCACTAAATAATAAAGATACTATGAAGCAGTATACATTATTATGAATTTATCTCATCTTTATTAAAGGAAGGTCATATATTTCAATTCTAAAATATAAATTAAACGATTTTGAAGTCAAATTTTTTATCTTTGCCATAAGAAAAATTATGACATTTTGGAACTTGTACAGTGATAAAACAAATTAGCCAAATATGATTAAATGGACTTATAAACTCAGCAGTCAGAAAGAAGAGGATCAAGCAGTGTTTAAGACGACATCTAGTTGTGTGATTTATACAATTTAGAAAGAGAGAGATCAAAACTTTCGTGCTAGCTCTTTCACCTGCGCTGTAGAATAATTAGAGATTCACAATAGAATATAGTCTAATTCATACCTGAAACATACGCTAGCAATCTGATGTTAATTTTCAACTTTAGCTCATAACTTCATGTTCATATCCAAACATGAACAGGTTCTAAAGTAATCCCATGGGGCTCGGGATTTCATTCTCCTTATTCTAGTACTGGTTTTACTAGTGGAACTCCCTGTATTAGTGTGCTTTTATTTTCATTTTGAAAGGAATTAAAACAATTCTTTACCATTCAAAAAATACCTTGAAACTAGAAGGAAAGCCCGCTATATTAAAAATGTTTGAGAAAAGAAGTATATTTCCAAATATGGTGCAATTACGTACGATTTTTCAGTTATAGATAGTATAAGCCATTTGAGCTAAGTATGTTATGACATTTCCCGTTCTTGCCGTTTGGAGTCCATGATTTAGTTGTGCAGTGCAAAGTTTGACAAAAAGCAGAATGAGGTTTTCCTTCGTGGCTGTTGAATATTATTTGTTCTGATTCGAGTGAATGAAATTTTGAATTCTTTCATTATCAAAATGAAAATCACGATTTTTTAGAAATTATGAGTCACTAATCCGACATAATTTGACTATTTCATTTCTAAACAGTATATCAATTAATCACATGCCAATAATATATCAGAAATATGAAATTTTTGTTCCAATAAATTGTTAATAAGTAGAAAGGATTCTTAAAAGAAGAAAATAAATGGTCAACTACAACTAGGATGAAGAAAAAAAGTTGGATAATCATCATAATTTTACCAATTTAGTAATTCTCTCTCCCTCTTTCAGCATATGATTGCAGTAAGTAATAGCTAATAATGCTTCATTGTCTTTCAAAAGTGAGGAATAACGAAATGTTAAAATTAACAAAAGCAATGATGGTGTATGAACTTTTCTCGGGAATTTTCAAATTCTTGTTTTCATTTTATAGACAAGGTCTGTGAAATTTTCTCAGGAAAATACAATCCCAATAGGGAAAAAAGTTAAGCAAGACGCAGTTATACATAAAAAAGTAATCATTTGAGTGCCTTTTTCAGACAAGAAATCTTCTTTCATACAATAAATGTATGCATATCCATTATCCACGTTCAAGTACATTTGGAAATTAAATGCTTACCTTTTTATACAGCTAAGAATGTCAAGACATGCCACGTTTTAGAGCGTGAGGCCAAGATATTTTGTTCTCGTATCGCACACTTTCGGTTGAATTGAAGTCCCTATTTTAGACATGCAAGTTTGATGACGAAGCAGATACCTGCACGTTTCACAGCTGAGAATCTATGCAAATTGATCAGAATAAAAGCAGACTGCAAATGCAAATGCACATCAGTAATCTATAGAAAACTGAAATTTAGAAGTGACACTCTTCCCTACTGCTATGTAAGATACTAAAACATGTGCGAGTGAAAGATAGTCATAGTCCTCAAGCACCACTCATAAGATACATGATAAGGTCAACGTACTCCCAACGCAAGCTAACTAGACTGCACCTCCAAGCTCCAGTTGCCAACATTTGGACATAACATAGTTCAACTTTCATTTAATTCAACAGGTTCCATAAGATTTGTTTAATTTATGCCTTCTAATTCACCGCCAATTCCATCAAGTGCCTGACTTGGGAATGCAACTCAAACGTCAAGCTACAGCATATCCCAAGGGCCAAACACAATAAGTGAAGCAACTGAACTATTGAAAGTTACTCTTTGCATCATCAATCTTTGCATCATCAATTAGAAACTATCACATGCATTAACCACAATGGAAAGGAAAAAAATTTTCCTCCACTACCATGTCCACTGGCATGCAGAAAATGAAACCATCAATGTATCAAAAGATAAATCTGGTCAAATCTCGTCTCCGCATTCTGTGATCTCTCCAATCATGGGCCAAAATATGTTTTCCATTCACTTGTTCTGGCAAATTTGTGCAGAAAATGCTAATGGATATATGAATCACATTCCATGAGTATGATCTTATATATGCAATAGAAAATCATTACTTAGAAGGTTTGCAGTAACAGAGGGGATGAGAAAATAAAACAAGATAATGGTATAAAAAAATAAGGAGCAGCATAAAGTTGCAGCAAAGTGGAAACTTTAATGTGAAAAACAAACAAAATTTAAAAGACTAAAAGGTAGTAGTTCTTCATGTAGAAGTAATAATTTCATAATGCATATTCTCCCATCTTAAATGGATCCTGGCCAAATATTGTTCTGGTAACAGAGAAGACATGTTTATGGCATCTTGTTGCCTGAAAGGGTCTCTTAGTTGTTTGGCGAAATCAACCAAGTATCAAATGAGAGACAAAATCAGACACATGCTTTTTTAGAAAAGGGTACCAAAAGGCTGCCAGTATAACTTACATAAAATAGTTTGAGCAGCCATAGACATGTCATGGTCTTGCCTTTTATGCGATTGAAGGCCTCAATGTGCCACAAATTACCTTTTTTGAGGGTAACTCTGTTGGATGAAGCTGAAAACTTGCATGCCCATGATCATGTTCAATGTGTAACGGCATTCATTTACTTTCTCACCAAGTATGTCCTGTAAACATGGAAATTTAGTAGGTTCCAAACATTGGTGATGATACCACTTGACAGAGCATCAAATGCTTGTTTTGCAGCCATCTGACGTTCTTCAAGAACTTTTACATCACTAAGGAGTTCCATTAAGGCATTTGCAAGGTCATATTCCCCAGAGACCTGCATGATTGATAATTAGGAGTCCAAATTACCAAAAAAGAAAAAAGAGTGCAAAACACAAATTTGTGATCAAGATAACCTTTTCCTAGAGAAAAAAAAAAGTTAAGTGACCATTGTGATATGATAATACAGCAAGTTTGCATCTTAAACCACATGCCCTGGCATGTGTATTTAGCAATAGTTTAATGTTCCGCCACTTTAACAGAAAATGCAACCTTGAATGTGTATAGTTTCAACAAATAACAGATCTCCAATCCCATGAATTAATTACAAATATGAGCATGTGCTCTCTTGTAGCGGATTATGACAAAGTAAGTTTAATATTAAGTGTGCTGTTTTCTGCATTCAACTAAATGAAGTTTGACTTGACAAAAAGTGGCAAACTTTCTCGATTCTTAAAGTATATTAGTTTTATTTATATGGCACTTTGAACCAATTTACGAGATGAATTTGACTCAAAAGGCTATGCTTCAATCAGGAAATTTCCGACAAGCAAAAGAAAAAAAAATTCAAACCTGCATAACTGATAAAGGTTTTAACCGTTGCATTTCCTGTACCATGTGTGAGAAATGCCCAATGTGACAACCTGAATGCAGTAATCACGAAAGATTATAACTATATAATATACTAAATTCATATGAAGCATTTAGGACCTAGGATGGAAGCATTCACCTGTAAGAACAGCACATCCAGCAGCTGCAGCTTCTGATATGTTATGGCCTGCTAAATGGGGGAAGAATGAACCCCCAATTACAGCTATTGGCGTTAATCTGTACATGTGTTTTAACTCACCTACAAGATAGTTTTTGAGTGGGCACACTAACATTTAGGGATCCATGAAAACAAATTCATCAAGGGACAGCATGCTTAAAGTGATAAACAAGGGAAAACATATAGCTCAAATTCAGACAACCTTATCATTTAATTTGGCTTGAAGTTAGGTCTCAACTACCAACAAGACTAATGAATGTTGCTTTTATTCCTCGTATCATTCCAAACCAACTTGCTTGTCATATGTATAATTCAGTTCATTCACATTCAAATGGGTAAGAGAGTGGTCAAACCAATTCATTCTTGATTAAAAATTTGTTTTCACGTTACTATGCTCTGTATGATTTTAAAACCACAGGTGATCAGATATGGAATAACAAGATATCTAGAGGTAAATATACAAACTATGTATAGGTAGGGGAACTTTGAGTTTACTCAACATTCACTAAATGAACAAAACCATAATCACACAACTAAAGCAATGACCTCTTTTCATTACAATGAAACTTCAAGTAAACAGAAAGTAGATGCCACAGCAGATCACTTGTTTAAGGCCAATTATGACATAACTCCTCAAGATACAAGCCATATCTAAATATGATTTTCTGGAACCTGGACAAAAGGGAAAGGTGAATTTAAATGGCGTACCTAATGTGTCAACTACATACACATTTATTCCCGGTTTAATTCTTTGATGTTGAGACCTCAAAGCTACATGTTGCCCTCCTTTCTGCAATTCCTGCACTCCGTAAACTATGTTTGATAATAACAGCACAACATATGTTCAAACCTACTTTTTAACAAGTTAACTAAGAATGGATTAGAAAATAACCAAGCATTTTTGACAATAAGATGTTAAGATAAACTTTTGTTTGTAATTACCACAAAATGTACCCAGTATCATCAAAATCTTCAAGACATAGATATTGTCATTTCTAGCAAATTTGTCACGAAATGTCTGAGGCTGCCAACAACAATCTTTTCTGTAAAAAACTTTTACCATTTCGCACTGTATGTTAGTGAAATATTTACCGCATTTATAATTTTGTTATCATCTACAGAGCCACACAATCAACTTGGCATTTATTGAATTGCATTTATCTTACTACCAATCTAGAAAGACTAGTGTGACATGCTCAGCCATCAAGCAGTGTTCAATGCATGAAAGCTTACAAACCATGGATTAGCCTACTTTGGGCAAAACAATATTGATAGAAAGATAATCTTCACTTGGATAGACGTGTTTCCTTTAACTATTAGTATGAACTGAAAATTTAAATGATGTAAGAGAGAGGGTTAGAATGATTGATATACAAACATACAGTCAATTAATGCTCAAATTAGCACTACCAAGCCCCTGCCGCCCATGCATACACACTTGCTCAGAGAAACAGAGAAAACTTAGCTATTTTGGTTGATATGAACTATTTCGCACTGTGAACAAGATTCATACCTGAGCAATCTCTAGTCCATGTTTTGGGTAACGAGGCACAACAATAGTGATCAAATCAGGGAACTTCTGCATGACCACTTTATGCACCCGTAGCACAACTGAAAAATGGAAGTTAGCAATTATTCAAACAAAGTCAGAAATAAAAGAGAAGGATCATCTCTTTTATAAACTAAATTGAAAGAAATTCAAAGGCAACAAAATGGAACTAGGAAAGTGAAATTGTAAGCAACTGGCTATTTAGATAATTCTCATGCAAAACAAAAAAACCATTAATTTAACACAGTAGAACATAATAGTATTAGGAAATAACCTTCTTCTTCACCCCTATGTATTGAAGAAGCCATCCAAACCGACCTACAGGCAAGCTCCACTTTCAGTTCTTCTATGCTCTGTATACCTCCCTTTGAGGAGTCATAACCTACAGCTGTGTAAAACCACTGGTAAGTTCAGAAAAAGTCAGGCCACAATTACCATAGTCAGCAATTACTAAAAGAAACGCAATAAACAGTAAAGAAAAACTTAAAAAGGATTTAGATGGTGATATTAGCTTAATGAATAAGCTCCTTTTTTTTTTACAGACAAATTTCTTCCATAAGTTACTTTGTGCAACATTTATCAGCGTACCATATTTCAGATCACCAGAAAAATTGATGACAAAAGGAGGAGCCTGCAGAAGTTGGTAGCGGATGGCCTGCAAATTACTCTGTGACAGACAAAAAGAATTAGCAACAACCAATCACAAGATACAAAAAACAATTAATATATCATTTAAAGGAATACATACCAGGGGTACAATCAATGAGAACTTGGACAACATCAGTGAAATCAGAGGAAGAAGTATTGGTTCTGACCACAACATAAAGGACTTTGTTGACACTCGAGCATTTAACAATGTTAATGAAATCTGCAGAACAAAAATGGGATATGAATTTAGTGGCTTGGTGGCAATGCAAACCAATATAGAAGTACACAAAGACCATAAGCAGTTAGCAACATGCTAGAAAGGAAAATATAGTCAAAGTTGGCTATGTCAAAATGAGTAACCATTAGCCCATGAGCATGTTATATATAATACCATTAGTCAAGCAAATGTAGCTCACTTAAAAGAAATCCTCTACCTTGAAACATTAATTTGAAAGGCAATCAAGAAGCTGCAATCATTTCACATCTTAGGTAAACACATACGCATTCGAACAGAAAACTTACACCCCTCTGAGAAGAACTCATGACAAGGTTTGGCCATAGCTCACTCTCCATTAATATGATTGCATTGGGCTTCCAGTAGTCAAGGAAAGCATCCATAACAGCAGGAACATCAAGTGGTGAAAACTGGTTCAATTAATAAAACAAGAAAAGAAATCTTATCTTTCCATTCAAATATAGGCAACAAATCTTAGCAATCTAAATTATGAACAAAAACTGCTTGGCATACAAAACCACACAAATAGAAGACAATCGACTAATAACATCTATGTACCTGGTACAACACGCTACTTGGAAGCTGATTCTTTATAACTTCACTACATATTCATAACAAGGAGACAAAAGAAGATAAGAAGACTTTCTTAGTCCAAAAACAAAAAACTAGAAACTTAACTTGAAATTAGGAATCTCACAATGCAGATAACGTTGCTGTAGTCATCAAGATGTTCAAATCAGGCCTACAATCCACACACCGCTTAATGACAGGAATCGCAGCCATTCCTTCACCTACATAAAGAAAAAGGCAATATTATTTCAAGTATAAACAGTTCCAATTCAAAAACTGATAGGAGCATGAGACTAAGTAAATGAGAACAATCACAACCTAAGGAAACGGCATGAAACCACACAAGCTCGCCGGATGGGCGACGGACGGATGGCCGGCCCAATCGCTCGGCCCACCGCGTTGGGTGCTCACGGCCGTGAAAACACCGCCATTTAAAGTGGATGCGGATCAATGGCGATAAAGCTCGCGTCAGTGCCCTGTATACCCTGTAGAGTACCAAGCCTCTCGAAGAAGCCGCCATTTTCGGTCTCCGTTTTGCTTCGACGCTCTAAGCTCTCCCACCGCAAGCTTTTTGCCGATCTGTGAGACCCGACCCGGGGAAAAGATGGATCCTCTATGACGGGCCACCTCTGTAGAATGCCCAAAATTTAACCTTTTTGAATTTTGAAGCTCAGCAGGCGTGCAAATGAAATATTCCTAATACCAATTCCTTTCACGAAAATTTGAATCAACGTGTATAAAAGTAATGTTTTTCTACTAAAAATTTATACACGGAAAAGAGGAAAGTCATATGAGAAAAATCAACCAATTGAATGATAGATTTACATAATAAAGGGGAAACTTTCACTCTAACAAAATAAAATATTAAACATATTTGAGAAAAGTCTAAGAATACTTTACGAAGAGTTAACAAATAACTCTTTACTAATTAAGAGTAAGGCTGCGTATTATTAGAACTTTTTAAACTACGTGTATTCGTAAGATTTTTAGTGGAATATTATTGTTGTTATTATATTGAGTTAGCAAGTATAAATTGTTTTTAAAATGATAATGACTAATTTACATATATTTTTTACAATGAGGGGAAAACACTTGTAAAAGCAAAACCTTGATATTGTAAATAACATAATTTAAGAAAATATTTCATTCAACTAAATAAAACATCAAAAGAGTTTTAGAAAAAATCATATTAAATAAATGAATTATAAATTATAAATATTTATTAATGTATGAATAACATATATGTCGAATCAAGGTTATCATTTATATTTTTGTAAAAGTGTTAAAAAAAAGGGATTGAAGACACTTAAATTGTTATTTGATATCTCTTGTATCTGTATTTTCTCCTAACTCTTAAATTTCAGTCTCTCTCATTAAATATTTATTTTTCTGATAACTTAAGTTCTAATTATAATTATAACAATGTATTCTATATGAATAAGAGGTCAGTTAAGTTGAAATTAAGATTTTAATTATTTTCTATTAAAATAATTAAAAAAGAGAATAAACGATTTTAGACTTTTTTTTATTTAATATCTCTCCTATCTTCATTTTCTATTCATTCCTAAATTTCAATCTATATCATTAAATATTTTTCATTATAATTAGTAAAAATTAAGATCTAAATATCTACAAATTTAGATCTTTATTACTTCTTTGTCAAAATTGTTAATTTTTTATAACATTGACAAGCCCCTATCCTGAAATCACTAGGAGGTTTGCCCGGTACCTTACGATGGCCCTCCAGTCAATATCTGATTCAGCTGAAAAGTTCTCGTGAAACTAAGTCTATTATCTTTTTTACCAAAAAGTCTTAACTTAACATTAAAAAGATATAAGCAGTGGAATTTTTTAATTATTTTTATAAAAAATCTCTACTACACAACGACTATATTTTTACCTTCTCAAAATTTTCAAAAGCTTTGTAAAAGTGCGAAACACTTCTCTAATTATCTCAAAATCCCTATTACAAAATTTGGACTTTAAGTTCATTCACAAGTAATCTCAACAATCACTTCAATAATCTTAAAAATAAGCTAAGACATATTCATGCATTTTACTTTAAAACATTCATATATATGCATTATTTACACAAAATATATTCCAAAACATATTCATAAAGATGCAAATGTTCCCAAAAATATTTACAAGGCAAAAAAGTGCCTACACAGCAAAACATGACGAAGTTGACTAGTTATGAGGTGGAGTCTCTACTACTGAAGCCCTTAAGCGTGCACCTGGGAGGTTTCATTTAAAATAGAAAAGAGAGTGAGTGAGTGCTAAATTGTTCTATTCAAATCATATTTAACTATTTAAACCTCCTAAAACAAATTTATCTCAATTTGCATTATTCAATATTTAATAGAAAACATATATGCTTCTTGAACTATTTAAACCTCCTAAAACAAATTCATCTCAATTTGCATTATTCAATATTTAATAGAAAACATATATGCTTCTTGAAATCAAGTTTCTTAAATTGCTTTTTAAATAAATAGTGTTGATATTAAAAATGTCATGAATTTCATACACGACCTAGTCGATCACTAATTTCTTTGTCATATGGTACCCTCAGGCATAAAGTCACAAAGTTAGTTATGCATCACTTACCCGCAACTAGTTAATCACTAGTGATGAAGCTGGTTCTACATCGCTTACCCCTAATTGGTCAACCACTAGTTACAGAGCTAGTCCTACATCGCTTACATGTATTAGGTTAATCGCTATATACCAGTAGTTATGAAGCTGGTTCAACATCACTTACCTATATTAGTCAACCACTAGTTACAGAGCTGGTTCTATATCGCTTACCCATACTAGTCAACCACTAATTAAGGAGCTGGTTCTACATCGCTTATTCGTACTAAATTAACAGTTATACACCGTTATATTAATATGTATAAAAACCTATCGGTATACCATAAGCTAAAAATCATTTCCTTTTTATTAACCAATAGTATCATCTCACTATAAACTCAAGTCATATATGATTTAACTTTCAAACTTCAATTCATATATTCCTAAAAACATAAAATTGTACTAGAAATATTCATTTGAGTTTAACTTTCAAACTCAATTTATATATTCCTAAAAACATAAAATTGTACTAGAAACATTCACTTATAATGCATCATTCACATAAAACTCATAATCCATATTCACTTCATGATAGAATAGAAATCATCTTCATAGAATACATTTAAAATACACTCATCGTTAAGCAACTTTATCACCAAGCACACTCACGTGTTATATGTCTTTGCTTTACCTACACAATCGCATTTCACTTAGGCATTTATTTCCATGTCCGAAAATAAAATAAGACATTAACACTATAAATTCGGTTTAACCGAATTCGAGATTAATATTTAATCGCATAACATATACGCTAATCATATTTCCATTACTACCGAAAGCTAACCTATTGTTCTCCGTTTCCAATTCTAACTTCAAAATTCACTTAAAATCATATTTTTACCCATTCTAACTTATCAATTTCTTCAAAATATTATCTCACTCAATTTAATTCATCATATCATGATCATGCATGATGAGTTACGGCTATGACCTAGGTCCAAAAGCTATACCTCTACTTGTTCCTTACTTTTCACATAGCAAACATTCAAATTAGGCTTTGAGGTCTTCTAGAAATTCATTCCCTATGTCTCTAGTTTCCATATCATCAAAAACAGATCATTTGAAGTTCTAATTCAAGAAACATCCACAATATCACAAGCTTCCCCCACACAGAGGTAGCATCAGATCACAATTTTCAATCTCAAATTTCAATATAATTTAGCCATAACTAGGTCAGGGTCTCTTCTAGAAATTTTTATTACAATGTCTTAGGTTTCATCTCCAATTAGAATCATCCAATTTGGAGGTTTGTAGGACAAGTTATAGTCAAAACAAGATGTCTGGTTCAAGTGATTCGAGAACCAAATACAAACATTCACTAAACATAATTCTTTCTCTTGTCATATTCATCCCTTAAATGCTATCTACTTCACGTCAAGTCAAAAATCATCATTTATCTTATATAAATGTATCTCACTAAAAAGCCCCCAAACTAGAAATTTAGATTAGGAAAACTTACTAATTTATCTTCCAATCTCTTGGCCTTTGATGAGTACCTCCACTTGATCAAGATCTTCCAATCTTCTTCTCCCTCCTTGGTCGAATATCCCTTCTTTCTTCTTTTCTCCCTTTTGTTTGGTATCTCATGTTTACGTTCAAATGAAGACAAAAGTCTTGCTTTATTCTTTTGAATGGATTCCACACTTCATCTTCCTATTAGTTTTCTTCTAATGACTCATTCTTCCACTAACATCATATAAAATGATCAAATTATCCTTAATGACATGTAAAAAGACCAAATTACCTTTTATTGAATTTAATTCATCAACTAACCAAATTAAATTTCAAAAATATTCTGCAATCGGCTTATCATCGAATTGACCATGAAATACTCTAATTTGAATGCTTTAAAAATTTTCAAATGGGTTTAAAATCATTAAAACCCATTACTTTCTAAAAATGACATTTTAATCCTAAACTTTAGTCCCGATATCCATCTTATAAGACTTATTTTGATTCGTTTCAATATCATTAAACTCTAATACTTATTCTAGATATTTTTCTTTATTTGGAGGTTGGGTCTCACAAAAATTTACTATTCTTCAAAAACACTATTCACTGAACATAAAAATTTATATTCAATGAAAGGAAAGTTTCAAGGTTTTAGTTATCCTCTCGTGCTGGAGGTGACTCACATGCAGGATTCGTTGGAATGGCTCTCCCGGGACATCCACGACCTCGTTTATGTATCGTACTGTGTATTAAACAAAAATGTAAATGTGTAAAGCTTCCAATTTATGAAATCATATGCATCTAAATCACAAGATTTTATTGGTCACCTCACTTTTTAAACAATGTAAAAACCTTAAATAAAAAAGGAGGCAACCTATTTTTAAAAGTCCGGCTTTCATACCAACAAACATACTAATGGACAAGTTCTCCTTTTCTCTCTATGTGTCAACTCACAATCCCATTTTGTGTAGATACACTCATCTATTTTCATCCCACGAGGGCATGATGGAGAGCAAATATTCTGTCTAATGCTAATCTGTCCAACCCTGTCTAATTCAAAAAATGTCATCATTTTATTTAAAGACTTATTTTCTTTTGCTTCCAACACGACTTTCAGTGTGGGCTAATATAATAACAAAAGAATTAATCAAATTTTAAATTTAATTTAATATTTTCTATAATTTATAAATTAATTAAACAATTTTAATAAATTAATCAATATTTAAAATTTTTATTTTTATTTTTAATTTATTTCTTAAATAAAATTTTAAGATAAAAAATTAAAATTTTAAAAATTGATTTCATTTGTGCATTGGGCATGACACTTAAGTCACGCTCCTGTGACAATATTTTGATTTTGTTTTTTATATTATTTTTGTTTCAACTTTTTTAAATAAAATTTTAAAGATAAAAAGTGTAAATTGTAAAAATTGATTAATTTATTAAAATTGTTTAATTAATTTATAAATTATAGAAAATATTAATTTAAATTTAAATTTTGATTAATTATTATTATTATTATTATTATTATTATTATTATTATTATTATATTAACCCGCACTGAAAGCTGCGTTGAAAGCCAAAAACATAAGTTTTTAAATAGAACGACGATATTTTTTGAATTAGACAGAGTAATATTAGGCAGAAGATTTACTCTCAGCACAACATACTTTAACAAATTTCAGCTTAATTGAATTTATACAAACAAATTCAAACTTAGTCATATCTGTCTGTGTCTGAACAATTAATAAATAAAAAGATAAGAAGAAACTCAATTACATTAGTGGTTGATGTGTTACTAATTTAGTATAAAGTCATTTATATAGCAAATAAATTGACGTATTTGGAATTGTATTAGCCGGACCACAAACACAATTCCAATGCCTAAAAGGTGATATCAATAAGCACCGTACAAATCTTATAATTCTAAGCCCTTGTCCATTTTTGATAGTTAGTCGTGATCTCGTTGTCATGTAGAGACTGATGAACAAGATGGCATCTTTTATGTCATACGATGCAAGTGGTTCTCCCTTCTCTTTCATGTCAAATGGTTACATTCCTTCTTTGTCGCTTTATCAAATTTTTTAAGTTAATTACTTGAAGGGGATTAAGATGTTATCATTTCTTAAAGTTTTTCTTAATTTGTCTGTTCTCTCATGTTTTGATAATTGTTAAAATACATTATCTTTTAGTATTTCACTACATACCTTTACATAATCATTAATTTAATACCCAAATACCCAATGTAATAATATCATTATGTGTCGACTTTTACATATTTATAAATTACTTATAAATTAAAACGTAATTGTCTTTTTTTATAGCATTAAATTTTGAAACGAAGCAACAAATTTAAAGGTAGATTTTGATTTTCGACATACCAAAGAGAAAAATTTAAATTCAAAGGCTAGTAAGTTGTGATTTTTTTTTTCACGAGATTTATATTGATTTTGTATTTAAAATCTTTTTTTTTTCTTCCTCCCGTAGAAGCCGTTGTTTAGGTCCGACCTTGGGTAAGGGCGGCCTAGACTCCCACCTAAGGCCTATTTTCATAAACAGTAAAAAATAGCCTATTTTTATTCTTAAAAAATATATAATGAAGTAAAATAGAGACTTTTGACCTTATAAAGAATAACAAAAATGCCTCTTAGGGGATGGTCAAGTTGGTGAAATGGAAAGGTATGGAGCTAAAAGGTTCTGTATTCAATTTTCCCTACTTATGTTCTCTTGATCGAACCTGTCGTAGAGAACTTATTTAGTGCGAAGTACCCGATTGGTGTGACTTGTAGGTTATTACGTCAATCCGGAGATTTATCCAGTACGCATTTAAAGGGTAGTACCTGCGGATTCTTTCGTTTAAAAAAACAAAAAAACTTATATTTTGCTTCTTTTTATTTTTTATAAGAGCTCAAAAATAAACAAAAATAAGGACTCATTTATTTATTTTACATAGAGCATATAAAATATTAAGAACGCCCGGCAATTGTCCCCAATCCCATAGTAAATAAATCAACTATGTCCCTGAATAATCATCTAGTAAAATATTAAAGAATTTATGTAAAGAATTGCATAGGTCGGCCTATGCACATTTTGAGTGGCTTTTGTTATTAAAAACAAACAACCCATCAGTTCCTATTTCGAAATGCACTAAAATTTTCTTCTTAATGTAATGAAAGAATAAAATAATAATAATATTGAATCTTCCTTATTTTCACATAAATGACAAACTTTAAAAACATTTTAGCATTTGTTAAGTGGAATGAGCCCCTAGGAGGTGTGACTTGATGGTTGAGAGCGGGGCTTAGTTTTGGTTAGGTTCTAGGTTTGATTTTATGCTAGCCCCTCTTGTAAGAGTCTGAGGTAGTTGGGGTTTTACCTGTAGGTAGAGAACTAGTTGAGCCCTCGATGATGAAGTGCATCCGCTTGACCCGCCTGTGAGATGGTGCGCCAATTAAATCCTTGAAAATATGTGCTCGCTTAGCCCGCCTATAAAATTTTCTCTGCAAAAAAAAAAAAAGTGGAATGAAACCAAGCGTGCCATTAATCAAACAAGGTCGTACGATCAGAAATTTTCAAACTTCAATTAATATATGTGCTGAAGAAAGTACGGATTTATACATATATATACGCATGAATGTAAAAAAGTTGAAACGGGACCAATTGTAGTTAACATCAATTATGTAATTCTAATATTATTTGATAATCACGGTAATAAAGTAATATATAATTCAATTATTGTGTATTTGGGATCTAGGGGAAGTTGTCTAACCCGATTGGTCCATGCAAATTCTGTGTATCTCCTAGATAAAGATGTAAACAGAATCTGCCATATCAGGTTGAGACTTGAGAGGGTGGGTCAAAAGAAATCTGCGATTTAAAATAACGACCAATCAAAGCTGTTTTTTTTTTAATTAAATCATCCGATATTTGGTATCACATGAGCAACTAACTAGTCCAAATTTAAGTCGAATAAAACCCTTTTTGAGAAGTAAAAATCTCCCTTACAAGTTTTTAAAGCGATTCCGTCATCAAAATTCGAACTCAAAACCTTGGATAAGGATGAGTGAAACAAAGCTTTCTCTAATTGCCCAATTCAGTTGAACTGATCCAATGCTTCCTCGTAGCCATCATTAACTCAAAACTAAGGGTGCATTTGGTTTGAGGGTTTAGAAATAAAGGAATGGAATAATTGCAAAACGTAATGTTTGCTTTGTGATTTTCAATTTCAAGTGAATGGATTCATTCCATTAAATTTGGGAATCCACTAAACCCTCCAAAGAGGGTGGGTATCAAGTTTTCATTCCCATCTAGTGGTTATTATTTATACCCCTCCTTCACATGAGCAATTTTTATTCTTAATTATATTATTAAATTCATTAATAATAATAATAATAATAATAATAATAATAATAATATAATAATAATAATTATAATTATTATTATTATTATTATTATTTATAAACATTAAAATAATTATTTTTATTAATTATTTTTATTTTAATTATTAATTATTGTTCTTATTATTATTATTATAAATTATAAATTTATTACTAATAATAATAAAATAATAATAATAATAATAATAAACTTATTATTATTATTTTTAATTATTTTTATTATAATAATTATTTTTATTTTTATTATTTATAAACTTTAAAATTATTATTATTATTAATTATTTTTATTTTTATTATTAATTATTGTTCTTCTTCTTATTATTATTATTTATTATAAATTATAAATTTATTATTATTATTATTATTATTATTATTATCGTTATTATTATTATTATCATTATTATTATTATTATTAAAAATTTTAAACTTATTATTATTATTATTAATTATTGTTATTATTATTATTAATTATTGTTCGTATTATTATTATTTATTATT